>BTPG01000001.1:317627671-317662671 GCA_036245525.1 Semisulcospira habei | reverse complement strand
GCGGATAGCCAGCATCTACCATAAGCACAGACAACACTCCAGACTTCTCCAAGAGGCATAGATCCTCATGAGCCCCAGGGGGCTCATGAGGATCTATGCCTCTTGGAGATAGATGTCAGGAGTTTTGTGTATGTTTTATATGGCACCGGTTAGTTATCGGCCTTGATTTTTTCGCTCTCGTTCGTTGTCTGGAGTCTTTCGCTGCAAACGAAACTCAATACTCCTCATTGTATGATACGATACACTTAGTAATCTTTTCTGAACGAAACCAGTGGAAGCGCGTGTTTCATAAAGCCTCAGATCTTTTCATTGGTTGTTATCCACATGGCAGGCGGTTATCACTGGCACCCACATTAGCCCGCGTGTTTCGTCGAGTTGGCGTCTGGGTAATTTTCGCCTTATTGACTATTATTAGTAACTGCCGTCGTCCATAGTATCGACTGAGGGATGAGGATCGACCTTTAAAGCTCAAAGGTGGTGTATAATTAAAGCGATCTTCTCCAGGGCGTCATTGAGTGCTTAACCCATTATATCCTGATGCTGTCTTATGCTGGCTACATTACTGATCAGGAGATGGAGCAACTGTTTTAGTTCAAGGGTGGTGCCAGAATAGCTTGGCGCCTCAGTCGCCAAGCTATTCTGGCACCACCCTCGAACTATCAGTCAAATTTATTTCAAGCAATGGGTGTATCAGGATGAAAAGGGTTAAAATTGGAGACGCAACTGTTTCTCAGTGTTGCCGCCTTGCCTCAACCAAGACTTTTTCTGCCCTTCTTGCTTTTTCGGTCTTATTTTTCTGCCCATCCTTTCACAATCCCAGCGAGTATAGGCGCACTTAGCGGAGGGTTTCAACTGTTCTTTGTGCGACTTGTTGGGACTTATCTACGTAGAAAGGAAAATAAATACGAACAGAAAAAGTCTTTTATTTGCGACATTTTGAAACTACGTAACTTAAATTATCCCTTTTGTCCAGACCGCCGTGAAATGGCCGTAGTTGCCTGCTCGGCGTTAAACCCAAATAACTAACTAACTTTTTGTCCAGACTTATTGTAAGACATGCTAACAACATTAACTCATTCAGACCGACGCACGTATTTCCCAAATTTTGGAGGCGTCATCGAACTACTATGCACCTGTTGCAGGAGATGGATCGAACATGACAATTCAAGGGTAGTGCCAGATTAGCTTGGCGCCGACAGGCGCCAAGCTAATCTGGCACTACCCTTGAATTATCATGGTCGACCCATCTCCTGCTGTAGTGCGTCAGGACCGAAGGGGTTAATAATAAAAGAAGATATTGCGAAATATTAAATTTAAATCATTATTGTCTGGAGCAGGCATCTTTAACTTGGCGCCTGAGCGTCTAGGTGAACATTTCTGTATTGAATTGTATCTAGTACTATATAGTAACTATACTGACGAGCGAAAGAAATGCGACGCTTTTGGAATCATCGGAAACACTGATTCCAAAAATGATGATTCCAAAAATATCGCATTATTATTGCTCGTCAGCGTACCATCGTTCACAGCGCTGACTGCGTTGAGACAGATCTGCCACGATATCTCCAGAGTTAGTGCCTGCTTAGCTTGGCTTGAGCGTCTAAGTAATTTTAACCACCTCACTGCCAGAGGACCCAGATTGTGTTTTGGGAAATCACGGTATATGCAACGTCGGCAGTCCAAAGAACAAGGATATCAGTTAGTTTCAGCAAGAGGCATAGATCCTCATGAGCCCCCGCAACTGCGGGGGCTCATGAGGATCTATACCTCTTGCAGTTGGGTGATGTTCAACTCTTCCTCGACACTGATGGTGTCACCCTTATTGAAATTACACGAAACTGTATTTTCCAAGGAGTAAAACAAAAAAACGAAATTAAGAAATATAACTTTGTAAGTAAATATCTTCCAGCATCCTTTTGCAGAGGGACCAGTTGAAAGTTTGTACCTCATGGTAGTGCCTGATTACCCTGGCGCATTTTTTTCCCGTCGCCAATCTACTCAGGCACTGCCCGTGGACTATCATGGTCGTTGTATTTCCGAGCGATGTTTCATTCATTCATTTTCTTCATTTTAATGTCCCACTAGCACAAAATGTGATCGGGGACTAACCGAGCGATGTGTGAGCAGTGCGTCACTTATAGTTCTGCAAGTACTGGACGTTTGGCTGCGGGGATAAAAAGTCAAGGCCAGTGTAGATACCCCCATCAAAGTGTTACCTGAGGCATAATGTGTACATATCTCGGATGATAATGGCCCCGTCCACTTATTGTATGCGTTCGTAAAGACATGTAGCACTCATGTGTTGGTCACCTCATTATCGCCACTATCGTCGTCGTCATCATTAGACAGTCATAATAATAATAATTATACCGGTTATTATGTAGGCGCTTTACCCAACTGATTCTGCGAATCGACTCAAAGCGCCGCGAACTGAACCCAACACGCACGCTCACGTGACACACACACATTCACTCTGAAGACAAACACAGTACAAGACAAAACACAGGACATTCTCGTGGTGCTCCGGTCAGCTCAGCTACTGAGGTTTCGGAAATTTTGATCGCTTGTATTTGAAATGTATAAAGTGGCCTAAAACCGGAACCGAAGTCATCACATCAATAGAAACCTGTAGTGGCTGCAGACAGTATTTTACGTACACTGACGAGCAAAGGAAATGCAACTTTTTTTTTTCCAGAATCATCGGAAACATTAAAGCAAAAGATATGTGACAATTTTTAAAATCATCGGAAACACTTCAGTGTTTCCGATGATTCCAACAATTTCGCGGTTTTTTTGCTCGTCAGTATAGTAATATACATGGCAATGCATACGTTGTTTCACGTCATAGCTTCAGTTACGTCTTCCCATCACGAAAGACATCTTGCAAATGTGTGTATTTGTTTGTATATCTATATTGAAAAAAAGGTTAAAACGAAGAAAAAAAAAACACGCTGAGAAAGGTCAGTTACATATTATTTTACTATTTCGGGTTAAAACCCTTTTATAGTAATAAGTTGTGTTGTAACTGTCCTTTCTCAGCGTGTTATTTTTTCTTTTGTTGGGTGGCTCTGTGCGTTGTTTCTTTGCTTGTCCAAAAAATAATCTGAATAGAGAATAACACATGAGAAGACCGCCCACAAAGTGGTCACTGACAAAGAAAAGCTGCAGAAATACACGTAACACGTGTGGTGGTCTGTGATTTTAAACCTCGAGCTGAAAGCAAAGTGGTCTCAACAAGAGGCATAGATCCTCAAGAGCCCAAGCAACTGAGAGGAAAACAATGTTGCGTCCACTGGCAGAGTGTAGAGTCATAAGATTCAGTTAGTTATTGCGGTTCACGCCGAGCAGGCGACTAAGGCCATCTCACGGCGGAATAAGTTGCAAATCAGCGGGCAGGATCAAGTTAAATCTCTTGAACCTTAAAAGTGTACATGCACCCAATGTCATTTCTGTTATAAATTGCGCCATAACAGCGGCCGCTTGCAGCATTTATGAGCTAATGCGCAAACGTTAGGCACACAACAATGACGTGCCCTCTGTTTTAACACGAATGTGTCATCTCGGTTTTTTTTTAATAATTATATATAGTGACAGTAAAGAGTGAGTTAAGGTTTAAATTTTCAGAAAAAAACGGCATTTCGGCATGATTTAGCTTACTTTGTTGAGCGTCCCATTGTTTTTGCTAATTTGTAAATAACCTTTTTTTCCTAGTTAACGACTTGATGAACCCGCGCAAATGAGATTGTTGGTTCAATCTAACCCCTTATAGTGCCATTTTAAGGAGAACGCTACCCATCTGCAAGAGACATAATCCTCATGAGCATGAGACATACATCATGAAGATTTATGTCTCTTGTGCGTCCTGTGTGCTTTATGTCTACTTTTGGTCCCATTTACATTCGTTTCTTCACAGAATGTCGGTCAGCGTGCGGAGGCTTCAGACTCGAAATTCGAGATCACTGACAGTGAAGGCAAGGTAATTCATGTTTAGTAGGTGGACGGGATTTGGCTGTATGTCGAATGTGTTCTTATTGCATAGAAATGATATTCCACGAAAGTTTATTATTACAAGGATGAAAGAATTGGCGCACACGTTTATCCGCAAATAAAAATAAAAGTAAAAAAAAACAAAAAAAAAAAAAAAAAACTTGTTCAAATTTGTCTCTCAACAAGAGACATAGTGGCCGTAATAGTTCAAGAAAGGTTCCAGAACAGCATGGCGCCTTGAGGCGCCATGCTCTTCTGGCACCACCCTTCAACTACCATGGTCGATCTGTCTCCCGAACTAGTATATAATTACGGAATATTTCGTGTTGAGGTTTTAAAAAAAAAACCAAAACCAAACAAAATAATATATGATACGATACGATAGATAAAGTAACATAACATAACATAACATAACATAACATAACATAACATAACATAACATAACATAACATAACATAACATAACATTAAATAAATTAAATTAAAAAAAAAAAAAAAAAAAAACAGAAAGAAAAAAAACCCGGACAAAGCAGATCTGAACAGAAGACAACCCAACACAGCACGTGCAGCACAGCTCAGCACAACACAACACAACGCAACACAACACAGCACAGCACAACTCAACACAACATAATATAACACAGCACAACACGACTCAACACAACCAAAATAAAATATAACACGCACACAAAACACACAACACAAAACAACCCAAACACAACACAACACAACATAAACAGCACAGCACAGCACAATACAACACAACACAACACAACAAAACACAACACAACATAACACAGCACAACACGACACAACCAAAATAAAAAATAACACACACAAAAATACAACACAACACAACTGAACCAATCCAGACCAAAAAGGTGACTGCCAAGCGTGTAATATGCAAAGAAGTACCCAACGGAGAAAGAAACACGCTTAGAAAAGACGGGTACAACACAATTTATTAATATTTCGGGTAAATACCCTTTGTCAAAATAGACAAACAAACAAACATAGAGATTAGCCGCTACTTATCTTCAATGGCAGAAGGAATCTTCTGCCATTGAAGATAAGTAGCGGCTAATCTCTATGTTTGTTTGTTTGTCTATTTTGACAAAGGGTATTTACCCGAAATATTAATAAATTGTGTTGTACCCGTCTTTTCTAAGCGTGTTTCTTTCTCCGTTGGGTACTTCTTTACAACTGAACCAAACCAAACCAAAACCAAACCAAAACAAATCAACCAAACCAGACCAAACCAACCAAACTTAACTAAACTAAACTAAACTAAATTAAACTAAACTAAACTAAACTAAACTAAACCAACCAACAAACCAACCGAACCAACCAAACCAACCAAACAACCAACAACCAGCCAATCAAGCAAACCAACCAATCAACCAAAGCAAAACAGAACCATAACCAAAGCAGTGTGCTGTCCTCGGCCAAGCAATGTTTGAGCGCATCTGCGCCGCCTCCGTCGCTTTATTTTGATCTCGCTGGTGTTGACCTTTGACCTTATTCTGACAGCACTCTTCAAGTCTCACGGCGATTGTGCCCCTTGAAACAGTACGCGGCGTTGTCTTCGGAGGACAGTTTGCAGATTTGGGGACTTGAACCTTATAGGGATTAGTGTGTTGTGACCTATGTGCACCTCCCTGTGTTTATCGTTACCCGGCGTGTTGACCTTCCTCCACCTCATATTCTGACGACGCTATTCAACCATTACCGTCACTCTGTTACGTCTGTGCTGTTGTGTTGTCTTCTCAGTGACAGGTCTCAAAACTGGGCAGTCCGAATCAAACCCTTGACTGTCGCAAAAGAGGTGAAATTAATCCATCTGCAAGAGACATAGATCCTCATGAGCCCCCGCAGTTGCGGGGGCTCATGCGGATCTATGCCTCTTGCTGACACCACTTTGTATCCAGATTCCTGGGGTTCTTTTGGCGTTGAATGAACGATATCATCTAAAACGTCATCAGCTACCACTGGCAGTTCATGAGGTATAACCTAACTGCACCTCCGTGTTTCTACTGTTATGTCTCGTGGTTGACCCGGAACGTCGAAATCGTCAAATAACCTCTCTGTCCTCAAACCAAACCCCCCGCAAACCGCCAGGATCCCCCACCCCCACCCCCCTCTCCAGTATACAGGTATTATCACAGGTAACTGGCACTTGAAGTGAGCTCATTATCATTCGACCTATCTCTTCGTTCGTGTCCACAATAACGTTCTGTATCCGGTTCAGGAGAAGAAGCACTCATAATAGCGTGGGTATCGCAAATCGTCACACACAAGGTTCTCACTCTTATCAGAAGGCCCCCCAAAATAACCTCAAGAGGGTTAAATTTGTATACAGGAAGAGCCCCAGTCTAGCGTTCTGGGTGGGAAGGTAAAGTCGGCTGGGGTCGAAGGAAAAGGGTATGAAGTGGGTACGAGGGGGGACTTAAGAAAATTCTGCCGTCTTTCTTGCAAAAAGCCGCAGCATGTCCGATGTTGAGAAAAGCGCGATTTTCGTTGTATAACAATGACAATCTCGCTTTTCTTAAAATTGGATATACTAGCTTTAGGGGTAGAATTCAGAAGTTACTCCGCATATGATAACAAGGGTCCGGTAGAAAAGCCCTGGTTTGTTATAAACACTGTCAAATATATCATTAGCAACTGATCGTGGACACGCGCCGCAGCTGCCGACCCGATACTAACACATTCGAGACGCACTGCATTCGGATACGCGGCTTTAAGCAACGTATCCGAATGCAGCACGTCTCGAATGAGTTAATGTATGGTATGTGTGATAGATTAGCTAAAAGCGACACTCCGATCTTGCAGTCACTTAACCCATACAGCCCCGAAGCACTACAGCAGGAGATGGATCGACCGTGATAATTCAAGGGTAGTGCCAGATTAGCTTAGCGTCTGTCGGCGCCAACCTAATCTGGCATTGCCCTTGAATTATCATGGTTGATCCATCTCCTGCAACTGGTGCATAGTCGTTAGATGACGCCTCCAAAATTTGGGAAATACGGCCGTCGGGCTGACTGAGTTAAGGTTTCTCATGGTTATGCAGTGGAGGTGAGTGCAATCTTGTTATGGTCAAATTTGTCTCGTTGCTGCTAGCTAACTTTGGCTGGTTGTCTGGTTAGTTGGTTCCTTGGTTGAAGGCTTCTTTTTGTTGGTTGATTTGATAGTAAGTTTGTTTTATTTTTTTATTATTTTTATTGCTTACGTTTTATTATGTGTGTGTGTGTGCGTGTGCGTTCGTACGTGTGTGTATGTGTATGTGTGTGTGCGTGCGTGTGTGTGCATGTGTGTGTGTGTGTGTGTGTGTGTGTGAGTGTGTGTGTGTGTGCGTGCGTGCGTGCAGGATGGGTGGAGGGATAGTTTGAGTCTGTCTGTCTGTCTGTCTGTCTGTCTGTCTGTCTGTCTGTCTGTCTGTCTGTCTCTCTCTCTCTCTCTCTCTCTCTCTCTCTCTCTCTCTCTCTCTCTCTCTCTCTCTCTCTCTCTCTCTCTCGCTCTCTCTCTCTGTCTGTCTTGTCATTTATGTAGTAGAGTAGCAACGGCAAGTTGAAAACTGGTCCTGTACCATAACTTCTACCGTGGAAAATAAAGGTTCATTGTTCATTGTTCATTGTTCTCTCTCTCTCGTTCTCTCTCTCTCTCTCTGAGACGTACATTTGTTGTTTCTTTATGTGAAGAGATGTGTATGTGCGTTTGCGTGCACGTGTGTGTGTGTGTGTGTGTGTGTGTGTGTGTGTGTGTGTGTGTGTGTGTGTGTGTGTGTGTGTGTGTGTGTGTGTGTGCGTACATGCGCGTGTGTGTGTGCGTGCATGCACGCGCTCGTAAACACATGCTTTTCAAATGAAATATGAGGAGACCGGATGGAGATATCGCCTACTCCCACGCACACCGCTTCATCCACAGTAACCAAGATGGACAGGCGCTTCCTGAATATTATTTCGCTTTCCTTCCTGCCGTCCGTCTGCTTTCCAGCTCTCGTAAACTATATTAAGTGCTCTCGAATATAAACTGAAGTGTCTCAAAAAATGAGCTTGCACTTGTCTGCCGTAATAAACGTCTCTTCGCGGACCAACCCTCCCTGTGAATGCTGCAGTTAAACGCAAGTACCCCTATTCACTGCTCATGATCACTTGAATTATACACACACCACAGGTCATCACAGGACGAAGATCGTATGTGCGCTGGTCTGTGATTTTGGGCCTTACGGCCTTTGGCCGTAAGGTCCAAAATCACATACCAGAACGCATGTTATGACTTTAGATGTCTGAACTTCAACACCTGCCGTAAAAAAAAAAAAAAAAAAAAAAAAAAAATCATCGAGGGCAAAGTACTAGGTGGCTTCCATTTTCATGCCAAGTATAATCGTCTGTCGTGCACTGTATTTGTGAAAGGTCGTAGCCGATACTTTGCACGTGATAGTTCCAGAGTTGTGCCAGATTAGACTGGTACCTTGCCGATTTGGAAGACATGGAGTGGAGTTTTATGACTCTGCCGTCATTTGGCAAAATATCAGTGTGTCCATTTTTTTAGAAAAGCGGGATTTTCATTGAATAACAATGAGCACCACGCGTTTCTCACATATGGACAAAATGGTTTTTGCCAAATGACGGCATAAATGTCTCAGTCTTAATTCAGGCATTGACTTGAACGCATTGAGCCATCAGGGTTTTTTTTTAAAAAAAAGACTGCAAATGTGGCAGTCGTCCTCCAAAGATCTTCAAAGAATACACGTCCGTTCAGGAGACAGAAACAACATGATAGTTCAAGGGTGGTACCAAAATAGCTTGGCGCCTGGAGGCGCCAAGCTATTCTGCCACCACCCTTGAACTATCATGGTTAATCCTTCTCACGGTGTAGTGTCTCAGGGCTAAATGGGTTAAGCTATCAAGGTCCATAATTATACACCTCTCAGTTTTACACTTTGTTCTTTAAGTGACAGAGAAATGAACATGTGTTTGAGTGCATGTTGCTCCGTGAAAGCAAAAGACATTAAGTCCATTTTTTTTAAAAGCGAGATTCTCTTTTTCATACAATGACAATCTCGCTTTTCACGAAAATAGACATACTGTCTTTTTCCTCCATTCATTTTTTTTAAACGAGATTTTTATAGTAATACAATGAGAATTTTGCTTTTCATTGAAAAAAAATGCACTGATTGCCTTTTGTCTTCACGCAGAAGACGTGTCGGGGTGCAAATTTCTCCTTGATGCACGGGTTTTTCCGTGCTGTTATTTAAATTATGTAAATTTATGACACTCCACTGGTGCGGCCAATTAGACATTCATGAGCAGAATAATGCCATAAAAATTTAGAAAAAGCAGGAAGATCTTTTTGGAACTTCCTCAGGTTTTATTTTTGTTAATGCTCGTGCATTCTCCACAATTTAGCACCTCAATTTGCACACGTAAGGACCATACCTCTACTTGGCCCTACCCATATAAACGAATACTTCGGCAATGCTTTCTCCAGGCCAAACGAACTAGATTGCTCAACAGAACTCTTGTTACAAGTACATTAATTACCAAATAATCATTGCTCTGCAAAAAAGAAATATGTCTATTAACTCACTCAAGGGCCCCGCATCAATAGCTGCGAAAGCGTCGTACAACGTTGCCGGCGGCAACGCTGTACGACACTTTCGCAGCTATTGATGCGGGGCCCCTTGAATAGGTTAATGATGGACATTTGTTTGCATTGTGTATTCTATGCGCATGACGCCCCTTACTCGCCCGCTCGACGTTAATTCCTAATAACTAACTCACTAACTTAACGTGTTCAGTATGCATTCGTCAATTAAATCTTGCTTGATCACGCCCACCTACCCTCCCCCCCTGTCCCCACCCCCTATCCCCACCCCTACCCCCCAGTTCACCTTTCCTTCGTTGTTTGGATTTCAAAGAGGTGTGGTGATACATTCCACCGAATATTTTTCTTTTTCGGCTCGTATCCTGTACTACAACTATGACTGGATTATTCGTGTAACATGTTGCATGTCTGAATGCAGTCAAGACCTATAAATTTGTTGTCAGGTAGTACGAAAATACAGGTCGCTATGTGCGGATACAGAGTGCTTGGTTGCCCCTGGTTTCCTTGTATTCAAACACACCTTTTTCAGGGTGAAGATGTCAGACAGACCTGATGAAACTATAAATACGAATCTTGTCATGTGATTGCACTGGCGACAAGGAAAGCCTCGGCAGGTTTCGTTCTTCTTGCCCTTGAAACTAAGATTGAATGTTTCGCTTCCAACGCCAGATGGACGGATTGTGACAGTTCAAGGGTAGTGCCTGATTAGTTTGGCGCCCACAGGCGCCAAGCTAATCTGGCACTACCCTTGAGATCGCAGGGTCAGTTCAATTTTCGTCCTAAGCGGTTTTACATGGTACACAGCATGCAAGTGTGTTGTGGAATATTCAAGCTTCAAGTTGAACGCGGCATTATTACTCTAGCGCAACAATACAGGCACTTAAGTTGCTTAAAACAAAATTGGTTCATAAATGATTCACGAGAAATCGTGATAGTGAACGAAGTAAGTGGCTCAGAGCCGTATTTAGCAACATTCAAGAGCTACTCAGCTATCGGTGAAGTAGCCGATCGGGACAGGTTGATATCGACTGATATACCACGCGGCTTTAGTCAGTATCCATGCAGCGCGATGGCCGATAGGCTGATAACTAAGTGTCTCAATTTCCTTCACGTTAGATATGAAAAGGCTTGGCGTGTGCTTGCTCAAGATTCAAGATCCAAGAAACTCTTTTTTCTTCTTCTTTTTTCATTTATTGTTCTTCTCCTTGTGCAAAAAAGAAAATTGTCTTAAGGTTCATGTTCTGTCTTATCTAATTAAATTAACTTTGAACTAAAAATATAAGTAAACTAAAAGCAACAGGAAAAAAGACTTGATGAGCAAAACTCCAGTAAAAGATATCAATGTCAAAGTTGTAAATTCGTTTTATAATTAATTCGTGTATTTGATCCATTGTAAGTCATTGCTGTTAGGCAAATCACAGGCAAACGATGTAAAAATGAATTTACAACCCTGTTATGTCGATGAGAATAACCCAACGAAGAAAGAAGCACACAAGAAGCGTGTCTCTTTCTTTGTTGGGTTAATCTCTGCATTCTACGCGCTTAGCAGTCGCCTTTTTGGTCTGGATTTTGTTATATCGTTGTTTTCGTTGCACAAGTCTGTTACTGATTTGTATAAATCTACCATCATCACATATTGCATCCAGTGTCATTCTGTTCACAGGCATTTGATTAAAAAAAAATTTGAACCATGGTCTGTTTACAACACTCATTCTGACCCCACATTTTTTTCTGATGCTGATAGCGACCGTCTAAGCTGTAGTCAAGTACACGTTTAACTCATTCAGCCCGACGGCCGTATTTCCCAAATTTTGGAGGCGTCATCTAATGACTATGCACCAGCTGCAGGAGATGGATCGACCATGATAATTCAAGGGCAGTGTCAGATTAGCTTGGCGCCTGACAGGCGCCAAGCTAATCTGGCACTACCCTTGAATTATCATGGTCGACCCATCTCCTGCTGTAGTGCGTCAGGCCTGAATGGGTTAAGACAGTGCATGGAACAGATTTCGCCGGTGTCACATCTGCATGACCGTGATGGAGTGTACTGTCACTTTGTGAGTGCTGGCATGTGATTTTGGACCTTACGGCAGTAGCCCGCAATGCCCGACAATTACAGACCAGCACACATAATTTATCTGCACCTCCCATCGACTAAACCGTTGATGGCTTCAGTCTTCGCTACGTTTGGGTTGCAGATGTAAATTGCGACAAGCGGTCTGCGCTGATCTTTACGAGGCACAGGATCTACGTGGGACTCATGAATATTTATAGATGTCTGGGACAGATAACGATATTCTGATTGGGTGAATAAGTTCGCCAAGATTCGCACACTACAGTAGAACCCGTTTTGAGCAGCCGCCTTTTATTTTGCAAGAAAAAAAAGTGGTCTTAACTCATTCTGCCCCGCGACACACCACAGCAAGATATGGCTCGACCATGATAGTTCAAGGGTGGTGTCAGAATAGCTTGGCGCCTATAGGCGCCAAGCTATTCTGACACCACCCTTGAACTATCATGGTCGATCTGTCTCCTGAATTGTAATACAGTCCTCAGAGGATAACTACTTCAAAATGTGGGTATTTCGTACCTCGGGCACGATGAGTTCAAAGACTGTACACTGGTGATCTCTCACAAGAGACTTTATTCAATAGCCCATAAAGTAACACCTGCCATTAAGCCGTTCAGTACCCGGTGACGCGGACTGGGATTTCGCAATCTTCATTAATTCAACACACACAAAAACTAGATGTCCCGAGAACATGGATTCAAAGCGATGTCAACAAGAGGCATTGATCCTCATGAGCCCCTCTTGCAGTTGGGTGGTGTTCGAATTTTCTCGGCACTGAACGGGTTAATGAGAATCATTAAAACTCCTGAAGCCACCTAAATGATACTTTCAGTGCTGTGTGTGTGTGTGTGTTGTGTGTGCGTGCGTGCGTGCGTGCGTGCGTGTGTGCGTGTGTGTGTGTGTGTGTGTGTGTGTGTGTGTGTGTGTGTGTGTGTGTGTGTGTGTGTGTGTGTGTGTGTGCGTGTGTGACGTATCTTGTATTGTTCTTGTATGTCAGTAGTTGCAGCAAGGATAGATTGGAAGAAAGGCCTGCGCGCCTAATATCCATCCTTGATAAATAAAGTTTCAGTCAGTCAGCCACTCGCTCACTCACCCAGTTTCTAATGACAGGCCAACAAGTAGGCGGCTGTAGCCACCTATGTGATAGTCATTAACCCCTTCCCTGCCACTGTACGTACTTTGTGGTTTCTGAAATCTGTGTTCGTTCAACGACCAAAAGCCCTGCAAAATCCGTCCAAGAACAATGGATGCAAATGGGTCTCAGCAAGAGGCATAGATCCTCATGAGCCCCCGCAGTCGCGGGGGCTCATGACGATCTATGCCTCTTGCAGTTGGATCATGTTGACGATTTCTCGGCAGGGAAGGGGTTAATGACAGGAGTTCTTTCACGAAGGTAGCCGGCTCCAGGCTGTTGCGCGCACAACGGCTTAGCTGTGTAGTATCAGATAACGCTAACATATTTATTTATCAGATGTGCAAAGAATGTCGAAAGTCAAAACCCACAGAGCCGCACACCCTTTGTGACTTTTTTTTAAAGTACGAAAAATGCTACAGATAGGCCTAGTTCATAATACAACAGGGTATTTAAGACAGAGCGTATAGCTACGATAGACGTAAAACCCGCTGACCTTCTCCGCGTAAGAAACGTAGCTGTACAGTGGGCAAGCGAAAAAGCATTGATTTCATGAGCCCCTATGTGTTTCAGCAGGCGTCTCGGAAAAATCTATGCTTCTGTCAGATGGCTGGCGATTGATGTGGAATGATCTTTAATTTTTTTAACCCGAACACCACCTAACTGCAAGAGACATAGATCCTCATGAGCACCCGCATTTGCGGGGGCTCTTGAGGATCTATGCCTCTTGCTGACACCACGTTCAATCGATATTACTGAGCTGGTTAGAGCTCTTTGGCGTTGAATTACCAAAGATCGCAGAAACACGTCAACTGGCAGTGAAGGGTTTAAGACAAAAATAAATGGAGTATGCACGAGGCATTGATCCTCATGAGCCCCCGAATTCTGCTTGGCTCATGAGGATCTATGTCTCTTGCAGATTGGCTGGTTTCGCCTGCATGTTGCTGCTTATCGATAACTGCACCCAGTTTCTTTGTTTATCACGTTCCTTGATGTTTGATAGCGAACTTCAGTTCTGTAGGGAACGTATAAAAGTGAAAGTCTTCACGCATTACACTGCAATGTGTCAACCCTTAAATATCGAGTATTTGCCACGTCTTTATGTGTGTTCAATTTTAACTTTGGACTGGATACTTTCATCGAACATCAAACACATGTTCAGATGCTAGGTTACAGTTTTGGAAACCGGTGTGAAACAGACAGAAACTGAGTGACATCAGTGCGGTTATACCGGCGCCTACTAACGATAACATGCTTGGGAATTACATGTTATTCTGACAGCTGCGTTACCCCCCCCCCCCCTCCTCCGTGTGATTTTTTGAGCGTTTCGACACACACGCACCCTCCCCCCCTTGCCCCCCGCCTTCCCCCCTCCCCCCTCCCACCCTTCCCCCCTCCTTCCCCCCCCCCCCCTATCGGGGTCTTGCATCAGGGAGGCCTTTTGTGTCAGGTTGAAGGTCCCACAAAAAAAACTGGACCCCCCTCCCTCCTCCCCTTCTCTGGAGGTAACTGATCCGCCCCTGTATTTATCTGCCCCTGAAAATCCCAACAAAAATAGAAACACGCTTAGACAGGAGAGGCACAATTTATATATTTTTCCTGTTAAACCTTTTTTTCTCGAAATGGACATATAGACGAGAGTACAATGCATTGTTAATCTTGTTTTATATGAGACTTCTATTTTTGTATACTGTGAATATTTTTCATGTATAATGCCAGGAAATTTCCTGTGACAGGCGGAAATACCAACTGAATGCGCGTACATTTGTGCCGAATCTACGCAAACGTCTCAACAGGTTGTACATAGTTCTCGAGTCATTCTTAATGCACAGTCGCCAGTTATATACAGGTCAGCCTCGTCATATCGTGATTCATGAGAGCTATCGAGTCATGATGAATTACAGAAGAATACAATAAACTAATTATCTTTTTTTGTAGGCGAGATGGGTAACTTGCTTTAACCATTTACCCCCGAAGCCCACTACAACAGGAGATGGATAATAATAATAATAATAATAATAATAATAATAATAATAATAATAATAATAATAATAATAATAATAATAATAAAGGAGATTTGTTAAGCGCTTATTCTAAAAGTAGCTCTAAGCGCTGATACAATGAAAAGGCTAACAACTAACACGCACACACACACACACACACACAACATACGCAAGCGCGCGCGCACACACACACACACACACACACACACACACACACACACACACACACACACATCGATCGCACATGATAATTCAAGGGTAGTGCCATATATTAGTTGACGCCTGATGACGACCTTGATAATTCAAGGGTAGAGCCAGATTAGCTTGGCGCCATCAGGCGCCAAGCTAATCTGACTCTACCCTTGAATTATCATGGTCGATCCATCTCCTACAACTGGTATACAGTCGTAAGGTGATGCCTGCAAAATTTGGGGAATGCGGCGATGATGGTGATAGGGTTAATCAACACCTTCAGCCAGCCAGCCATCTACACCTTCAGCCAGCCAGTCATCTACACCTTCAGCCAGCCAGCCATCTACACCTTCAGCCAGCCAGCCATCTACACCTTCAGCCAGCCAGTCATCTACACTTTCAGCCAGCCAGCCATCTACACTCCCGCCCACGCATCTACCCATCCCCCTTTTTTTCCATAAATGTCATAAATAGTTCCTCCCCCAACCCTACAATTATATACCCTCCCCCTGCCTTCAGGCCACCTTCCGCTTCTATTCTCACCTGACGGCGCTCTCAACCGCACATTCGGCAACTATGTGCTGAAATAGAAAATATATAGCACAACCTATATACTCGCGCACTTTTGGCATCATGCAGCAAGCGGGCAGTGTATCCATTGAAATCTAGGACATTACCCCGATAGCAAAACGCTTTTGGGCCCACGACGGCCGCAGTGCGCGGGCCCACTGCGGCCGTCGTGGGCCCGAGGACCTTTGCTTACAGGGGGCGGGATGGCAAGATCAGACTAACGTGGTGAGAAACCTCAAAAAACAATTTCAGGAACAGAAACAAGGGCACCACGCAGTCTATCCCCTCCGGAGCAGAGGTGTGGAGAAAGGCGACGCGCGTCTGGCAAACTTGTAAAGCCCGACATGAGAGATCCATACCCAATGCGCAAAAGGCCATCGGGACGACGTCGGCCTTTTGCGCATTGGGTTGAAAACCAGACCAATAAATGTACTATATCAGAAGGAACTCTGGGAAGACTTCTGATGGGTGGGGTGGAGCGCTAATGAGATCTTGTCTTGACCGAACTGAACGCTGAACTGAACTAGGACATTGCTATATAATAGTCAGTGTACAGGTTCTGTTTTGTTTGATTTGCCGATCTCCAGCATCCGCATTCCTCCGTCGTGTCCCTCACATCACTTTTCTGTCAGGTCCTCTGCATTTGCCAGCGTGCGTGCACGAAATTAGTAGGCAGAGCAAGAGCATGTGCCCATGCTGTCATCGACTCTGGCTGACCTTTGCCCCTCTAACCACAGGGTGAAAAAAACACAGAAGTTCTGGCAAGAGTTTCGTGCCCCTGACTCGGAGCGTCATTAATAAACGCTCCGAGTCGGGGGCACGAGACTCAGTCTTACCATAACTTCGGTTTTCTCCCCATGTGCTCGAGCTCTGTCTGAGGGACACGTGAAATCTGCGCATGTCGTTGACTTTATTCACCTCATAATGTTCTTCAAACTGAGCTTGTGGCTCGGGCTGTGAGCTCAGACTTGACCTGAAAGCAGCACCGCTGCAATTTGAACAATGGGAATTTAAAGGGTTGACTAACGCCGATAATTTCAAGCAATATGGAGGGGTGGGGGGATGGGGGGAAGGGGGTGGGGTGGGGTGAGCGGGCAGCTACTGCCTAACATGCGACCATATGAACTCCAAAAAATCAAACAACGGGGGCAAGGGGAGGGGAAGGAAGACGGATCATCATCGTCCATCCTACCAAAAACCAACAAACACATAGGAATCGAAATCAATAGGATTTTTTTTTTTATCTCCCCCCCCCCCCTCCCCCACATTTTTTTTAATCCAAATTTGTTTGATCCAAAAATATTGGAAGAAGGTACTCTGCTCCCCGCCTCTCCTAAATTTTCTTGGGGTGTGGGGGGACGACCTCCCCCAACCCATCGCTCTGGTTCCTACGCCACTGGTTAAGAGACAGCCTCCACCGTCAATATTTCGCCTGAACGTTTAGCACTTGTACCAACAATTAGCTTCTCTCAATACCAGACTTTTTTCGTAACATCTCTGACAATTAGTGTGATATTCTGTAGATCGATTGTGTGTCACGTGAGAGCTTAGAACGCGTCATGCTAATCTGGTGCTACCATTGAACTGTCACGGGCAAGCTATCTCACACACAGAACGCCTCTGCCAATTAGGGAAATTCGGTCACACTTGTTGTCTACCGTATTGAAAACACGGTAGACTTTAGGATGGGGCTGGTCGGAGCCCGTTCAGTAGAATGCAAAGGACGTAACCGACTGATTGTGGTAAAGAAGTAACAAGATCAAAAGGACTCTAACCTTGCTGTTGAACGTTCTTTTGGCGCGAAAGGCCGTGTGTGTGTGTGTGTGTGTGTGTGTGTGTGTGTGTGTGTGTGTGTGTGTGTGTGTGTGTGTGTGTGTGTGTGTGTGTGTGTGTGCGCGCGTATGTGCGTATATATGTAAACACTACAATCTCGGAAGCTGGCTTACGTACAAGCTTGAAATAGAGGAAATGTTTCATTAAGGGGGTGTCAGGCTAGGTGCCCATCCGAGCATATTGAAATTGGATGTCTCATTGAAGAGTTAATTGACCGTTTACAGAAAGTCGGTTGACTGACATTGGAGTCCGTAATTTTTTCTTTTAAAAACTTATGATTCTTTACTTCAATTATTTCTTTCCCCGCCACCCCCCCCCCCCCCTCCCCCCCCCCCCAACAAAAAAATAAAATAAATAAATAAATAAATAAAAATAATAAATAAATAAATAAATAAAAATAAATAATAATAAATAAAATAAATAATAATGATAATAATAATAATAATAATAATAAATAATAAATAAATAAAATAAATAAAATAAAATTTAAAAAAAAACTCTCATTATTATTGGGTAGGGGGGGGGGGGGAGGGAATATTCTGAACACTTTTCCATTGGCGGGGCCAGGCTCTCACCCACCCACCCACCCCCACCCCCCCACTACCCCCCCCCTCCACCCGGCCTGATTCCTCCACACCCCGATAGGGCCAAAGGAATCAAATGAAATTTTAAAATCTTGAAATTTGTGTTCACTGAACGACCAAAAGTGACAAATGTCCAAAGAACATGGACACAAAGTGGTATCAGCAAGAGGCATAGATCCTCATGAGCCCCCGCAGTCGCAGGCATGAGGATCTATGCTTCTTGCAGTAAGATAGCGATCACTTTTTCTCGGCTGTGTATGGATAAATGAACACACAGATAATTACAATACAATTCACCATTTATTTTCTCGCTACATCTCGCCTACTAACTCTGCCGAGGAAAATCGAACACGACTAACATGCAAGAGGTATAGATCCTCATGAGCCCCCCGCAACTGCGGGGGGCTCATGAGGATCTATGCCTCTTGCGGATATCACTTTTCACCCATGTGCCTTTGACGGCTGGGGATCATTGTTGAATTAACAAAGATTTCAGAAACACAGTCTGCTCCATCTTCAATGAAGAGGATGGCGGGAGGGCGCTATAAGAACGACAAGTATAGTGCATTGTGTACTGGTCTATATGTCCGTTTTGAAAGACAATTCAATAGATTAGATGGGTCACCACTGTTCTATGACAACACAGCTTTTTCTTTCAATGTCACGTTCTAGCCTACATTTTACCTGTCATTTGGAACCGAACTTTGGACCTTTTGTGCTCCAGACAAATAGACGATTTCTGGAAATCAGAAGCAGGTCAAAATTGCAGCTTGTTTCGACGAAATACAATGGATTAAAAGCCCGGACAAACGCACGATATCGCGTGTTTGTCCGGGCTTTAAATCCACTTTTTTCGTCGAAACACGTGCAATTAATTTTAAATTACTTCTGATTTCCGAACAACATTTATTCTGTCGAATGTCAACAGAGAACGTTTATTCCTGTTAACTCATTCGCGGCAAGCCGTATCCGGATGCGCGGCATAAGCCGCGCATCCGGATGCGGCAGAACGCGAATGAGTTAATGTCCCCCTTAACGGTAAACTATTTTAAACCCCATTCTGGACAAGCCGACTTTGCAGTTACCGGTAAACTCTGATAAGGGCCAGCGCTCGGTCATGTGTTCATTTGTGTCAAACACCTGTAGAGAAAAGATATTCAATACCACCCTGCTGAGAAAAAAAGTTATGAAAAAATCATGGTGCGCGTGAATTTAGCAGCCAGTCAGTGTATTATTAAAGGTCGTGAACGGTCTGCCATACTTTTGTGTGACGTCATTACACACTAGGACTTTGGGGCTGAAATTAGCAGTCGAATTTTTGTAGACTATTGTAGTTATTCTAGAAAGTTCTTTTTTTTTTTAATTAATATTTATGAGTTTCAGTTACGTGTTCCGTTCTGATTGGTTGCGTTGTGTGAATTCCTTGGATTATTCTGGAAAGTTGTTTTACTATAAAAGATGGTGCTAGGAAGCACGTGTGTACATTGTCATGCATTGTCAGTTGTAAGGACACACAGTTTATCGTAGGTAGGTGGCCTGTATAGGGTGTAAATTGTGAGAGACGCAGCGTAACGATGGTGTACGTTGTAAGAGAAACTTTGTGTCGCCAGTGTTGACATTTTGCAGAGGAGACATTGTATCAGTGTTGGTGCATTTTGGAATGCGTTGTGTGGAGATTGCATCGCTGAAATAAAATATTGTGGGAACTGTTACTCCAGTATTGTCTACAATCTTAAGCCACGTGTGACGGGTTGCAGCTGAATTAACTCATTCTACCCCAACACCGAAATCCCCAAATTTTGACGTTTTTCTCTGAAGACTGCATTGCAGTGCAGGACACAGATCGACGCCATAGGCGCCAAACTATTCTGGCATCACCCTTGAACTATCATGGTCGATCCTTATCTTGCTGTGGTGTGTCTGGGGTAGAATGAGTTAAGTTTCTTTAAAAGAACCTTACTTGCGTGCCGTCTGGTGTGATATCATACTACGACCACGACTCAACACGTAACACAGTGTCTCGTGAGAATGCATGCCGTTTGTGTCCAGTCCGTTGCCTCCTCAACAGTCAGAGTTTGAGGTAATTATATGGTAAAACAAAAAGTCCGACTGTTAGAAGGACGCATATCATTGCGATTGGGGCGGTCCAACGAAACTGGCTTTTTATTGCAGCGTGGACATTCTTACTATAAAGCCTAAGGGGTGCGATTTACAGGCTGTCCATGCTGTAAACGGGCTCAGCCTTCTGTCTTGAGAATAACTCGAATTCCTTGCAGCGTCCTTAACCCAACGACCGCATTTTCTCAAATTTTGGAGGTGTCATCTAACAATTGTGTATCGGATGCAGGATGTGAATCAACCATGATAGATCAAGGGCAGTGCCAGATTAGCTTGGCGCCTTCAGGCGCCAAGCTAATCCGGCACTACCCTTGATCTATCACGGTTGATCCATCTCCTGCGATAGTGCGCCGGGCTACATGGATTACAAAATGCATCCGCAGTTATGGGATTTGGGAAAAAAAAATGTCCTGACATAGGGTTAATATAGGAAACGCAAGAGGTCAGCAAGAGGCGTAGAAACTCATGTGCCCCCGCACCTGCGGGGGCTCATGAGTTTCTATGTCGCTTGCACTTGAGACGTGTTTAAGCTATCTCCATAATGATGTGGGTTTTCGTGGTTCATACTCCAGCCACTCTCTGCTTAGCGATGAAATTCCAAAAAATGATATCCATGCAGTAACGGCCAATATCTCATTACTTGCTAATGTGTTGCTAATGTGTCCTATTAATATTGTCACACGGGTAACTGAAACCTTATTGGATCGATCCTATGAGCCATAAACAGCGTCATTTGTTTCTGTTGTGCCTCCCAATTCTGTCTGCTCTGATCTTACAGCGGCTTTTGATTCTGTCATAGATCCCAGCATTGTGCATTGTGCAGATCTGTTGACAACATACGTTGCTAATATTGCGTGTGTTTGTGTGCTATTTATAGAGCTACGTATATCAATTCCTTGTTTACCACTCTTCCATGGACGTGTGCTCTTTTGGTTTGTGCGACATTAGATAAGTTCTGTGTACCGATCTTGCGTATCCGGTCTGCACAAGTATAAATTATGTAAGCTTTAGTAATGCGCACATCAGTATAAAGAACATCCAAAAATAAAAGAAACACGCTTTAAAAGGACAATTACAACAATTCATTTTTTTTCAAAATCGACTTTGTACAAAGTACACAATACCAGCACAATACCAGCTCTTTATTTTCTTTGTGAGATTCCAACGTGTGCCAAATTGTGTTGTAATTCACCTTTCAAGGCGTGTTTCTTTCTTTGACCTGATTTCTTTGTATTTTGCCCGCAGTCGCGTTTTCTTTCTTCTTCTTCTTTTTTTGTTTTTGTTGTTGTTGTTGTTGTTGTTGTTGTTGTTGTTGTGTGTATGTGTGTCTGTGCGTGCGTGCGTGCGTGTGTGTGTGTGTGTGTGTGTGTGTGTGTGTGTGTGTGTGTGTGTGTGTGTGTGTGTGTGTTTTGTTTTGTCTTTTGTTGTTGTGTATTTCGTATATCACTATACCGCCCGAATTGGACTTAACGCGGCCATATCTCTGGCTCCCAAGTGAATGCCTGGTGTACAAAAGGTCTTTGGGCCGGCGTCATCCGTAGTTGGCCAGCACACGTACGTGCGCGGACCAGCTAAGGCTGACCTTGGCCCAAGAGTCTCTTGCCACATCTGTGTGATCTCCTTTTAACTATGTAAACTCAACGCAGTAATACAAACGCGGATAACACCGACTCATTTTATTGTTCCCAGTTAGTACACCTGATCTGGAATGATTCTGCAAAAGTTTGTTCCTTGGTATATTTGCCAGTATGCAGGTGTATATATTAATACAGCGAAATAATAAACCATGATAATTCAAGGGTAGTGCCAGATTAGCTTGGCGTCTTCAGGCGCCAAGCTATTAAGGCACTACTCTTGAATGCCTAAAGGCGCCAAGCTAATCTGGCACTACCCTTGAATTATCATGGTGTCCTTTGCATCACTAAATGTACCTTTAAACACTCTGCGACCTTAGGTCGAGTGACTTCCTTAAGGTTTCGAGTTAAAACCCACTTGTGATCACATTAGTTCAGACTCTACTCTTTCGACTGACTTCCTTAAGGTTTCGAGTTAAAACCCACTTGTGGTCACATTAGTTCAGACTCTACTCTTTCGTGGTCGACAAAGGACGTAAAACTCGAAACCTTTAACATTTGCACAAATACTAGTGAAAAGTGACTCTGATCAATATGAAATTAAATGTGCATTAAATAGTATTTCTATGATCACACGTACATGTGCATTCCATAGTATTTTTCAGAGTCACTTTTCAGTGACTCTGAAAAATACTATGGAATGCACATGTAAGTGTGATCATAGAAATACTATTTAATGCACATTTAATTTCATATTGATTTCTCCTTCTTGGTGGGATTTTTCCCCCTTTAGTTTCACGTGTTGCACGTTTTATCTAACCTTTTATAAGGCTTGTGTTTATTTTCGGAACTCTTGAGCCGAGGTTTTAGATAACACTGCGTCTTAAGCTAAATATAGCGTGATAAACTTCACATCACGTGACGTGATTAGTCGCCTAATCGTGGCCTCTTACACGGCAATCCTGGCGTAAAGTGTACTTCGAGACCGCCGTGAAGGAGGACTTCCGAGTCATATCTTTGACACAGCTGAGGACATAAACACCCCAAAGTCTGCGTTTTAACCCTATCAATGTCACGGGCCTAGAAACACGTCTCTAAGACAATGACGCATTCAATATCAGAAAAGAACACACCAATGAACAGGGTTAAAATACCTGAACATTTTAGTAAACTACTCCGTCATTGTGTGTCTGCAGTGTTCTTTTTACTTCGTGTTAGGTAATTCCTCACTAATAGATGGCCCTGCCTACCTGAGGGGGGGAACAAGTAAGAATGAGGCCAGCAAGAGGTATAGATCCTCATGGGCCCCAGCATCCGCGGGGGGCTCATGAGGATCTATGCTTCTTGTACTTTTTATTGTATTTGTTTTATTTTATTTTATTTTATTTTCAGTTTCTTTTGCTCGTTATTCTGCAGTGACGGGATTTAAAATAAATAATGCCCGTAGACAAATCAGCCTTCGCTGGCTCAGGAAGATCTATGCCTCTAGAATTTGGATAGGGTTTCTGTGTCGAGTACGCTCCGAATTGGCAAGGGTTAATTTTGCCGACGATTAGGTGTGTAACTGATCGAAGGATTATTGCTCTTTTTGCGGTCGTTAGCTACAAAGGAACTCACCTTTTGGCCTTCTCGGCTTTTCTCAACCCACATTGCTAACCTTTGGAATTTCAGAGGCAAGGCTCATTGCTTTTCAAAGAAAAGCCCAGCAAAGAAAGAAACACGATTAAAATAGACAAGTGCAACACAGTTTACTTCTTATTTGTCATAGAAAATGTTGAACCGTGGATGCTCATATTACCTAATTAGTTGAATTGTCCTTTCTCAACTTGTTTCTTTATTGGCATTTTATTAGTATTTCACACGCTCACCAGCCGCCTTTTTCGTCTGTATTACGTTTCAAGACGTGTATTGTCCATAAATGGACATGTTCCCTTCTCGCCTGCTGAGCATAGAATTATCACGAATTTTTTTCCAATCACTTCCGTTTAGTTCGATCAAGATACAGGATCTCGGAAAGGCTCATACGCGCTCCATTCCACCCATCAGAAGTCTTCCCAGAGTTCCAGTTGATGTACCAAATAGTATGCCAAATGTAAACAAGCATAAGGTACATAGTGTCACACATTTAGCTTTTGAAAAAATATGAACAGTTACAAAATCAAAATAATAAAGATTAAGAGTACGTTATTGTGTGTTGGTCTGTGATTTTGGACCTTACGACCTACAACCGTAAGGTCCAAAATCAGAGACCATCACATGTGACGGCTTGATGAGGAAAGAAGCAATGTGGAAGACCAGCACTGATAAAGTAACCCCATCATTGCCGAGAACAAGTCAAAATGACCCAACTACAAGAGACATAGATCCTCATCAGCCCCCGCAGTCGCGGAGGCTCATGAGGACCTATGTCTCTTGCGGAGATCAGGGTGAATACGTGTTCCTTGGACGTTTGTAGTTTTTGGTGGCTGAGTGAACGAAGATTTCATAAACAAAATTTGCGTCCAGTCAGTGGCAGGGGAAAAGCTTAAAACCATCAGCTGTAACTCCACCTTATTTACCCCCCCCCCCCCCCCCCCCCCTCCCCTCCCCCCCCCCCCCCCCCAACAAAAAAAAATCGACAGTATAGCTCAAAAATGTTACCTAATTAGCTTCACTGGGGCTTACATAGTCGCCAAACTAAACAGGCACTGCCTTTCCGCTGAAGGAGGAAAGTCATAGGGTTGCTGCTGTCACGGCTTAACGACATCTTAGTTTTTCCCCGATCACAGACCACGGATGTAAAGATTTTAGCTATGCCGGTTTTCAGTACGATTTTGGTTTCACGAAAAACGGGTTTCCTCACTTACCGGTCGCGTATTACGATTTCGTTTCACGAATCACGGATCACTTCTGTCATCTGTCACGAATCACAAACACTCGTACGGAAATCACGGTTCACGACTTTGACATTTTAATGTCACAACGAGCAGTTTTATGTGAATTCTCTAAAAGGGTGATTTTTTTTTAAACTTCAGAATAATCTCGTCTGCTCGATTTGTACACGGATACGAGTGACGACTCCAAGAAACATAGACCCTCATGAGCCCCCGCAAGTGCTTGGGGTCATGAGGATCTATGTCTCTTGCACGTGTGTGGTTTTCGCTGTATTCCGGCAGCCAAAGAGTATAAGCTCACGTTGTCTTTTTTGAACTTCTTCATTTCGATCCAATGCCCATATTTGGCGTTGACCGTGAGGGGTATACCACTTGATATTGCATTACACCTCCTCCAATGGTAAACAAGTTATCAGACATAATCACGGTCTTGGCAGCATTTGAAACCGGCCTAACAATGATTGGCTGCAATCCAAACTTCGGTCTTGAACAACAAAAGATAAAACACTCTTTCATTTTTTTTTTTTCAGTGAGGGGTTTCGCAAGTACGCGCCGGCCCGCTCCTGTTTACGCGTAGGCTGCAACATGTCATGCTGAAATCATCTTGTTTCCCTGCTCCTATTTCGGTTTTTCATCTCTTTTTCTTTTCTTTTTTGGTTTTTCTGCTTCAAATTCGTATCGGAGAAATATGAGTAATCATGTACCACGCTGAACTCATATATTTTTAAACCGCGTTTGAACTATCAAGTGGAAATTTCCAAAGTTGGTAGTCGTACTTTGAAGGTTACATAAAATTTCAGGGTTTAGATCAACCAGGAGAGTTCAAGTGTAGTGTCAGAATAGCTTATTGGCGCCTTTTTTTAACATAACATTTCAGGATTTAGATGAGATCAGCCAGATGAGTTCAAGGGTATGCCAGAATAGCGTACTTACGCCTTTTATTTTATTTTTGTCTTGGTCGTTTAAATTCAAAAGATGGTTGGTGAAATTTTGATGACAATGAATTCTTAAGAGAATTAGTCCGTTGTTAAAATTCCAAAAATTGATATTCATCCCTTGAAGACTTCATAACAATTTAGGAGATAGATCAAACAAGATAGTTCAAGGGCAGTGCCAGAATGCGTTATTGACAATTGTGTGTGTGTGCTTTTCTTGGTTTTCTGCGTTTAACTCATTCAGCCCTGACGCACTACAGTAGGAGATGGGTCGACCTTGAAAATTCAAGGGTAGTGCCAGATTAGCTTAGCGACTGTCGGCTCCAAGGTAATCTGGCACTGCCCTTGAATTATCATGGTCGATCCATTTCCTGCAACTGATGCATAGTCGTTAAATGACGCCTCCAAAATGTGGAAAATACGGCCTTCGGGCTGAATGAGTTAAATGTTACATGTAACATAATATAATGAGTGCTGGTGAATTCATTGGCTGTCGGTGGCGTTGTTGCCGAAGGGTTTCCTAAACTTAACCATTTGGCTGTCGGTGGCGTTTTTGCCGAAGGGTTTCCTAAACTTAACCATTTGGCTGTCGGTGGCGTTTTTGCCGAAGGGTTTCCTAAACTTAACCATTTGGCTGTCGGTGGCGTTTTTGCCGAAGGGTTTCCTATACTTAACCATTTGACTGTCGGTGGCGTTTTTGCCGAAGGGTTTCCTATACTTAACCATTTGGCTGTCGGTGGCGTTTTTGCCGAAGGGTTTCCTATACTTAACCATTTGACTGTCGGTGGCGTTTTTGCCGAAGGGTTTCCTAAACTTAACCATTTGGCTCTCAGTAACGCTTGTTGTCGAGAGGATTCCGACAGAAATCCCCTCGACAAAAAGCGCTACTGACAGCCAAAGGGTTAACCCAGTGATCCCTAATATCGAAATTCCAAAATTTAATTGTGGAGGTGTCCTCTAAAGACTATGCACACACAGCAATTCAGCAGAAGATCGACCGAGCTAGGTCAAAGCTGGTGCGTGTTTATTTTCCTAACCGCTATACCTGCCTTATCTTGGATCTCAACGTTGGCGAAGTCACCCCTACTTTTGTGTTTTTTTTTGTGTGTTGTTTTGCCTGTTGATACAATCCGTCAATAGCAATGTTATTTTTGAGCAACTGGAATGTTTATTTTAATATCACATACATGTGATTTAAAAATTAAAAAAAAAACTATTTAGTTTATATATTTTAACTTCCTGATTTGTGAACACCACCCATCTGCAAAAGGCATAGATCCTCATGAGCCCCCCCCCCCCCCCGCAGTTGCGGGGGGGGGGGGGTGGGGGCTCATGAGGATCTATGCCTTTTGCTGACCACTTCGTAACCATGTCCCTTTGACGGTTGTCGCTTTTCGTCCTTGAAAGAACAAAACTTTCATCAACTTAATAAGCGTCAGGGAAGCGGCAGCGAAGGGCTGCTTAATACAGTTTAGGTTTTTATGTTTTTGGTGGTTTTTGTTGTTTTTGTTGTTGTTGTTTTCGATTAGCTCTTTCCTTCTCATCTGTACTATATCTCACCACCAAAGCGCCTTGAGCATTCTACTATAGGATGGATATAGGCGCTGTTCAAATGAACATCATCATCACCACCACCACCACCACCATCATCATCATCATCATCATCATCGTCATCATCACAGTCATGTCCAGACGTAGCTCTTGAACTGGAAAAAAAACAACATACTGATGAACATGTTTTCTTAGGAAGTAGAAGACGCGCACTCAACAGAAAAAGGAATAGAAGGGGGTGAGAGAGGACATGTGTGTGTGTGTGTGTGTGTGTGTGTGTGTGTGTGTGTGTGTGTGTGTGTGTGTGTGTGTGTGTGTGTGTGTGTGTGTGGAGGAGGTAGAGGTGACAGGGTGGGGGCTATGTGGGGAGGGGGGGGAACTGGTGGAGAGCTGAGAGGGGGAGCTGGGGGGGGGGGGGGGGCGGAGGGAGGCTGAGTAATGGACACGGTAGTGTACGTACCCTTCTAAATCAGCCGCGTGCTTCAAAAACAGGTTAGCCCGCTTCCTCTGCTTTGCCCCTGGCGGGTGTGCTCACATCCACGTCCCGGCATTAACGATAAGAAATGTCACACTTAGCCGCAAAAAACCCGAAAAGGTCCTCGAGCCGACGTCGGCCGCAGTGGGCCCGTGCATGGTAGTGGACACGGCCGCAGTGGGCCCGCGCATGGTAGTGGACACGGCCGCAGTGGGCCCGCGCATGGTAGTGGACACGGCCGCAGTGGGCCCGCGCATGGTAGTGGACACGGCCGCAGTGGGCCCGCGCATGGTAGTGGACACGGCCGCAGTGGGCCCGCGCATGGTAGTGGACACGGCCGCAGTGGGCCCGCGCATGGTAGTGGACACGGCCGCAGTGGGCCCGCGCATGGTAGTGGACACGCTAGTGCGCGGGCCCACAGCGGCCGACATCGGCCCGAGGACATTTTGCTATTATGGTGTTTTTAAGGTTCCATTTTTTTTTTCCCCTTTTGTGCTCCACGCCCCATGTGCAATCACAGACGGGATGCTTTTTGGGGGACGTGACTTTACACTGACAATTATCGTTGATAACGCCGGAGCCATGTTGAGTGCTGGTTCTTTAGCCGTAATGTTCGGGGGGGGGGGGGGGGGGGGGGGAAACACATCCGGAGTAGCTGCAAGAGCCATTAGGACCAAAATCACAGACACGTACGCAAATATGAACCCAAGGGCAAAAGTAGGTTTTTCCGTCTTGTACATGCATGAAGACACGAATGAGGGCCATTTTTACCCTTCGACTGTCGGGAGCGTTTTTTTGTCGCGATGATTCCTGAAGGAATCATCGCGACAAAAACCGCTACCCTCAGCTAAAGAGTTGAAAGAGTCGTAAGGTTCAAATTCACAAACCATCATGGAAATGTGAACCCAACCACAAAAGTAGGATTTCCCGTTTGCGTTGAGTACAAAATGGCAGTATTAAAACTTTGTCTTTTTTTTTTTTTAAATTTCGGCTTCACAGCCTTCAGTACTTAAAGCACAGAGCAGTTAACCGCAATAATAATAATAATAATAATAATAATAATAATAATAATAATAATAATAATAATAATAATATCGTCATCATCGTCATTATCATTCTTTTTCGTCTTCTTCTTCTACTTATTATTATTATTATTATTATTATTATTATTATTATTATTATTATTATTATATTGTTAGTAGTAGTAGTAGTAGTACGAATACTACTAATTTCTTAATAATGAAAAGTAATGTTGTCCTTTTGTACATGGACACAATGTTTGATTAAACCTTTATTGTCTCAGGAGGGTAATTTGGGCTGCCTTCCCTGGAGAAGGCGCGTTGCCCTTTGCCTAGACCAGTGCCACCCGACCTTCATATGTGGTCGCGAACTAGTTTATTTAGATGTGTGTCCGTCTTTCTTTTCAGCAGAGCTGTCACAATACCACAATTTACTTCCTTTTGCGCTGTCATGTGATTTGTGGAAAATTGACGTCATTTCCGTTATCAGAAGTAGGTCAACACGTCTCGTGCTTCCAGGTACGAAAACGGTGGATTAAGCCGTACAGTGCCGAGAAAACCCAATGCAAGATAGATCCTCATGAGTCCCCGCAGTTGCGGGGACTCATGAGGATCCATGCCTCTTGCTGACACCAGCTTGCATCCATGTTCCTTAACTCATTCTACCCCAACACCGAAATCCTTAAATTTTGCCGTTGTCCTCTGAAGACTGCATTGCAGTGCAGGACACAGATCGACCATGATAGTTCAAGGGTGATGCCAGAATAGCTTGGCGCCCATGGGCGCCAAGCTATTCTGGCATCACCATTGAACTATCATGGTCGATCCTTATCTTCCTGTGGTGTGTCTGGGGTAGAATGAGTTAAACGGATTTGGTTCTTCGGCGTTGATGAAAAAAAAAAAAAACCAGTGACCGCTAGCACTGAACGGGTTAATATCCTACAGACACACATGCGCTATCGCATGTTTGTCCGTGCTATTGACCACTTTGCTGTCAGTGAATGCAGATCTTGTTCCTGAAATCTTGTATTAATTCGACGCCAGGGAGCCCCGGTCGTCTAAGGAACATGATGCCAATTTGGTGTCAGCAAGAGCCATAGATCTTCATGAGCTCCCGCACCTGGGGGAGGGTGGGGGGGGGGCTCAAGAGGATCTATGGCTCTTGCAGGTGGGTTGTGTTCAGGTTTCCTCAGCAATAAAGGGGTTAATCTACTAATTAACAGACGCGCAGACTTGGCCCAAACTGAACTAAACACCTCTGTTAACCCATATCATACTGAGGCTAAAAGCTTCAAATTTGTACACTGCCATATGCAAGCTGCTGCATTATAGTACTAACAGATAAGGATATAGACCAATGGCTTTAGTTCAAGGGTGGTGCCAGAATAGCTTGGCGCCTAGAGGCGCCAAGCTATTCTGGCACCACCCTTGAACTATTTTAGTCAAACTTATTTCACACACTGGTGTATTCCGAATGATAAGGGTTAACAAACAAGTACTTGGGGGAGGGGGGGGGGGCAGTCGGGGCCCAACGCTGGCACAGGATGTCCTAATTTTGTTGAGCACTGCCACCGGAGGAGCACGAGTACAGGCCTACATCAATCAAATTAACCCCTGACTGTTAGCGACTATTCCCTTCGGCAGCAAAGACGCGTGCCGACGGTCCTTTTCACACTCTACACGTCTCCCCTGTCCAACATCATCCAGTCTCACCACATAAACCACCACCTCTACGCTGACGACTCACAACTACTAGACAAAGACAACTCGACAACACTCAGTCACTACTGACTCGCACGGCTGACTGCTACGAAGACGTGAAAAACTGGATGACAGCAAACAAGCTTAAACTGAATGACGACAAAACGGAAGCCATGCTGGTAGGCACTCGCCAGAAACTTTCCCAGCTCCCTCCCTCCCTCCACTTTCAACTCGACAGCACCCCCATCTCCCTCTCTGACTCGGCCAAAAACTTCGGCGTTATCCTCGATTCCTCTCTTTCCATGACCAGCTTTGTTTCCGCCACAGCCCAGGCATGCTACTTCCACCTCCGCCGCATCGGTCAGATCAGAAAATACCTCACTACCGAAGCTGCGACCAAACTTGCTGTCTCTCTCATCCTATCTCGCATCGACTACTGCAACTCTCTCCTCTTCCGGCCTCCCTCACTCCACCACTTTCACTCTCCAGCGCGTCCAGAACAATGCTGCCCGCCTCGTCCTCAGAAAGAACAAATCCGACCACATCACTCCCATGCTCAAACTCCTTCACTGGCTTCCCATCCCCCAACGCATTCAATACAAGATTCTGTCTCTCTGCTACAAATCCCTGAACAACTGCGCTCCCGCCTATCTCTCAAACTTACTCACCCCTACACTCCTCCCCGCTCCCTCCGCTCCGCCTCGGACCCTCTCCGCCTCCACATCCCCCGCACTAAACTCAGCACTTTCGGCCCCCGCTCCTTCTCTGTATACGGTCCATCCATCTGGAACACTCTCTCCCACTCTCTCTCCGTCAGAAACACTCTCTCTCCTCCTTCCAGTCCGCCCTCAAAACTCACCTCTTTCAACAGTTCTAGCACTATACCACCACACTCCCCACCCTAAGCAGACTGTCGTAATGTTTTTCACTATTTGTCGTTCGTGAGTCGTTGTCTAAAGCGTGCGATTGCGTGCGCGAGTTGTGAGTGCGCGCTTAGAGTTATAATTATTATAAGATAAGCGCATTATAAATACCGTAATTATTATTTATTATTATTATTATTATCGTCGCTGGCAGACAAGGGGTTAAAGCGATCTGCTCTGTGGCGGGCTTTGTTTGCTCAGTTCGTCAATACAACGGCTTATCAATGTTTTCTTGCCTCAACTGTGACTTTTCCTTTTCTATCCTTGGTTTTTTTTTTTTTTTTTTTTACAATCCATATGAGCAGAACACGTGCCGGAAGATGTCCACTGCTTTTCTTTTTTTTTTTTTTTTTTAGCGTAACGGAAAGAACTCTCATGTGTACAAAGGAGAAGAAGAGAAGTAAAAACGCTGTCATTTTTTTCGACATTCAAACTTGATCATTTAAGTTAGACATTTCTCCAGCATTATTTTAACCAATTCAGCCCTAACGCACTACAGCAGGAGATGGGTCGACCATGATAATTCAAGGGTAGTGCCAGATTATGGCAATGTTGTGTGTGTGTGTGTGTGTGTGTGTGTGTGTGTGTGTGTGTGTGTGTGTGTGTGTGTGTGTGTGTGTGTGTGTGTGTGTGTGTGTGTGTGTGTGTGTGTGTGTGTGTGTGTGTGTGTGTGTGTGTGCTCTTTTGGGTTTTCTGCGTTTAAACTCATTCAGCCCTGACGCACTATAGCAGGTGATTTGTCGACCATGATAATTCAAGGGTAGTGCCAGATTAGCTTGGCGCCGGTCGGCGCCAAGCTAATCTGGCACTGCCATTGAATATCATGGTCGATCCATCTCGTGCAACAGGTGCATAGTCGTTAGATGACGCCTCCAAAATTTGGGAAATACGTGCGTCGGGCTGAATGAGTTAAGACATACAAGGGACATTATTAAGGAGACATTGCGAACTTTTAACCCTTCGCTGTCTGCAGCAGGTCGCTTTAACCCACTTACCCCCAAGGCCTCTTTTCCCCAATTCTAGGTGTGTTATTTAAGGTCTATGTGCCAGTTGCAATAGATGGATGGACCATGATAATTCAAGGGTAGTGCCAGATTAGTCCATCCTTCTCCTGCTGTAGGGCGTTGAGGTTGGATCGGTTAAAATGGAAAAAAGCTCTATAATTGTTATACTGAACATTTTCTACCACCACGAAGGTGATTTTAAGGATGGGGCGCTCGGCAGGATCTGAACAAACTGTGGTTCCACTCAGGTTTAAACTCGAGCGTAAGTCGATCGGCTTAGCCAAAATTAATGAGCGACCCAGTTCCCACAGAGAAAGGAAAAAGAGAGAGGGGGGGGGGGGGGGCTGGAGGGGTGGGAGAGGGGGGGGGGGCGGGGCAATTTCACTGAAAACATTGACGTATATATCTCATCAACTGCTGATATTATGGTCACAAGTGTATGTTTTTGGATAAACCCCAAGTAGCCGCTTCTGCCGTTATAAGGAAGGCCAGTATGTCCCTTTTTGTTTTCTTCAGAAAAGCGAGATTTTCATTATAACAACGAAAATCGCGCTTTTGTAAAACAATGGACATGCCTTCTTTTGCCACATAACTGCAGACATATGTGGTTACATTTTTATTATACAAACATAGAAATGTGAAGACTTCTTTCAAGTGTTTCGTATAGTGTTCACATCTGTTACAACAAAAAATAACACAGTTTCCCGCTATATATGGAGAGTATAAACACTGCACTCTTAAATATTTACTGAGGAGAAAAAGAAATGCGACATTTTTAAATCATCGGAAACACTAAAGTGTTTCCGATGATTCCAAAAAGGTCTCATTTCATTTGCTCCTCATTATGGGTAAAACGCATAGTAATTGTATCTCGCCGGCGAAAGTGTTTTTCACTGCAGTAGATGGTATTTTTAAAAAAAATCAACAACTTCTGCTGTTATAACTTTTTTTTATAAACTACGAATATAGGCCTAAAAGCGCAGGAACTTGAAATTCCTTTATTGGCTATTTTCTCTTTTGAGTGATTACACACAGTTATTGTTTTGCTTTCTGTGATTGCTTTGTGTTATTGCTGTTCGTTCTTTTACACGATTGCATACTTGTTCGTGCTAATGTTCACATTTTGAAGCACAGGAATAACAGATAAAATTAATTCGAAGCTACTGTACTGTTGACACAATTACGAGCCATAACAGGACCAACTCATACCAGTCCAATCAAAAATAGAATTTTGAGGAAAATAATATCGGCACAAATCATTTTTATACATCATTTGACGTAATGTCTCAAATACGGCACGTTTAAAAGGGGAATAAGTCGTGTCGTGCAAAATACATTCAGAAGTTGTTTCAAGTGAAACTTGTATTTTCGAAAAGTGATCTTAACTCCTTCTCTGCCGAGAAAAAAGTGATCGCGATCCAGCTGCAAGAGACTGCGGGGGCTCATGAGGATCTATGCCTCTTGCTGAGACCAATTTGTATCCATGTTTCTTGGACAGTGTTGCCTCATGGTCGTTAACTCATTCTACCCCAGACACCCCACAGCAAGATAAGGATTGACCATGATAGTTCAAGGGTGATGCCAGAATAGCTTGGCGCCTATAGGCGCCAAGCTATTCTGGCATCACCCTTGAACTATGATGGTCGATTTGTGTCAACCACTGCAATGCAGTCTTCAGAGGACAACGGCAACATTTGGGGATTTCTGTCTTGGGGTAGAATGAGTTAAATGAACCAAGATTTCAGAAATAAAAATGTACGTGCACTGGCACGGAAAGGGTTCAGCAAAAAATGACGGTTCAAAGCAACCGTGAAACACTTGGTCATAAGAATTATGATAAAGATACTTCAATCCAGACAAGAGGCACAGATTCTCATGAGCCACTGCATTGCAGGGGCTCATAAGGATCTATACCTCTTGCGTGAAATTATATGTGTTTATGTATGTTTGTTTGTTTGTCTATTTTGACAAAGGGTATTTACCCGAAATATTAATAAATTGTGTTGTACCCGTCTTTTCTAAGCGTGTTTCTTTCTCCGTTGGGTACTTCTTTAAAGATACTTCGCTCGCGAAGGTTAAAAAAACAACAACCAGGGTCCATCATTTTAACTGCATAAGATACAGATTGCCATAAACACATATAATTTCACGCAAGAGGTATAGATCCTTATGAGCCCCTGCAATGCAGTGGCTCATGAGAATCTGTGCCTCTTGTCTAAAGAGATAGGCAACGTCATTTGCATCCTAAAGTTGAGAGAGCCATCTGGGTTTATGTCCACACATTTCAAGTGAATCTTGCATATGAACTAACAGAGGAGATTTATATGCGGCCACATATATTTCGATTTTTTGGTGTCTGTCTTTGTTTATGTGTCAGTGCACAGGCTTTTTTTTTCCCCTCTTTTTTCTTTCTCTGAGAAACCAACAGAAAAAAATATACTTGTGTACTTTGATTTTTTAAAAAACTTTTTTAAAATTTCATTTTATTTTTATTTTTTATTTTTTTTATTTTATTTTATTTTTTATGTATTTATTATTATTATTATTATTATTATTTATTTTAATTTTTTTATTTATTTTTTTGGGGGAGGGGGGGGGGTTGGTTGGTTGTTTTTTTTTTTAAATGTCATTGCTTACGTCAGTGCACAGTCGCGAGTCGAGAGAAGCATTTTCACTATTCACTTCAAAATACAGTATTAACTCATTCAGCCCGAAGGTCAAATTTCCCAAATTTTGGAGGCATCATCTAATGACTATGCACCAGTTGCAGGAGATGGATCGATCAGGATAATTCAAGGGCAGTGCCAGCTTAGCGCCAAGCTAATCTGGCACCACCCTTGAATTATCAT
>BTPG01000001.1:317492671-317622671 GCA_036245525.1 Semisulcospira habei | reverse complement strand
CATTCTACATTTAATCCGCTCAGTGTCAGCTGAAAACAAAAAACAGGATGGGATGAACCATAACCCACAAAGTCTCTTCTATATAAGAGCTGTCCTCGCTGTCAATGGTCTCCACCTTTTGTCTTTGATCTGATTCTCATGTTGAATTATCTCCTATTGAAAACGTCTCGCAGATCTACCAATGCGTCAGTGAGTTCTATAAGGGGCGCAGGACATAGGCGTCATTCATTTGTCAAACGTCATTTGTCATGACGTAAGTTTCAGTTTTTACGTAATTTAATTTTTTACGTGATATGAGTTTCACTTTCTCTTCATAAACTTGAGAAAATCGTGACAAAACTAGTACTTCACAGTACAATTTCAGTCTTGCTATAGTTTGTGTGAAAGCAGGTTGACTTTACCTAGCTACATGATACTTATGCCAAGTACACGGGTCAGCTGCATGCTCTTCTTAAAGCGCGTCGATGTGTGTGTGCGTGTTAGTGCGTGCGTGCGCGCGCGCTCCAAACATCTCCAAGAGATATAGATCCTCATGCGCCTGAAGGGCATGGAGAGCGTCAAATCAATCTTCACACCGAGATATTTGACACATTTCTAGAAGGGAACGCTGCAGCCACCAATGTTTGCAAATTCGCCGTCAATCAGACTAAGGCGAGACTGAGAGCCGGCAGGCATGACTTCGGTTTTGTCAGTGTTAAGTTTAAGTTTGTTGCTAGTCATCCAGGACAGGACGTCGTCTATACAACACTGTACGCTCATCTTAGCGGAGCTGTAATGGCTAGGCGCGCTACTTCTTGACAATTCAGTATCGTCAGCACACTTGTGAAAATCACACTCATGGGCGGCAATTACATCAGACAGAGGTTGTGAATATAGAGTGAACAAAACAGGGCCTAATACGGAGCCCTGAGGGACTCCACACAACAAAAGACTAGAAGCAGATAGCTGGCCATTAACAATAACAGCCTGAGAACGATCCTTAACGTATGAAGTGAACCAGGCCAGGGCGGTACCACGGATGCCAAAGGTCACCTAAATCCTCTTCAGCAAAACAGAATGATCGAGCGTGTCAAATGCTGTGCTGAGGTCCAGCAGAGCAATGAGAGAGACAAGTCTCTCGTCTGCCTTCACTAGCAGACCATCCAGGACGCTCAGCACAGCAGTCTCCGTGCTGTGATCCTCAGTTTCTGTATGCCGACTGGTGCATTTCTAAAAGACCGTTTCCAGACAAATGGCTTTGTAGCTGTTTCAAAACAACCTTCTCCAAAATCTTTTGAAATAAACGGAAGGTTAGAGACAGGTCTAAAATGCTTCAAGTCGTTTGGATCCAGTCCAGTCTTTTTTCAAGAGTGGTGTCACAACAGCATGTTTAAATTGAGTAGGCACTGCGCCTGTAGAGAGAGGGGCATTAACTATGGTGGTAATCAGTGGGAGGAGGTCATCGATACACTGTTTTATGAGGGACGTGCGCAAGGGATCAAGCACACAGCTCTTTGTTGGTGACTTCATAATGAGTTCATGGATCTCCTGCTCAGTCACTGGCTCGAAACGAGACAATGAAGGGCCATTATACACGCCAAAAGTAGGGGAATCACATGAACATGAGTCTAGTTCAGAGACGATGTGCTTAATCTTATCCGAGAAAAAGTCACAGATACGTTGTGGAAGGACATGGCTTGGCACATCCGTTGGAAGGGGCGTGGTACGGGGCTTGCCCGGCAGCTCACTGAAGACTGAGAAGAGTTGCTTGGACCACGAGCTGGAGTCGATCCTGTCCTGGTAGAACTGTCTCCTGGCAGACTGTATGACCGCTGTAACTTCGGTCCTCACTTTCACGTAGATCTGTCTGTGGACAGTCAGACCAGTCCTTCTCCAATAACGCTCCTCGCGTCTCCGTCGGCGGCGAGCTTCTCTGACGTCATCGGATATAACCACGGGGTGGATGGTCGGTCCCTCACCAGCCTGGTGACAGACGGGGCGTGTCGGTCGAGCACCTGTCGAAGCCCGTTGTTGTAGGCGTCCACGAGCTGCTCAGGCTCCAATGAAGGTGATTGACACACATCTGTAGCTGCTGCCATCTCCTTTACATCGGCCTGAAAATCAGCGGACAAAATATTGCGAATGTTTCGTGACGTCACGAGTCGTTTACGGGGGCGTGGTCTGGTAACTGCAGTAGTGCAAGCGACGACACTGTGGTCATGATTGCATATGACATACTTAAAACAATCGCTTATGCAGATGATTAATGTGAACTATTAACCCTGTAGGGGTGGATGAGGTCGCTTTAATCTTGGGTCACAACTCGCGCTCTATGACCCATTCATCTCTCGCGACGCAAACGCAACCTGCTCTTCTTAAATTTTAATTTCTTGACTCTTGATTTTAACCCTATTTTGCATGGAGCCTTCTGCACTTGTCACAGTACCGATGTCTGCATGCACAATGGGGGTTAATTTCAGTTTTAATAGTCAAGAAAACTTTTACTCTTGCAAGTCATGGCTGCATGCACAATTAACCCAATTAGCCCCGACGCAGTACAGCAGGATAGGGATCGACAATGTTAATTTAAAGGATCGACCATGTTAATTCAAAGGCAGTGCCAGATTAGCTTGGCGCCTGATGGCGCCAAGCTAATCTGGCTCTACCCTTGAATTATCATGGTCGATATATCTCCTGCAACTGGTGCACAGTCATTTGGTGACACTGATGGCGCCAAGATAATCTGGCACTACCCTTGAATCATCATGGTCGGTCCATCTCTTGCAACTGGTACAAAGTCGTTTGGTGACATTGATGGCGCCAGGCTAATCTGACACTACCCTTGAATTATCATAGTCGGGCCATGTCCCGCATAGTTGTTTTGAGACACAGATACCGCCAAGCTAATCGGGCACTACCCTTAAGTTATCATAGTCGGTCCATCTCCTTCAACTGGTACATAGTGTTTGGGTGAAACCTCCAAATCTGGGAAAAAGCAGCCAAGGAGCAGATCAAAGAAATACCCAACGGAGAAAGAAACACGCTTAGAAAAGACGGGTACAACACAAGATCGAGTTCATAAGGGAGTTAATCACACTTAGCGCTGGGTGCGAAAAAAGATAATAAGAAAAATGAAAAAAAGAAAAGAAAAAAAAAAAAGAAATAAAAAGGTGTTTACCTGGCCAGCTTTATCAGTGCCTCGTAGCCAGGCCACGACCGTTTGATGAGAGTTGAGCACCTGATATGGAGCGGCCAGGTACAATTATTTTTGCATCAGCCGTGTACCGTGCGAAGGCTTGGCCATACGTTTCCTTTCTATCGATCGGCTAGCCGGACTCTTGATTGTGTGGAGTAAACGCGCAAAATGTGTATGTTTAACCCATATCATACTGAGGCTAAAAGCTTCAAATCTGTAAACTGCCATTTGCAAGCTACATTATAGTACTTACAGATAAGGCTATAGACCAATGGCTTTAGTTCAAGGGTGGTGCCAGAATAGCTTGGCGCCTAGAGGCGCCAAGCTATTCTGGCACTACCCTTGAACTATTTTAGTCAAACTTATTTCACACACTGGTGTATTCCGAATGATAAGGGTTAATATTCTAATAAATAGGGGTATTTTGGATATCGTGCGAGTGAAATAAATTTACAGTTTTTATGTATTAGTGACGTACAATAAACTTCGTTTATGACAAGATCAGATATGACCCCAAAAAAATATCGTATGTATAAGTCAGGTAGCCCAACGCGCAAAAGGCCATCGGGCCGACGTCGGCCGCCGTTGACCTGTACGGGTCAACGGCGGCCGACGTCGGCCCGATGGCCTTTTGTGCATTAGTAAAGTGCCTGACGCCCGACCATCAGTCAGATATGACATAAGCCGGATATAATTATAATAACATTCAGATGTAACAACACTTTTTAAAATGCTCCCCTCTCCCCCCCCTCCCCCATTCCCCCCACCCCACCCCTTACCCGCCCACACACACACACACACACACACACACACACACACACACACACACACACACACACACCTTCCCTATGTGCTTTATATCGCTTATAACAAAGTTTGGATATCCAGCCTACTCCTATTATAACACGGTTGGATATAACACAAGTCAGATATAGCGACGCTTTTTCCAGGGACCCAACGGCAGTTTTAGTCCACGTACATTACTTCGCTTATAACAAACATCGGATATAACAACGAGAGAGAGAAGAAAAAAAAAGGTCCCCTGGCGATTTGTTTTATCCGGAGTTTACGGTAACACGGCCGCGCGCGGGCCAGCAGCGGCCGACGTTGGCCCGATGGCCTTTGCGCTTTGGGAAGAAATTTGGGTCTTCTCTACTGTTGTCTTATTACACGTTTACTATGGTCATAACCCTTATCATTTGGAATACACCAGCGTGTGAAATAAGTTTGACTAAAATAGTTCAAGGGTAGTGCCAGAATAGCTTGGCGCCTCTAGGCGCCAAGATATTCTGGCACTAACCTTGAACTAAAGTCATTGGCCTATATCCTTATCTGTAAGTACTATAATGTAGCTTGCACATGACAGTGTACAAATTTGAAGCTTTTAGCCTCAGTATGATATCGGTTAAATCCGGTTTTGCATGAGAAGTTGCGTAGTTTTCTGATTCACCCTAAGATATTTTACGCATTGGAAACATCCATATACACTGCAAAAAGCCGCGTATCCGTATACGCCACGTCTCGAACAGAACGTTCAAATTAAGAGGGATTTATACCGCAAATTCTAAAAGGGTCACGTTAATGTTCTCGACCATCCAAGAAGTCCCTTGAAGAAGAGTGTGCTCTGTTTGATTTACCCACGAGCAAAAGAAATGCGACATTTTTTGGATTCCAAAAAAATGTCGCATTTCTTTTGCTCGTGAGTATAGAACACGGTTTTAAAAAAAATTGATTTCAGTAACCACCTTTCTGCAAGGAAAAAGTGGTCTTAAAAAGACAAGTTCTCTCTAAAGAGAAGTCTTGTAAAGGCAGACTGCGTCAACAGTGATGCGTTTTGCTCCGACGCACTACATCAGGAGATGGACCGGCCATGATAATTCAAGGGTAGTGCCAGATTAGCTTGGCGCCTGATGGCGCCAAGATAATTTAGCACTCACATTGAATTACCATCGTCCGTCTCCTACAGATAGTACATAGTCGTTAGGCAACCCGCTCTCCAAAATTTAAGTAATCAGGTCTTGGGGTTAAATAAGTTAAAGACCATCACTGATTTAGGTGGCTGAAACCACCTCCGTAAATGATGGTCTTTAATGACAGGTGATCTCTGGTAAAGACTTTCGCTCAATACAGGCTATGTATCATGACCTTACAGGTCTACGGTCCACACAGTACGCAAGCTAGGCCTCAGCGCGTGTGCGTATTCCGTTCTCAGCGCGGCGATCGGCGGCACTGCTTATACAGGTGAGCCATCAGGTGGCCCGATTTCCACGGCCGCGAAACAAACTGCGCGCCGTCAGCTGCGCAGGCAGCGCACTCACTTGAGAGGCAACTGATATAGAGGCGACCAAGCCCTGCGAGACAGGACCACAGTAGCCACGAACATTGAGTGAGACTGACGCCTTTCTGCTTTCTTCTGTGTCCTATGGATTTTACGAAGTCGATACTTTATCACGAGGCGTGCAGTGCATTTCAGAACATTGTGATTAGTTCCTGTGATATATTGTGCTTTCATTTTTAGCAAGCCTTTTGGATTTGTGTCATTTGCAACCTACGATATGTGGAGTCGTACCTTCGATTTACATCGTTTGTAAAGGTAAAACTTTAATTTTTCTCTTTTTTCGGTCTTTTGGGTGTGTTTTATTTTCACTTTGCAAAGTCTTAAACCTTAGCGTGTCATCGTGACTGAAACCGCTACCGACACGCAAAGAGTTAATTTCTAGACATTAACGTTAACTTTGTAAGAGTGTAACTGCTTTTCATTTGTTGTTTCAGTGTATACAAATATTAATAAGTATATAAATAAAACATCGGTGTTTTCTTCAATTTGTGTTTAATAGATTTTGTGACGCTGAAACTTATTCAAAGCCCCAGTTTTGCGTCAGTGTTTTGCACCAAGTTCCAATAACTTTACTGGCTCCTGACGTTTCAACCTTAAGGTTCAGTGTACGCGAGTTTCTAATAATGCGTGTGCTGGTCTGCGATTTTGGACCTTACGGCTTTTAGCCGTAAGGTCCAAAATCACATACCAGCGCACATGAGCTTACATGGATGGATTTTATCGGGATAACGCTTCCTTTATTTGGGCTGTCTGAGATATTGCGATTTGAGGGGTCAGCGTTGTCACGGTATATCTTTATTAAAACTATGGTGTAAGAAAAAATTGAGTATAGTCAACTTCGCTTATAACAAGGCTGAATATCACCAAAAGTCAGATATAACGACGCGACCTCGCATTTTCTATGTATTTTACTTCGCTTTTAACAAACTTCGGATATACCACACCGGCAATTTTGGTTCCTTGGCACTTCGTGGTATCCGAGGTCTGCTGTAACACCTTTCATTGTCCGTCGATTTGAGAGAAAAAAAATCAAACGAGAGGAAATGGGGTGTGGGGATGGGGGATAGAAAGGGATTAAGGGTGTGTGTGTGTGTGTTTGGGGTGGGGGGGTGGACAGAGAATTACTTTTTACAGTGCACAGTGTCTCCACTCGTTTGAGACTTTGACTTCAACATCGCCTTACCTCCCTTGTGTATTCTGTAAGCTTTAACCCATTCAGCCCTGACGCACTACAGCAGGAAATGGATCGACCATGATATTTCAAGGGTAGTGCTAGATTAGCTTGGCGCCTATCGGCGCCAAGCTAATCTGGCACTGCCCTTGAATTATCATGGTCGATCCGTCTCCTGCAACTGGTGCATAGTCATTAAAATTTGGGAAATACGGCCGTCGGGCTGAACGAGTGAACAACGCCGGTGGCCGCATGCGTGACGAAAGAAGTTAATTCCGTTACACCGTCTTCTCTAACTGACATACACATCTGTCCTGTAAAGTTATGTAAGACAGTATGTCCAGTTTTGTGAAAAGCAAGATTTTCATTGTATTGCAATGAAAATCTCGCTTTTCGCAAAAAAATGGACTTATTGACTTTTGCGTTCGGAGGGCAGATATACACAATAATTATTACCTCTCATTTTATTACTTGTGATGAACGTTCTTTCGCTTATTGCATTGTCGAAGGTTATTTCTATTACACTTTATTGCAGTCACTGCTGGTATCAGATGGCTCACGTCTAATTGAATATTCACCAAGTGACACGTAATGATAGACAGATCGACTATAAAAGCGCAATGGGGTTGCTGGATTGGCTTGGTGCCTCCTCAGTAGTGCCCGCATTCACAGTACAACTAATTTTCTCACAGTAGATAGATCGAAGATGACAGTTCAAGGGTAGTGATGGGTTAGCTTTGGCGTCTCTGCGGTTGATTGAGCCTGCATGAGGATATGCACTACCTTCAGCTAATTTTCTCGCAATAGGTAGATGGAAGCTCATTGATAGTGATGGTTAGATTAGCGCATCTGGAAGGCGCCAAGACTGATGGTCAACAGGCACTACTCTTGCGCTTGATCCACACATATCTCACAGATGATTTGTTATAGTGTTGAAGAAATGCTGACTTGAATCGTTACTGCTGACTACTAAGTACTGATGACTTCAACTCTGACTTTTCAATCTGAATTTAGATTGTATGGCTCATTTTGATTATTAATATACTTCTGCGCTAGTGTCATCAGACTTAAAGGGCAAAAGATAATGATCGTGCCATCGGGTCATACAAGGGCAAGTCTATTTTAATTTCCCATCTAAGCTTATTAACTGCAGTCATTGATTTTTACACTGACAGCGCATGTCTCTGATGTGATAATTATACATATGATTATAATTAAAGCTGTTAGTCAAGGAACACTGGGAGCAACGGAGGTCACGACATGTTCTCATACTAGCAAACACAGTCGAACTGTGCTAACAAGACAGTAGCAACACGATCTATTTTATGGCCCATCTTCAGGGGTGTGATTGCGGCGGCGGTGTCGGTGGATTTCAAGGATGTTCATTCTCAACTTTAAACCGGCTGTTTCCGATGAATGCACCGTGTTTTTTCCACAAACTCTTTTTATTCGAAAGCGCCATCTACTCCAGATGGATGAGGGTCGACCGGAAACAGCTCAAATCAGAGGTGTGAGAGCCCAGACGCGTTTCAGTCATACTGGACGCAAGGTCTTGCGGCAAAAAAATCACCCATCTGACTGAAGCAACAGTTGTTACGAATCCCACAGAACGTAGGTGTATCCAGTAGGCAAAAGGCGATCGGGCAGAAGTCGGCCGCAGTGAGCCCGCGCACAGCTGTGTGCGGGCCCACTTAGGCCGACTTCGACCTCGCGTCTTTTGTATCTTCACAGTTACCTCTCTGCGTCTTATAATCCCAGTAAGCGATAGTCTTCGGGTTGATGGCCGCACGCGGGCCCACTTCGGTCTATGTCTATCCGATGATCATTTGCACACTGGGACATGGGAGTTATTTTTTCCATTCTCTTTCTTCATAGTCAGTGATATAGTGATGATCTTATAACAGCTCATTACTCCATTCTTCTAACAGTATTTTCTTCTCTTTGCAGATTGACAACGTCAAGGAAGACCAAGTCACATAACCTTCTCATTCCTATCAAGAACGACGCTGAAAACAACCTTATGTCATCAACTTCACAGCTTTCATTCCAGTGACTGCTGTCTCAAAATTAGTCCACAAGTTCAAGACACCTCCTGTTGTGTACAGCTGCCTCCCCGTACCAGCAGGATGCAGGAGCAAGTGATCTCCTGTTTTGGGAGCTGCCTGACTGGGGCGCCCGACGCGTACTACTTTGAAAACGCTGAGTCCGCCAAGCGAGCCAGACTCCGTGACAAGCAGTTGACCAAGCTTCTGCACAAATATCACAAGGAAGATCTGAAGAGATTGAAGCTGCTGCTCTTGGGTAAGTTTTCTGTAATTTTACTGTACGAGCAAATACATTTCCAACGGAGAAAGAAACACGCTTAGAAAGCGTGTTTTTTTCTTTGTTGGGCATTTCTTTGCATTTTACACGCTTGCGGCCATCCACCATCTTGTTCTATATTCTGTAAAATTTTGTTTATTTGTTTGTTTGTTCTGACGTTAATAACGACTTTCATTTTGCAGGAACTGGCGAATCAGGAAAAAGCACCATCACCAAACAGATGCGAATTATACACATCAACGGTTTCACAAATGGGTAAGTTAAAGAGTTTGAATCAGCTTGTACTGTTAACTCATTCAGCCCCGACACACCACAGCAAGACATGAATCGAGTATGGTATTCAAGGGTGGTGCCAGAATAGCTTGGAGCCCATAGGCCCCAAGCTATTCTAGCACCACCCTTGAACTGTCATGCTCGATCTGTCTTTAGAATTGCAATACAGCCCTTTCGAGGCAACTTCAAAACTTGAGGATTTCGGTCCTGGCGTAGAATGTGTTAAACAAGTTTTTAATCAGTTAAAATGTACGTGCCAAAACTTTGCTAGGAAACAAATAAAACAAAACGCAGCCTCCTTCATCTGCATTACAGTACCATAATTATAATGTACCTGAACGTTTTCCTCATAACATTAGTAACCAGATATACCCGGTCTGATCCACCCTATCTTTCCTACCTTGATCTTGAGATTGTTGTCATATCGTATTTGCGGTGCAAAATGATCGAATTTTGTGTGGAGTGAATGTGCATAGGAAACGAGTGGGAATAATGAGTGTGCGTAGGGAAAAAGGCTTACATGTATTGTATATTCTGGTCCTTACAAAGCTCAATAAAAGCAACCCGGAATCCAGCCAACACCACCACGCCCTGGTAAAAAATCGACCACAACCTCATAAGTAAATAGCTCTGAGAGATCTGACATCTGTCTCCGGAGGCGTTAGCCTAAACAAGTGAATGACTCGGAACATGACAGCTGGAGTGCTTGATTGGCTTTACACCTGTCCAGGCATATGGGAATGACGGGTCGATGGTATTGCCCGATTAGAATGACATTGTCGAGGTGGTAGAGCTTAGTAGAGATATAGAGTATCATCCAGCTTTGAAAAGACAGTGTTTGTCGCATTGATTCAAGGCCTATTTTTATATCTAATTGGTGGGAGATAAAAATAAAATATAAGAGGGTCTGTTATAGTTTCTGGGCTTGGCAGGTCAGTCGACTAGAGGCATAGATACTCATGCGTCCCTGCCCTGCAGGGACTCATGAGAATCTATGCCTTTTGTCAGCAGAGTTAAACCTCATTGGCATCCTCATGATTCAGTCGTCTAGTGATTAAGTGTCAGACTGTTTATAATATTGTCTGTTTTGTACGTATTCATTTATTCAAATTCGCTTTCAATGCATACTCATGTGTCGTTATTTCTTGCAGAGAAAGAATGGCGAAAATCGTGGATATTATCAAGAACATCAGAGAGTCTATACTGGTAGGTTCATTACTTGTATAATATAAACGGATTGTGTGGGTGTGTCTATCGGTGTTCTGTCTGAATGTCTGTTTGTTAGTTTGTTTCTGTCCGTTTTCCTATCTGTCCGTCTTCCTGGCAGGTTGTCTGCATTCCTGTCAGTCTGTATGTTCCTGTCGTCTGTCGTTCCGACATCTTTAAGTCTATTTCTTCTCTGATTTAGTAATGGTCCTCGAACCCGGAAGATAGTTAACTTACTCATTACACAAAAAGTATATCGCAGTCTACAGAGTGCAATACACTATCAGAGCTCTATGCTATGCGAACGACGAATCAAAAAGCCTCTTTTGGAACACGTGATCAGCGAATCAGCATACAATATGCAGGAAATTAGTCTTGCATCTGATGTCTGGTCAACAAAGTAAGCCGGAAACTATTGTGCTGATCTGTGATTTTGGACCTTACCGCCTCTCGGCCGTAATGTCCAAAATCACAGACCATCACAACAATGACGGCGGACCATTTCGTCTTCCTGAGCGGCCTGGATCAGTTATCTTGGTCCGGTAATCACGGAGCGGAATACTCGCATTGATGTGATGAATGTAATGAAGATCGTGATCATAAAGAAGGAAATGATGGCAAGGGACACTAAAAGAAAGAGAAAAGATGAAAGAAAGAGGAAATATAATTTACTAATGGATGGTTGGAGGGAGGGTATAGGTGAGTGGATTGATGGATGGATGGATGGATGGATGGATGGATGGATGATGGATAGATTGCGTGGATGGACGGATGGATTGCATGGATGGATGAACCGACGGATGGAAAGATGTCAGACAGACAGATAGACAAACCTGACTAAATTTAATCGTGTTTTTAATTCTTTTTTTCAGTCCATCATTGTAGCCATGCAACAACTACAGATGCCTTTGGAAAAGGAGGAGAACAAACCAAGCTCAGATTACATCCTTACTCACGCTGGAAATCCAAAATGTGAAGCCACAGAGGTAAGAACAATTCTAGATTTAGTCATATTATGATATATTTGTCAACACAAGAAACGTTTAGTCTGACAATAACCCATTACATCCTGAGGAAAATTTTGTACAAATTGCTTATTGTCCTATGAAGGCTACATTACAGATTAGGAAATAGATCAACTGTTTCAGTTCAAGGTTGGTGCCAGAATAGCTTGGTGCCTCAGGCGCCAAACTATTCTGGCACCATCCTTGAACTATCAGTCAAATTTATTTCAAGCAGCAGGTGTATCAGGATGATAAGGGTTAAATATGTGCCGTAAGGTCCAAAAACACAGACACTTTCTTGTCAGACTTAATTTTTACTTTGTTGCCAGATGTTTCATATTTTGTTTATTGTTCACACTTTTTTTTTCTTGTTTTTTTTTTTTTTTTTTTTTTTTGGGGGGGGGGGGGGGGCTGGGGGTGGGTGGAGGGGTGTTGTTCTGTATTGTGTGGTTTTATGTTATGTGATAATAACAAAACAAAATATATCATAGAACACGATACAACACCGTGACTGTGCTTAGAAATAGCTCATTAATATGTAAATAAAACATCGTTAGAGGTCCCCTGACAACGCATATTAGCCACAACTGTGTCCTTATAGCACACCAATCACACGAGACTGCGCCCAAATAGTGATACGCCTTCGTGTTGAGGGCTAGCCAACGCAGCCTGTGTTATCAACTGAGACAATAGCGTACAAGTATTTTTGCGAGCAACGGGGCCTTTTGTTTTTAATCATTCAGTGCTGAAAGGTCATCGGGTGCCAACACGAAGCGGATTAAACCAGTTTAGGCTTTAAAAATTTCCTCTGACTTTGTCACGTTGAAATGTACGGGGTACATGTCAAGTTCAAATTCAGCCAATGAAATTAGCGGCTTCAAACTAGAACTCAAGAAGTAGATCATTGAACATAGATTTTATGTTAGGATCTGCCAGTTATAATGCAGGTTTTAGAGAATAACGATTTTGTTAAACGACGTAAATTTTATTTAAAAAAACCCCGAGATTTAAAGTTTAAAAAACAACAACCAGGATTTAATGTTCAAAAACAGAAGTTGACAACTGAACCACAACAAAGTCACCCTCAACAACAACACTAACAACCTGCGAAAGCGTAGTGTAGCGTTGCCGGCGGCAACGCTATACGACACTTCCGCAGCTACTGATGCGGGGCGCCTTTTTGAATGAGTTTACTGCTTAATTATTTATTTGTTTGCTGGTGCGTGTGGCTTAACTGCTGTGCTGTTTTTTGCTGTGCTGATGTGTGTTTTTTTTTCATGTTTATTGCGCAGGAGTTTTGGGACCACGTCGAAAGACTGTGGGCGGATGAGGGGGTCCAGGAATGTCACAACAGATCCTACGAGTACCAGCTCATAGACAGTGCCAAATAGTGAGTCTGGCTTTGTATTTTCACCTCGTGACTTGCGTACCATTTTCTGTCCTTTTTTTTTTTTTTTTTAACGAGTTTTGTCTACTCTCATCTATTCTGAACCTGTTCTCCACCGTTGTATTTTGTCTTAGCCCCTTCCTTTCCACTGTACGTAGGCCTACCCAGCACGTACGTTTATGTTTCTGAAATCTAGGTTCATTCAAAGAACAAAAGTCAACACCGCCCAAAAAACATGGATACAAATTGGTCTCAGCAAGAGGCATAGATCCTCATGAGCCCCCGCATTCGCGGGGGCTCATGAGGATCTATGCCTCTTGCAGCTGGATCGTGCTCACTTTTTCTCGACAGTGAAGGGGTTGATAAATGTTTTAGCCGTTTGTACCTGTACTTAGCTTGTTTTTCAACTGTTTTGATCCGCTTTCATCAGATTTCAACCTGTAATCATCTGGCTTTATCTATTTTCAGCTGTTATTAATCTGTTTTCATCTGTTCTTACTTGTTTTCGCCTGTTCCTTACCTCCATTACCTGTTTTCGCTAACTGTTTTACCTGTAATTAACACAATTTTCACCCCTGCTGATTTCATAAATGACCCCCCTTTTTTTTTTTTTTTTTCCTTTTTCACAGCTTCCTCGACCAGGTGCCACAGATTAGAAAACCTGACTACATACCTTCCGATCAGGTGAGAACCAAAAATTACACAAAACACCATGAAATTAGGTTCCCACTTAACATAAAGCTGACGAGCGCGCTTAGAAACTGTTTGACTTCCCATGTTTTTTCACAACTTGAGTGCGTGTGCACTTGAGCAGACGACTGCAGTGAACGTGGGCTGGTAAGGTCCAAAATCACAGACCAGCGCACAAAGCAGAGAGCGAATGTCAGTGTGGTAACTGACTTATATGTTTACAAACCCATGGAGCTGCGCAGGACCGGTTTAGTCCGCCTGCACATGTCCTCGATTCTCATGGATCGATCATGTTATGTGCGAATAATGTGTCAGGTACTTGTCGTTGTTTTTGACACATCCTCTAGACTTTTCACGACTGTAGTGCGGTAGAACTCAAGCAATACAAGGCGTGTATCATTCTGAATAGTAGTCTGCTCAGTAACTGTAATGGGCGGCGCCGCCGCCTTGCAACTAAAATGGTTGATCTATCTTGTAATCTGTAACGTAACCTGCACATAGGACAATAAGAGAAATATTGAAAGCCTCAGGATGTAATGGGTTAATTAATGTTGGGCGGAGTAGGTGATAACATATTTCGTCTGGCGTTAGAACTAATAGAAATTAGTGGTTTACAGTCTGCGAGCCTAATAGTTGATGGGGGATATGCGTGTGGGTGTTTTTTTGGAGTAATTTGCTCCAGGATTTGTCTGCTTAGACGCTTTCCTGTGAATATTTCACTTTTCATGTAATAAGAATTGCGCTCGACACCACAGCTGATGCGTGTGGGATATGTGTGTGGGTGTTTATGAATAATTTGCTCCAGGATTTGTCTTGAGTGGTCACTTACCTGTGAAATGTCTCATTTTGCGCAATAAGACTTCTCAGCTTTTAATGTAATTGGCTGGGAAATAAATAATAATACATAATATGGCGCATTTCTCATATTTTAATATAACTTAATGCGCAGGAGAAAACCACACACACACACACACACACACACACACACACACACACACACACACACACACACACACACACACACACACACACACACACACACACACACACACTCACACACACACACACACACATGCACAGAGTCTGCAGGGGGTATGTATAAATGGAGGAAATGAATGGAGTGTGCGAATTAATGTGCGGTGATCTGTGATTTTGGGCGTTACGTGTCTAGATCGTGTGGTCCAAAATCACAGGCCGGCACAACAAAAAGTGATTCGACCCTCAGACACAAGTGCGCATGATTTCAGCTGACCCTTTCGCGTCTTCAGTCAATTTCGTCTCACATTTCTCATTCATCAAAAAGCAAAGTGCAGGCGAGGGTGTAGATAGCTCCTAGTTGTGGGCGTTCTAGTGTAGTGCCTGATTAGCTTGGCGCCTTTCCAGGCGCCAAGCTCATCAGGCACTACCCTTGAATCTTCATGATGCATTCCTCCTCGGCACACTCCATATTCGTGATTCCAGATGGTTTATAAAAATGAATTAGTGAACTGATAAAACGTTCAACAAACAGATACATACCACAACCACAGACATAATAATAATAATAATAATAATAATAATAATAATAATAATAATAATAATATAAAAATAAAATAAATAAATAGTTAGTTAGTTATTTTGCTTTAACACCGAGCAGGCAACTAAGGCCATCTCACGGCGGGAAATAAATAAATAACTAAATACATAAACAAGAGATAAAGATGAAGACATGGAATGAGAAAAATTAATGAAATTTGTATTTCTTTTAATACTGCCTGTCAAAAGTCGGAAGTATGGTCTCCCGTTCAGATGGCGCTTGAAAGCGGAATAGATAATAACATGATTTTGGAACCACCCTGTGATTTTCCATAATCATAGTGCGTGAGCATTCCAATTTATGAGGCTGACCATCAGCCTCTAAACACCACGTTGCCAGTCATACTGAGCCGCGACAGTGATACAGTGTGGTGGCCTGTGATTTTGGACCTTACGACCCAAGGCCGTAAGGTCCAAAATCACAGACCACCACACAGTTCAGCGAAGGCCGTGTAATCCAAAAATCGTCGAGCACTCGCACGAAATGATGATCTTGTCTTGGCCGAAACAAAACATCTATTCCGCTACAATCCATTGACGGAAATGCGGCCTGCAGCTGACGAAAATGACGATTTCAGGAATTCAGAAGTAGGTCAGAATTGCAAGTTTTTCGACGAAAACAGTGGAGTAAAAGCCAGCACATGCGGGCTTTTAATCCACTGTTTTCATCGACACACATGCAGTTTTGATCTAGCTTTGATGTCCATAGATCCACTAAAGTGACATCACTGCCAATTCAGTCAACGCTGTTCTTGTTTGTTGTCGACTATGCTGCTGTTTGAAAGTGGGTTGTAACATTGAAAGTGTAAACAATGTTGTCTGTGTTTGTTTCAGGACATTTTGAGGTGTCGAGTAATCACTACATCCATCCAGCACATAGAGTTTGATGTCCCAGACGCTGGTCAGCAAGTTAGATTCAGGTGAATATAGCTCTGTGAACCCGTTACCAAAACATGTTTTCCATCAGTCTCACTTTTTTGTTTTGCTGTTTAATCGCTTTCTGCTATATCAGTCATTCCATTTTGTGTACATTGCGCGCAATCTTTTCTAGCCTCAAACTCCTCCGTTGTGATTTTTCCAGTGTGTACGATGTGGGCGGTCAGCGAGGTGAAAGGAAAAAGTGGATTCAGGTCTTCGACAGCGTGGTAGCCATTTTGTACCTTGCGGACTGCAGCGGCTTTGACCACTGTCTTCGTGAGGATCCGACAAAGAACAGGCTCCTAGAAACACTTGAAATCTTTCAGCAAGTCTGGAACAATAGGTGAGTCGTGTTGCTATGTCTACCATAGTAGTAGTAGTAGTAGTAGTAGCAGTAATAGCAGTACTAATGAATTAAAATGAATTCTAGAGCAACAGAGTGACTGCGCTATGTGATAAAGTGTCCTCTTTTATTCCATTCGATTCGTTTCTCCTGTGTTCTAGGTTTTTGCGGCTGGTTTCCGTGTTACTGTTCCTGAACAAGATCGACATCTTGGCGGAAAAGCTGGCCAGGGGGCGCTCCATCCAGGACTTCCTGTCCACTCGCCCGGATGTCTTTCCAGACTACGATTCCTTCACGCCAACAAGTGAGGTTTTTTTTTTTTGTTTGTTTGTTTTACTCATTATTACAGGAGTATGATATGCTTGTGCTGGTCTGTGATTTGGACTTTTTGGGCTAGCCCAAAAAGTCCAAAATCACAGACCAGCACACATCTATTGATTTCAAATTTGCTTGTTAAGTGGCTTTGTAGTGTTTAGAGTCTGATGATAGCCCGCTTCATTGAAGTGTTCACGTACTAGAGTTACACCATTATGTTTTTTTTTTATGTACGCACACGTCTGCTGGACTGCGATTTGGACATTTTGTAAACTGATCAGACCTGTACACATATTCATGTGCAAAGTAATAATGTTGAATAAACGCAGTTCAGCAAGTTTTCCCAAGCCAGGAATACGATCGTATAAATTAAAAACATACAATCACCCTCTTGTTTCACGTCTGCAGGAGAGAAGTTCACCATTCTATCAACGTTTCGCATTCTTCCTGTTTCAGACGGCGAGAAGTCCGAGTTCATGGAGTCATTTCCAGGGGGAAGTAACGCTCCAAGACGCAGAGGGCGTTCTTCATCGCGCACAGATATAAATCCTGAGGTCATCAAAACGGCGGTCTACATCAAGAGCCTTTTCATGGTAAGTTTATCTTAAAAATAGCCCTGTTCGTGGCGGCGTTAGTAACTGGTTGTAATTGTGGACGGGTTAATGTCTTGACTGCTACTGGCGCTATCGTTCGGCGGAAAATACGCGTGTACGCGTCTTTTCCGCCGAACGATATCGCCAGTAGCAGTCAAGGGGTTAATATGTTGGTGGTGGTCACAATGACATTAGTGTATTTTCGCAAATTGCAGCGGCAGCAGCAAGAACAACAAATCAGCTTAGGATATCGTGGCTGTTTACCCTTCTGCAAATGCTTCGTTAACGAAAGTGTTGGGTTGCAAATTCCTTTCGCAGATCAGCCGCATCAGGACTGAAGAAAGCAAATAAGAACAACAAGCTCACTAACGAAGGTGACAATTACAATAATGATAATAGTATATTTTCTCCCTGTGGATTCACTATCAGCGGGTTGAAGAGATAATTTTTTTAAACAGTATCAGTTAGTTAATGAACTCGCGATAAAAGCAAAGTACAGTAAACCATGTTTTGAGCGACCATATTAATGAGAGATCACCTGCCATTAAAGACCATCATTTAGGTGGCTGTAGCGGTGCTACATGATGGTCTTTAATGGCAGATAGCACGTTTGCCGTCAAGCTTACAAACAAAAAAATGGTTGCTCAAAACAGATTCCACTGAACATACTGAAAACACACAATTCTTTTCTCTTTCTTCCTGAGACAGCGACTGGCCTGTAATGTTGGCGCCATGTTGGATGCACATCAAATTGGCCAGGCCAATTTGCTGTGCATCCAACTTGGTGCCAATTTTACAGTTTTTGATTAGCCAATATGCTGAGCATATAATATGGTGCGGATATTGTAGTTTGTTAAGACGACTGTACAATAGGGCTGATTATAAGACTGCCTTCTGCAGAGCGGACTTTGTTAAAACTGATTCGCCTCTGGTAGATGATGCATGGCGTAGGCGAACTTTACGCAAATTATGAACTATTATTTTGCGGAGAATTATGTCACGCCTGCAAAATAATGATATCAGACAAACCCTGTTAGAAGATCAGACTTTAATAACTGACAGAAGATTACAGTTAAAGCGCAGGCGAATGCAACTATTGTTTATTTCAATTATGACTTTAGTCATTTTCGACCTCATGATACACTTAACGCGAGGGAACTATTGTGCAAATTTTAATGAGCGTTCGTCCTAGTTATGACTTAATTAAGTTAGGTTTGACGTCATTATGCCAGTTGGTTGGATTTAAAGCGCGATTTAATAGACCTCAGTAAAGTTAGTTATCACGTTTTTGGTCATCCGGGACTTATGGAGACTTTCCTTGTGTCAGCAATGCGACTTTAATGTTTGAGTCACTTAGGCCTTACCTCAATTAACGAGACCTTCACTGTGTCCGTTACGGCTTGATAGTGTTAATTATGCCTTACTGGATATGTCATTAGACATAGTTATGCTTGTTATGGAGACTTTCTTGTGTTAGGTAGCAGTGCGGCTTTAAGCCTTCCTTGTGTCATGTAGGACTAACCTCAATTAAAGAGACCTCCAGTATCTTAGCTCGAACTTTGTTAACTTCGTACGTAACTTTGTTAGGCTAGCTCTGACTAATCGGCAGGCCATGTCTATGCTTGTTGTGAAGATGTCCTTGTGTTCGTCAGCAACGAAGCTTTAGCACCTTCACTGACGACAACACTGAGTAGATCAATCCAACTGCAAGAGGCATAGATCCTCATGAGCCCCCGCAGTCGCGGGGGCTCATGAGGATCTATGCCTCTTGCTGACACCACTTTGTTGTTTGAACGATTGGGACTGGCGTTGAGTTAATTTTAAAAATAAATTTTAAAAAATATATATATATAACGTGCGTCTGCTGGCAGTGGAGGGGTTAACACTGCGGTCACGATCGGCAGATTTGTCATATGATTACTGCTTGATTACCGCACAAAACTCCAAATGATCCTGTCGTTAACCTAAACGCATACGACTGTCCGCGTGCCTGGTAATAACTGTAGGCATGCGGGCAGTGACTGTAAGCAATGCGGGCATGCATCGACCGACCGACCGACCCTCACGTGTGTGTTGATCTGTGTGTGTTGGGCCTTACCGGTGGATAGCAGTAAGTCCGAAATAAGGCACCTGCCCATAGTAGCCATACAGCAAGGTCCAAAATCACAGACCAGCGCTCATTAACCAAATTGCATTACTGGTATGCTGATAGGCATTGTGTGTGCATTACCGTAGTGTATTCCCCTCTCGTTTTCCTCTCTCTACTTAGTGCCACCACCACCCCACCCCCTTTCATCCCTCCTCTCCCCCCCCCCCACTCCCGCCCTCTTCCCCCCCCCCCCACCCCGTGCCCTGGCAGATTAGCTGTCTCTCTTTTAGCGCAAGCTTAGAGAGATGCATCAACCCATGATAAATGCCAACATAAAATCTCTACCGTGGGAAGGCAGATGACATTAAATCCAATGTATGTGAACAGCGAGATTGTCATTGTATTACATTAAAAATCTCGCTTTTGAGTAACATTGGACTTAATGTGTCTTGCCTTCACAGGCAGACGTATCATGATGCTCAGCCCCATAAATCGAAGCCGGTCGCTGACACTAGCTTAACCTTCCTGTGCATGCAGCCACCAGTACTGTAAAACAGTACCGGTGGATGCGTGCGCAAGAGGGTTAAAGCGACGGTCACATCACACCCAACTACAAGAGGTATAGATCCTCATGAGCCCCCGCAGTCGCGGGGGCTCATGAGGATCTATGCCTCTTGTTGACACCGCTTTGAATCCATATTCCTAGGACAGCTAGGCCTTGTTGTAGAAACACAGTTTCCGTCAACGGGCACTCAACGCGTTAACCTTCTTGTGCATGAAGCACCGGTGCTGTAAGCAGCGCTAGTGGCTGCATGCACAAGAGGATTAATCAAGGAGATGAAGTAGAGTAAAGCTGCGTGTAGGCCATTGACTGCATGAATCAATTATGCATTAGTTAGAAAACTACATCAAAGTCACGCTCCTTGCGTCTTCACCATTAAGTACACACTAACGATTTTAACGTATTGTCGTCTAACCTATTTCCGCATTTCATCTAGGTTAATGCATATCTGCAGTTTAAAGGGAATAGTGAACTAATATGTAATGTAGAAGTGCTGGATCAAATTAAAGTTCAAGTAGGTACAGTAGAACTTGTTCTGAGCAACCGCTTTTTTTTTTCTTTTTTTTCTTTTCCTTGCCCCCCCCCCCCCCCCACCCCTTCCCCCCCCCCCCCCCCCCCCCCCCCCCCGAGAAGTCTTGCTGGTCAAAAAGCATCACCTGTCATTAAAGACCATCAATCAATGATGGTCTTCAATGACATGTGATCTCTCATAAGGGTGGTAGCTCAGAACAGGTTCTGCTGTATCTCCATAGCTCAGAACAGGTTCTGCTGTATCTCCATATCAAAAGTTAGATTACCAGTTGTCTCTATAGCAAGACTATACGTGCGTGACTACATACCACAAAACGCTGTCGCATAATTATACTTGGCCAAAGTCTATAACTTTGTTGTGGTTTTTGTTGTTGTTGTTTTAATTATAAATTTGTGAATATTGCGTGACTATATGCCACAAAAAAGCTAAAATTGATTTTTTTAACATGTGCGTGATGGAAAGATCTTTATGCAAGGTCATCTTTTTAACATAATTATGGGGGGGTGGGGGGTGCTTTTGAATAAACCTCCAGCCGGTGAAATTAGCGATGTCTGTTTCAAACTAAGCAGGCTGTCACTCAGTTCTCTTACTGACCTCTCTGCACTGAAATTTTCTCTCTCCGAGTCCAAATTTAGCTCCTGCACGGTCAATATTACATGTATATGTGAATCCTTTATCAAATCACTTTATCGCACGCTAGCCCACCCGTCACCTCTTTAGTTTAAACACCGGCGCTTTCCAAGTGACACAACTTGTTCTAAATTTGTACCACAAGCACAATGAAGGATCCTTTGGTGACACTTAAAATGTAGTTGATGTCCGCAAGAGGCACAGAGTTCCATGAGCCCTTGCAGAAGCAGGGGCTCATGGAACTCTATGCATCTTTGAAGAGATAAACGTCATATTGGGGTTGTTATTTCGGAGCTGAGTGTAGGATTCGGGATGAGATATGAATGTAGTGGACACTGCAGGGGAAAGATAACTACTGGTGATGTTGTAACGTGATGTGCGATAAGAGGCTGATAGTGATATTGAGCGGAAGAATGTTCATATTCAGCTGCCTCAAAGCGGTGACCTCTCTCTCTCTCTCTCTCTCTCTCTCTCTCTCTCTCTCTCTCTCTCTCTCTCTCTCTCTCTCTCTCTCTCTCTCTCTCTCTCTCTCTCTCTCTCTTTTCGTCCTTCAAAATAGTTCAAGTTCAGCCGGTTCAGTTCTCCTTCGGCTTCAAAGAGGTTCAGTACGTGTTGCAACATGACAAGATGTATCAGACAATTATTTATGACAAAGCAATTGCATCTTACTTCTTCAGGAAATAGAAAATTGGTGACAAGGTAGAAACTGAAGTTGGTCTTTTCTTCGGCATTTGGAATTTGTTTTTGTTGTTGTTATTGCTGCTGCAGCTGTCCTTATTTGTTTTGCTGTGTTGATGATGGTTGTGGTCGTGTAAACACGGTGCAACCATTTACTTATAATAATAATAATGAGTACTTGTATAGCGCCTAACTTCGGATTAGAGCTCTAGGCGGTTAACAAAAACTAACTGTACAAAAATAACTAATTACAAACTGTTTAAACGCAATTTACGAAAAGTATTTTTTTTTATATAAATACAACTCACTCTATAAACAATCTATAAAGACACCATTCGTAAATGCTACGCTTATGGACTCAAACTCGCACTCACGCACGCGCGCGCGCACACACACACAATAATAATAATAATAATCATAATACATACACTAAAGTACTTCTAATTCATTTACTGTTAATATAAGCCTCACCCAATCCAATGCAAAAATAATGACTTGAGAGTTGATCCTACAGTTCAGAGAGAAAAACTGATGAATCATCGCGACAAAACCCGCTACTGACAGCCAGAGGATTAAAATTTCATTCCGATTCATTTCCCGTCTGTTTGACTAATTTCAGCACCTCACTTCTCTTTTTCTGTAACAGAAAATCGTCAGAGGGGAGCTAGCTGTAAACGAGAGCCTCAGCCCGCACGAAAAAGATTGGCACCAGCATCACTCCTGCGAGTATTTCTACACGTGCGCAGTGGACACAAACAATGTGGCGAAAGTTTTAGAAGGCTGTCGGACACTAATCATCAGGAAACACCTGGAAAGATTTGGAATCATCTGAATGAGTGAAGGGGAGTTTTAACCTGTCGGCTGTAGTATTTGACTATGGTTTTGGTCTCTTCACAAGACTTACATGTGCAATGAATCGACGGACGAAACTGTGATATGAGATGAAACGGAACTTGACTGAAACCACGGTTTGCAAAAACTGTGATTGCAAACTGGAAGACATTGTTTTGCAACGTCCTTTCAGCTGATGCGGATCTTGTGCGTTTGGGTTTAAGGCCCCAGTAGCAAAACGTCGTCTTCGGGCCGACGACGGCCGCAATGGGCCCGCGCACAGCTGTGCGCGGGCCCACTGCGGCTGCCGTCGGCCCGAGGAGCTCTGCGCAATGGGGTTATTCTCATAGTGAAGGGGGGTAAAAAGGCCGGATTTGTTCACGCACATAATCCAAGACTGTGATTTTACTCAGCTGACAGTGTAGACACTCGCTACGTCTTGCCTGCCGTCCCATGATTTGCCAGATTGTGCATAATCAAAACACTCGAAGACTATGTGTAGTGAAAGCACATTTCCAAGACTTTAGGGTAGTGAAAACACGTTTTCAGGACACTGTGTATTCAAAACATGGCGTTTCCAGGACTATGTATTTTTTTTTTTAAATTTATGGCATATGGCTGTATCATGTCTCACTGACATTCTACGTTCACGTCAGTTGAATGAATATTTATGACAGAAGAACAGCTCGGCGTTTGCAAGTTATGTTGCGACTTTCTGTCTCTGTAAGCAAAGACAACGGGTCTTGATCTGTAGCATATTGAACAAATATGTTAACCCCGCTTGTGCATGCAGCCACCGGTTAACACAGTACCGGCGGCTGCACGCACACAGGGATTAATTCAGTGTTACAGGTCATCGAAGTCCCAACTGAGATATTTGTGATATTTGCACGCCACGTGAAGATGACATTGAAGTGACGTCGTGAGTCACATGATTACATTCAAACTGTGGCCGCCTGTGAAAGAGATGACGAGTATTAATGACAAACAACGACTTTCACTGTTCACTGGCGCCGAGACCGACTGTTTCTCTGTGTGTACACAGAGATAAATAAATTATGTGATAGTATGTCTTCAGTACGTGAACAAGATATTGCCATAGGATGCCGCACATTATTTAATGAAGGAAAGAAATGACGTGCACAATAGAGTTTATTGCAGGAGGCATAGATTCTCATGAGCTCCCGCATACTGCATACTGCGGGAGCTCATGATAATCTATGCCTCTTGTTTGTCCAATTTACATCGCGGTTACTCGGGTTCTTGAGCAGTTCGTTCTGAGACAGTGGAGGCGTTCGGATATTCAGAAAAACAATATATACATATCACTGGACAGTACAAACTGATACATTCGTTGTGATATATTGAAGCTATACTATCTCTTTTGTGTGCTTGTGTCTCAGTATGTACTACACTCTGGGTCAGTGCGACTTTGATATCATCTTACTTGTGCTTTTGTTACGACCTAAATTTTCACGTTGAATGCCGAACTGATTGAGAGAGAGAGAGAGAGAGAGAGAGAGAGAGAGAGAGAGAGAGAGAGAGAGAGAGAGAGAGAGAGAGAGAGAGAGAGAGAGAGAGAGAGAGAGAGAGAGAGAGAGAGAGAGTGAATGAATGAATGAATGAATGAACGAACGAACGAACGAACGAACGAACGAACGAACGAACGAACGAACGAATGAATGAATGAATGAATGAATGAATGAATGAATGAAACTTTATTTTTCAAGGATGGAGCAAATAGGCGCACAGGCCTCTTTTCATATCTGTCCTTGCTAAACTACGGATAAAGATAAAGAGAGAGAGAGAGAGAGAGAGAGAGAGAGAGAGAGAGAGAGAGAGAGAGAGAGAGCCAGAGAGAGAGAATGATGATGATGAGGAGGATAATGATGAGGATGAAGATGAGGAGGGGCGGAAGGAGTACGTTTCAACGCGTTTGTTTATTACAAGTTTTAGGCTTGACAATACCAGAGGTAGAGATCACCACCATCACCATTCTCGCTAAATTCATTAGATTCCACGACTTTGTGTACAGACCACTGAAAACCTAAAGTGGGATTTCCTGACAATGGTTGACTGAGACCTGCCCTATCATGGTTGATTCATTTCCCGTAACCTTTACGTACGAGGTAGACACAGACACTTCCCGATTTGGGATAGCAGTAAACTGGTTAATATGGTTGCACGCTAGTGAGCACGAAATAGAGTGGTAGTCTGCGGTGGTGGAATCTGGAGTAGAGGTGTACATAAACTCCTACCCCGCCACTGGATGCATATTTTGTTCAGTCTGAAATTCTGTGTTCACTCAAAGACCAAAAGCCGCAATACTCCAAGAAACATTGGTCTCAGCAAGAGGCATAGATCCTCATGAGCCCCCGCAATTGCGGGGGCTCATGAGGATCTATACCTCTTGCACCCTGGTCTAGTTATGCTTTATTTATTCTCGGCATTGAAGGGCTTTACGTCCCAAATCTCCAAAATCGCAGACCGCCACACGTCAGTATTCAACATAGGCGCCAGACCAGCGCGTGTTGATGTACGAAACTGCGACCGAGTCAGCCCCTCGCGAGCGCACAGTGCATATACTCAATCGAGTATGTGCGCTGTGCGCGCGCGATGGGCCTGGCTGGCTCGCAGTTGCATATAACAAGTTTAACACGCACTCATCATGCGCCTATGATATAATGCTATTTTCACGCACTTAGTAACGAAGGGCTAAACAACTACCTGAAATTGTGTTTGTCTGACAACGACGGGAAAAGGGTGTATGCTTACGCAAGATTTGTTTTGTCTTAAGAAACCTAGGACTAGTTAACGTGCTAGGACATTGAAAGTGTCATTGATACGGTGTACATTGATAAAAAGTATTTTAGATAACGATGATTTGTCTTCAGCTGGTTTGAATGTCAAACATGTGCAGTATTATGAGATAAAATCTGATACTGCGCGCGTGACAATTTTCGAGACCTTTTGTCATTAAAACAAATCTATAATCCACTCAGTAACATCTGACACTGTTCACTGTTTTTTATACAAATGTGTCTATGGTTTTTTATACAAATGTGTCTATGATGTTGGGCTTTATGGTCTTGGGCAAACAGGCTCAAATTCCCAGACAAGCACACATAATAAATCTGAAGTTTTATGGCAAAAGCCAGTAATTCCATTTTTTTTTAGAAAAGCGAGATTTTCTTTATTATACAATGAAAATCTCGCTTTTCTCTAAAATGGACATGCTGCCTTTTGCCAAATACGGGCAGACTCACATCCTATTTCCAATGTGCCACAGTATTTTATGTTCCGTTTTTTGTCGTGTGCATCAGTTTATATCTGCCTGGCGCAGAAACGTATGTGCTGGAATAGATATACATTCCTTTTGTGAATATGTATACAGTATGTAATTTAACTCTTGTCGGTTCTTGCGCAGGAAGAGCTCGGATATGACATGTGACCTATGACATTTTGAATATCAGCAGGGTAACGGTTTTATTCTGTTGTGAACTAAAATGCTGCTCGCTGTGTATACTCCTTATCTTACGCTGCATTTTTTCTCTCCCGCATGGAAAAAAAAAAAGAAAAGAAATGTGCTTCGTATGATCTTTAACTTAACCATTTCACTGCCAGGACAATACCATCACCAAACAAACGCAAGAAACATTAAAGAACACAACTGCAAGAGGCAAAGAACCTCATGAGCCCCCGCATCTGCGAGGGCTCATGAGGTTCTTTGCCTCTTGTTCTGTCCCATTTATATCTGTTCGTGGATGGGGATATTTAGCGTTGTAATTTGCAACTTTTAAAAAAACCATGACATTGTTTGTGTTCGTCGGCAGTGAGAGGGTTAAAGAATACTAAAAAGCGACGTATCGTTTAACCCATTCTACCCCAGACACCCCACAGCAAGATAAGGATCGACCATGGTAGTTCAAGGGTGATGCCAGAATAGCTTGGCGCCTATGGGCGCCAAGCTATTCTGGCATCACCCTTGAACTATCATGGTCGATCTGTGTCCTGCACTGCAATGAAGTCTTCAGAGGACGACGTCAAAATTTTGGGATTTCGGTGTTGGGGTAGAATGAGTTAAAGAAATAAACTAACAAAGAAAAAGGAAACACGCTGTGATAGGACGAGCACAAAACAGTTTCCTCAATCTTTGTTGGTACATTTCATGGCATTTTACCGACACGCTTCTCAGTCCCTAAACTTCTTCTTGGTCTTAATGAGTGTCGTTTGAGAGGTACTTGTGCTTTGTTGTACAATGTGAGAGGAGAGTTAAATGTGATGGAGCCATACGACTGGTTCACCCGAAGATGGGCGATGTTATTATATTTTTTATACGTGAAATGTCGATCCGTCTCATTTTCACACCACCTTTAATAAAAATGTTCTGCCATAATTACTTCTTGCGTATTGTGTGTGTGTGTGTGTGTGTGTGTGTGTGTGTGTGTGTGTGTGTGTGTGTGTGTGTGTGTGTGTGTGTGTGTGTGTGTGTGTGTGTACGTGTACGTGTGAGTGCGTGTGAGTGTGTGTGTGTGTGTATGTATGTGTGTGTGTGTGTGTGTGTGTTCGTGTATGTGTGCGAGTGTGTGTGTATATGTGTATGTGTGTGTGTGTGTGTGTATATAAACGTGCGTGCGTGCGTGCGTATGACGTGCTTGCGTGCGTGCATTTGTGTGAAGTATGCGAAATATGCGAACAAAGTTAAAGGCCCACTACAGCCGTAACTGTTCAACGATACACTTCTGTAACAGATGGATACACACAGGTTTAGCTATGGTTTATTTAGACACAGGACAATCCAGTTCAGCATCCGTCGGTTTTACATCAAGTAACCTGACAATGACTCCACTCCATTCTAGAAATACAACGCTATTTAGTAGGAGAAACAGCTAAAAATAGATTGACGCGCTAACGCTGCGCAGAATAAATAAGTGCGTTTACTCGATGTGCTTTTGCTGCGTGTCCCAAATGCTGTCATAAGGTGAGTCGACAATGCATAACAAACACAAATGGTGCTGAAATGTGTCTTCAGATTTTATGCGTAATGGTACTTAAATGGCACCAAGTAACACTGATACGCACGTTCTCAGTTCAAAATACCACTGTTATACAGCTCATCCTGTTTTGAGTGACACCCTTATAGGAGATCACCTGTCATTAGAGACCTTCTTTTAGGTGGCTGTAGCCACCTCAATAACGGTAGGCCTCTGTAACCCAATTAGCCCCAACGCCCTACAGCAGGAGATAGATTGACCATAAAAAGTCAAGGGTAGTGCCAGATTAGCTTGGCGCCTGAAGGCGCCAAGCTAATCTGGCACTACCCTTGAATTATCATGGCCCCTCCATCTCCTGCAACTGGTACATAATCGTTAAGTGACATCTCCAAAATTTAGGAAATGTGGCCCTGTGGCTTAATGGGTTAATCACAGGTGACACATTTTGCCCTTCAAGACTTTTCTTGGGAAACCACCTGTCTAATAAGACTCCCTTTTTTTTCTTGCAAAATAGGTGGTTGCGGAAAACAGGCTTTGGCTGTACTTCACTTGTGCGGCACGTCCCTTCCCGACTAGTAGTGAATTACACTGCCGGGGAAAAGTGAACACGATCCAGCTGCAAGAGACATAGATCCTCATGAGCCCCCGCGAATGCGGGGGCTCATGAGGATCTATGTCTCTTGCTGAGCCCAGTTTGTATCCATGTTCCTTGGACGGTTGTTGGCTTTAGGTCGTTGAACTTACCCAGCAAGACTGCCGCAGAACCTGACAAAAATGTACGCCGGCGTATAGTGTATGTATAAATGGCACTGGAAATGGGTTAAGCCCATGGTGCATGCAACTAGCGGTGCTGTTTACAGTACGGGTGGCTGACAGGGAGGTTCACATAAACAACAAGAGCAACAACGTAAAGCAACAACAACAACAGAAATACCAACTGCACCTATAATACCAACTGCACCTGAAACTCTTTACCCATAGACTGGCATAACACCTATAATACCAACTGCACCTGGAACTCTTTACCCATAGACTGGCATAACACCTATAATGCCAACTGCACCTGGAACTCTTTACCCATAGACTGGCATAACACCTATAATACCAACTGCACCTGAAACTCTTTACCCATAGACTGGCATAACACCTATAATACCACTGCACTGAAACTCTTTACCATGGCATACACTATATACCACTGCACTGAACTCTTACCCACAGACTGGCATAACACCTATAATACCAACTGCACCTGGAACTCTTTACTCATAGACTGGCATAACACCTATAATACCAACTGCACCTGGAACTCTTTACCCATAGACTGGCATAACACCTATAATACCAACTGCACCTGGAACTCTTTACCCATAGACTGGCATAACACCTATAATACCAACTGCACCTGGAACTCTTTACCCATAGACTGGCATAACACCTATAATACCAACTGCACCTGGAACTCTTTACCCATAGACTGGCATAACACCTATAATACCAACTGCACCTGGAACTCTTTACCCATAGACTGGCATAACACCTATAATACCAACTGCACCTGGAACTCTTTACCCATAGACTGGCATAAGACATTCTCCCTCATTCACTGCCTTTAAATCGGCCCTTAAAGTACCATTACGGATAAATATGAAGACACGTTTCTGCACCATTTGTTTTTGTTATGCCTTGTCGACACACCTAATGAACTTTAACAGCAGTTTGGACAGGCAGCCAGCAACAGCACAATCGTAATCGCACTTATTTATTCTGTGCAGCCGTTAGCGTTTTAAACTATTTTTAGCTGCTTCTCATACTGATAGCACTGTATTTATAGAACGGAGTGGAGTCATTGTCAAATTACTTGATAATAAGACGACGTGTGCTGAACTGGATACTCCTGTGTCTAAATGAACCATAACTAGACCTGTGTGTAGCTTTTCGTAACCCTCTGTTCAATATTCCAATGTAGCTTAGTTTTTCGTGATTATGTACCTGTGTGTTTGTCTGTGTGTGTGTGTGTGTGTGTGTGTGTGTGTGTGTGTGTGTGTGTGTGTGTGTGTGTGTGTGTGTGTGTGTGTGTGTGTGTGTACGCCACTGTGTATTGCTGAATCCTTTGTTTCTCTGGCTTCAGTTATGACCCCCCCTCCACTCCAACCCTTTATTTGTACAGCGCTTAGAGCTTATTTTACGATAAGCGCTATACAAGTAGCCATTATTATTATTATTATTATTATTATTATTATCATACACAACACTGATCTAAGGCAGGCGTCTGACTGCATTAACCCATTTAACCCCACGGTCACATTTCCCAGATTTTGGAGGTGTTCTGTTTCCTTGGATTATCAAGGTTGATCCATCTCCTGCTGTAGTGTGTCGGAGCTAAAGTATGGTTAAAGCGCCGCTTGAGCCGGAGCGGCAGCCGGTCGGGACTCACACCGCATCACTCGCGCCTTCATCATCAGTAACCTAGCTCGTGTTCATTTATCAATATCTTTAACTCATTCAGCGCGGCGCCCGTAGTGAGGCGTCACTATGATCTCAGTAATGACCATGCACCTGTTGCAGGAGATGGTTTGACCATGATGATTCAAGGGCAGCAAGGGCAGTGCCAGATTAGCTTGGCGCCGATGACAGGCGCCAAGCTAATCAGTCTAGCACTACCCTTGAATTATCATGGTCGATCCATCTCCTGCTGTAGTGCATCAGGGCTGAATGGATTCATTTTAACCCCCTTTTGCATACAGATACGGGCACTGTTTACTTTAAACCTCTTGCGCATGCAGAAAATGATTTTTTTTTTTTTCAGTGCGGACTTGACAGCACTGGCATTTCAAGGCGCACAGACAAGCGTTGAAAGGGAAGCAATCCTTCTGATGTGAAGTAAGAATGCTCTGAGCGCGGGTGCAGTCCCGGTTGGTTGGTTAGTTCGGCCGGTTGAACGTCCACAGCACCGAGGTGAACATGGACGGCCCTGACGGGCGGGTTATGGGGGACAGGGAAATCTATTGCCTGAACACTGATCAACTCAGGCGCACTCCAACTGTGCCACTTTGATTTACCAGGACCTTTCAACGGACATGCTATTGAACAAATCCGTTTTCCCGCAGCTTTTTCAAGTCGGCACACCCTCCAATTCTCCGCGCACATTTTTTAGGAACATTCAGAAATGTTCATATTTCTTAGGCTTATTATGCTGATCCATTCCCCTCCTCTCTAAGAAAACCTCTGATCAACACACACTTCGGCGCATACAAATAAAGCGGACGGACACACGGCGCTTCCCGCCATCAGTACACTCTGTGGGCTCGTGTACCGACTCCGACACTGAGAAATCCATCTCCTTCTGCTCTAACCCGCCCTGTTGGTTGGTTGGTTGGTTAGTTCGGGTTTAACGTCCACAGCACCGAGGTGATGATGGACGGCCCTGACGGGCGGGTTAAGGGGAACAGGGAAATCTATTGCCTATGGAGTACGACCTGAACACTCATTAACTCAGGCGCACTCTAACTGTGCCACTTTGATTTACCAGAACCTTTCAACGGACATGCTATTGAACAAATCCGTTGTTTCCCCTGGATTGTGAGTCCAGCTACCGGGGCAGGGACGGGATTCGAACCCACGACCCGGCGATTCCCTTCGCTCTCCTGCTCCAACGTTTAACCGCCTGAGCTATTTCGGAACCTTAACTAACCCACCCTCTAATCACACACACAGAAATAAAGACGGACACACGGCGATTCCCGCCTTTTGTAAGTTCTGTGATTTGGCGTAGCATACTAAAGAAGAATAATAGCACAAGCCGGCAGCAAAATGACGTCAATTCATGCTTCAAGTCATGGCATCATTAGTCGCACGACGCCGTGTTCATAGTGACGACTCGATGTTATAGGGCCTACTTCACTCATCGCAGTACTAACATCTGACGTATTAGACTTTGCAATTTTCTTCCTGATTTTCACACCTAGGGCTTACAGGTCACAATTTGACCTAATCCTACCCCAGAGCCGGGACAAACAGCAGGCTTATGCATACACTGTTTATGAAAAATTATGCGGGTATTAATGAGAAGATAGTTTTGTTTCGCAACTGAAATAACAATTCAAGTTATGTTAGCTGTTTTATAAATGACTCCAAAAGAGTGGTGCAGAAATTTGTCTGATTTTCACACCTAGGCCGGTATACAGGGAAGTACCCAACAAACAAAAAAACACGCTTAGAAAAAAGACAGTCACAACGCAATTTATTAATATTTCAAAATAGACAAACAAACAGATAGATAGATCAATCGCTACTTATCTTCATTTATCGCAGAAGGAATGTGGCAACTCTATTTCTAAGCGTATTTCTTTCTCCGTTGGGTACTTCTTTGCATTTTACACGCTTGGCAGTCACCTTTTTGGTCTGGATAGGGTATACAGGTCACAATTGACCTAATCGTACCCGACAGCCGAGACAAACTGTAGGCTTATGTAAATACCGTATATATTATTTTTATGCGATTATTAATGAGAAGATTTATTTTATTTTATTTTATGTGTTTTGTAAAAATAAGATTCAATTGTTTTAAGATTAATCCCATATAATTTGTGAAATTACTCCCAAAAACGTGAAAATATTTTTTTCAAAAAATATTTAATAATCACTCAAAATGTTATAGAGGTGCAATGCTGGTTAACGAACTTATTCAGCATCTCCCTTTTATCTATTCTCTATGCAAACATATCTAGTAAAAATGAAAAAGATTACGGACTCCAGTGTGGATCAGCCGGTTTTTGTGCAACGGCCATTTTCTCGCCAATGAGCATCGTAATCAAAAAAATGTTTTTAAAAAACCAAGATGAGGATTTCATCCCAATGTCTACCGTTTTGTTTGGAGCTCACATGCGTTTATCTTTTATGAACATTCAGAGTTGTTCATATTTTTAGGTTTATTATGCTGATCCATTTCCCTCCTCTCTAAGCCAACCTCTGATCAACACACACGTCGGCGCACACAAATAAAGACGGACACACGGCGCTTCCCGCCATTAGTACGCTCTGTGGGCTCGTGTAGCGACAGGAATCCATCTCCTTCTACTCTAACCCACCCTCTGATCCGCACACACTGGCACACAGAAATAAAGACGGACACACGGTCATTCCCGCCATTCGTAAGCTCTGTGGTCTGGTGTAGCATAGCTATTCTGAAAAAAATAGCACGTGCAGCGACTGAAACGAAGTCACTTCAAGCTTCACGTCATGCCATAGTGACGACTCGATGTTATACGTCACTCATCGCAGTACTAACATTTGACGTACTACAGAGAATCAACTTTGCAATTTTCTTGCTGATTTTCACGTCTAGGGCTTACAGGTCACACTATGACCTAATCCTACTCCTGAGCCGGGACAAACAACAGGCTTCAGCAAACACTGTTTATGAAAAAGTATGCGGGTATTACTGAGAAGATAGTTGTTTGTTTGTTTTTCGTAACAGAAAATTAAAGTTTTGTTAGCTGTTTTACAAATGACTCCGAAAGAGTGGTGCAGAAAATTGTCTGATTTTCACACCTAGGGCATACAGGTCACAATTGACCTAATCGTACCCGACAACCGATACAAACTGTATGCTTATGTAAATACCGTCAATACGAAAAATCATGCGATTATTAATGAGAAGAATGTGTTGTTTTTGTTGTTGTTGTTTTCGTAAAATTGATTCGATTGTTTTAAGATTAACCCATATAATTCGTGAAATTAAATCTCACAAACGTGAAAATATATTTTTTCCAAAAATATTTAATTATCACTCAAAACGTTCTAGAGGTGCAATGCTGGTTGACGAACTCATTCAATATCTCCCTTTTATCTAGCTATATCAAGAGCAAAATGTAAATAAGAAAAGTTACGGACTCCAGTGTGGATCAACCGGTTTTTGTGAAACGGCCATTTTCTCGCCAATGAGCAGCTTAATCAAAACATCGAAATAAAGGTCTCGAAATAGTTCTTTTAGTTTAGGGACAATAGATTTCAAGCTTTGTGGATTTTAAGAAAGCGTCTGACAGGGTGTGGCATGCAGCCCTTTGGTCCACCATGACAACATCAATGCCAACCTGATCAAAGTCATAGCAAACCTTTACAACAAGGCCACTAGCGCAGTCTGCTTCAACGGCAAAATAGGAAACTGGTTTAGGACTACAGTTGGAGTCAGACAAGGCTGCTTGCTCTCACCTACTCTTTTCAACATCTTCCTGGAAAGAATCATGACGGACGCTCTAAAAGATCATGAAGGAACTGTCAGTATTGGAGGCAGAATAATCACGAACTTGCGCTTTGCGGACGACATTGATGGCCTTGCAGGAACAGAGAAGGAGCTAGCTCAGCTGGTGGAAAAGCTGGATAGTACAGCCATTGCATATGGGATGGAAATCAGTGCCGAGAAGACCAAACTGATGACCAATAACGCCAGTGGCATTGGCACTGAAATCATGGTTGGAGGCCAAAAACTGGAAACAGTTAAGAAATTCAAATACTTAGGAGCCACTGTGACAGATGAGGGATCAAAACCAGAAATACTATCCAGGATTGCGCAGACAACAACAGCACTGACACGATTGAAGACCATATGGAAGGACAGAAACATCACACTCTGCTCCAAGATCAGACTGATGCGCTCCTTAGTCATCTCAGTGTTCTTGTATGCCTGCGAGTCATGGACCCTCACAGCAGACCTTGAAAGGAGGATACAAGCCACTGAAATGAGATGTTTTCGAAGGCTGCTTGGCATCTCATACAGAGATCACATCACAAACGAGGAAGTGGGAAGCAGAATCAGGCAAGCCATCGGGCCCTATGAAGACTTATTAGCCATTGTGAGAAAACGCAAACTGAAGTGGTATGGGCATGTCACGCGTTCAGCAGGGCTTGCCAAAACAATCCTGCAAGGCACTGTGCAAGGAGGACGAAGGAGAGGAAGACAGAGGAAAAGATGGGAGGACAATATCTCAGAGTGGACAGGACTGAAGCTGGGCGATACACTGAGAATGGCAGAGAACAGAGAGGAATGGAGGGAGCTGGTTGCCAAGTCATCAGTGGTGCCCCAACGGTCGGCAAGACTACGGGATATAGATAGATAGATAGATAGATTTCAAGCTTGTCCGTCACACACGCGCGCGCGCGCGCGCGCACACACACACACACACACACACACACACACATTAGTTGCCTGTTCGGCGTTAAACCCAAATAACTAACACACACACACACACACACTACACACACACACGCGCGCGCGCGCACGCGCGCCAAAAAGACGTTTTCTAGCAACGCCGGCGGGTTTGCGTAGCTAGACGTGACGTCATTTTTAAGTCCCTTCTATTTATAGAAGGAGCTTCACCTTTAGGACGGGTCGCGGTGGGGCGAATTTAATAGCATGTCCATGATGTCAAAGGCGGGCAGGCTAAACCTCTAACAACTGAGTAACGAGATAAAAATCATATGTCATGTCTTGTTACGTTAACCTCGCTGCTGAACATACATTTGGCGGGAAGCGCCGTATGTGCTTATGTATGTATGTATGTATGTATGTATGTATGTATGCATGCATGTATGCATGCATGTATGTATGTATGTATGTATGTATGCATGTATGTATGTATGTATGTATGAATGTATGTATGTGTGTATGTATGCATGTATGTATGCATGCATGCATGCATGTATGTATGTATGTATGTATGTATGTATGTATGTATGTATGTATGTATGTATGTATGTATGTATGTATGTATGTATGTATGTGCGTATGTATGTAAACAAGAGAATCTCCGATATTTCTGTACACACAAGCTTGCAACTTGGCGAAATACTTTCTTAAGTGGGTGGCTGAGAGAGCCTCCGAGCATATTGTAATTGAATGTCTCATTGAAGACGTAAAGAACCGTTTAAAGGAAGTCGGTTGACCAAGATTAGAGTCGGTAATTTTTGTCATATTTACTTGAACTTTTGCATATAGCTAGTTTAGAAAGACATTGGATGAGTTTGTTAGCCTTTAGTAATTTTTTTTTTTTTTCAGAAAAGAACTAAAACACTAAAAATCCTTTACCGTTCTAGAGAAAGTCAGACAGTAGCGGTGACGTAAAAGAGGCAACCACGCAGATATAATACTCTAAATATGACGTCATTCTCTCTCTCTCTCTCTCTCTCTCTCTCTCTCTCTCTCTCTCTCTCTCTCTCTCTCTCTCTCTCTCTCTCTCTCTCTCTCTCTCTCTCTCTCTCTCTCTCTCTCACTGCAAACATGAGCGCATCTCCAGGAGAAACAGATCCTCATGCGCCTTCTGGCGCACAAGGATCTATGCCTCTTGGAGATGTTTGGAGCGCGCGCGCATGCAAGCACTAGCACGCACACACACATTGACGCGCTTTCAGAGTGACCCGTGTACTTATAATGTAGCTAGGTAAAGTCAACCTGCTTTCACACAAATTATATCAAGACTGAAATTGTACCGTGAAGTTCTAGTTTTGTCACCATTTTCTCAAGCCTATGAAGCGAAATTGAAACTCATATCACGTAATATATAAATTTACGTAAAACTAAAACTTACGTCATGACAAATGACGTTTGACAAATCAATGACGCGTATGTCCTGCGCCCCTTATAGAACTCACTGACGCATTGGCAGATGTGCGAGACTTTTTCAAAAGGAGATAATTCAACATCACAGGTCAAAGACAAAAGGTAGAGATCACTGACAGCGAGGACAGCTCTCGTATAGAAGGGGCTTTGTGGGTTATGATTCATCCCATCTTGTTATTTTGTTACTTCTTTAGTTGCCAGAATTTTTGCCCAACACGCCAAACTACACGTCATTTGCATGCTCCGGAATGCGCTCCGACCAACCCCATTTCAAAGTCTACCATATTTTCAATGTGACGCGGGTAGACAAAAAGGGACGAGTCCGGCACTCCTGAGTCGGCAACAGACTGATACCGCAAGTACCGGGCGACGGGGTTGCAAACCGTGGCTAAAATGAACAAAAAAGTCGGTTGAATTTAGAGACGACGATCAGAGTTTTTTAGTCCTCATTATTATTATTATTATTATTATTATTATTATTATTATTATTATTATTATTATTATTATTATGTTGTTGTTGTTGTTGTTTTTGTTGTCATGAATATTATTTAGTATTATTTTCACTCAGTCATCATTTTTATTATCATCATCATCATCATCAGTTATTACTGTTATCATGAATATTGTTGTTGTTTTTGTTGTTATTCAGTATTATTATTATTATTATCATCATCATCATCAGCAGCAGCAAAGACCTGATCCAACAAATCCTTCCAAGGGCATGTGTTGCGCATGGACTGAGATAACAACCGGAGCATTTGTACAAGTTGTCGTTCCTGTTTCTTTGGAGGGGATTCCCCAAACTCCTCGCGTGCAAGTCTGCAGTTGCAGGTTTCATACATGTTCTAAACAGATGAATCAGCAATATTAGACATTTACATGACAGATCTTGTCACTCATCAGACCTTTGAAGCGGACCGTAAGTTTGATCAAGGCTTTGTTTTGTATTTCACTGTATATGCCGTAATATATGTCAGTGTGAAATTGAAACCGAAAGCAGGAAGTCAAGTACTGAACGAGAGGACTGGAGACATCACAGACACGGTATGTGAAGAGGGCCGCACTGGGCTTGAACAGCAGTCTTAGATATTTTCTTTAAACTTACCTACTAATGGTAGTTTAACTCAGTCTTTGCTTGTCGGTATGGATGTTTTAGTCGCGATTATTTCGGTGTCCTTAGCCGGGTCTATACAAATTGTATCTCTCCTGCACGGCAAACAACACCCAAGTACTAGAGGCATAGATCCTTATGAGCCCTTGCAGATTTGAGTGCTCATGAAGATCTATGCGGCGGCCTCTTGCATACCATATTTCTGTCATAGAAAATCCAGTCAGTGCGGCACTAATCTTGGACTACTATGAGTATCATGGTTGATCTAGACGTTTTCTAGTATGACAGGGCTCATAGTTTAACTCATCCACTGCTAACAGCTATGAAGGATGTCGCTTAAGCCATCACAGATTTTCTCAAAGATAATCACTGAGGCTTTGGAGTTTGAATAAAGATATCAAAAGGCATGGATCCACATGAGTCCCCACAGCTGCAGGGACTCATGAGGATCTATGCCTCTTTCAGTTTGAGTTTTATGGTATTGTCTTTGTTTGGCAGTGTAGGGATAAACTTCTCTTTTTGTTGTTGTTTTTTTATGCAGGGGAGCTGTAGTCATGCAATGGAGACCTCCGACAGTGGCAGTGATGATGAGGATACACCACCAAAAGTTGTCCATGGGACTTCTTGTGATGTCACAGTCACACCAGAAAACGACCTCCCACAAAAGAGCAGTGAGAGTGGCAACGCAGGGAATGACCTCATAATAAAGAACAATTATGTCACAACAGGAAATGACCTTACACCAGAGAGCAGGGGCACCATGCAAGAGAACAGTGACTTTTCACCACAGAACAGTGATGTCATGACTTTACCATACACAGGGGATGATGATGTTATACCAGCAGATGATTTTACACCAGGAGTTAATGATGTAATACCAGCAGATGATGTCACACCAGCTGATGATGTCAACGCAGTGGAGAACAGGATAACACTGGATGTTGGGCGTAGGGACTTTGACTTTGAGGGACAGTTATGCAAGTCAATGGACCAAAACAAAGGTAACAAACTCCAGGTAGTTGTACAGAATGGTTAACCCATATCATACTGAGGCTAAAAGCTTCAAATGTGTACACTGCCATATCCAAGCTGTGTGATATTTTCAATTCCTCAATAATTTACAGTTGATGGTTAGTGTTCAATAGTTTACTTTTGAAGTTTTAACTTACTATTTAGTTTTTAGTTGAAACCTTAGAGTTAATATTCTTTCATAATCTTAATATGATCACTCTTAAGTTATTTAAATTTAATGTATGCATGCATGCATGAGTGTGTGTGTGTGTGGGTGCATGTGTGTGGTTGTAACACATCACTTGAGTAACAGGCATCATGCATTACCCTTGTGCTGCTTACATGTATGTGACTTGTAATTTTTATGTGTGTGTGTGTGTGTGTGTGTGTGTGTGTGTGTGTGTGTGTGTGTGTGTGTGTGTGTGTGTGTGACTGCTAAATTAGCCTTTTGGTGATCATGTTTTGCCTTTCCATTTTATATTATATGCATGTGTGTGTGTTGTGTGTGTACACGTGCAAGGACATGATTGAAAAAAGGTCTGTGTACCTAATCATTTATCGTTGAGAAATAAATTAAGTTTCATTTCATTTCATTTCTCTACCATGGGATGGCATCATCAGTAGCAGTCAAGGGGCTAAAGTAATATGTTTATGCGTGGAAATGTAAAATAATCAGCGTCTTTCTTAGAAAAAAAAATCTCTCAAAATTAATATCATTGACTGATCCTTGGTCAATAATGTTCAGTTTCATACATACTTGGTACAATTTCCTGGATCTGTTAGTATCGATCTCAAACCTTCCCTAACCTATTTGCCTTTCTCAACCCAATTTAGCTCTGCATAGGTGAACAAGGTTAATAACAGTTTTACTGTTGTGTTTAGTAGTCAATGTACCATTTTTGCCAGACTGTATGAAACAGGTCATTTGATGGTGTAACAGTGCCACAAACATTTTTGTGTTGCTTTTGTTTGCCCTAATTTACTTCCCCTCTAGCATATTCACATATGGCTCAACTGGCTCAGCAAGATGTGTACTGCATGGCCACAATAGTTCAAGAGTAGAGCCAGAATAGCTTGGCATCTTCTGACGCTAGACTATTCTGGCACCACCTTTGAACTACTATGGTCAGTCTGCTTCCTAAACAGTTGACATGTAGTTTTCAGAGGAAAACTCCAAAATCTGACAATAGGCTCAATATCTTAATGCAACAATAAATATTTAAGACTTTGGCTGTCGGTAGTGGATTTTGTCAGGATGATTTCTGCAGGAATCATCACGACAAAATCCACTACTGACAGCCAAAGGGTTCAAGTGTACTTGAATGTTATGCTGCAGGAGGCCTTACACTAGAGGGGCAGATCAACCTGGGCGGGGACATGACAGTCAACAAGAACGAGTATTTTGACCACCGTGTGAAGAACAAGGTCACACACCATCACCATGGTAATATCCACCATACCGTGGTGAACAAGACCATTGTTAAAGGGAGCATCATCACGCAGGAGGCTGGATTCACACAGATTGTTGGTGAGACATGATTCTTAATCAGCCTTAAAACACTACCGCAAAATGTGGATTAACTACGGTAGGTTAAAGCCACCTGCTTCAGGCAAAGATGGATTAACCCATTCAGCCCTGATGCACAACAGCAGGAGGTGAGTCGGCCATGATAAGTCAAGTGTAGTGCCAGATTAGCTTGGCGCCTGTCATCACTAAGCTAATCTGGCACTGCCCTTGAATTATCATGGTCGATCCATCTCCTGCAACTGGTGCATAGTCATTAGATGACGCCTCCAAAATTTGGGAAATACGGCCGTCGGGCTGAATGAGTTAATAGTTTGCAGTATTTCCAATGTATGTTCTAGTATGTCTTACAGTAATACTGCACAAAAGGGCTGAAATGGTTAAATTAACTTATGGAGTTTGAATGCTGTAACATGATACTGTAAAATGAAAGAATTTTCTGCTGTTCATGTCCTTTGTGTACAGGAAAGTTGCACCGAAGTGGACCAAGGGCAGTAGAAAACCTCTCTTACATATGCCTGCTCACAGGGATCACAAAAAGAAGGGTAAAAAAGCCATATTTGAAGCAAGACAACATTGAGAACCCATTGTAGCAGCACATTTTTACAATCAAAGCTCGCTCTAGAGCAAATTGCTAGAACCTTTTCTATCCTGATACACTTTTGCACGAAATAAATTTGACTGTGATAGTACAAGGGTAGTGCAGCCACAATAGCTTGGCGCCCAAAGGCGCCAAGCTATTATGGCACCACCTTGAAATGAAATGGTTGATCTTGCTCCTAGTGATTTGTAATGTAGCCATCATAGGGCAAAACACAAATTTGAAAACTTTCAGCCTCAGGATTTAATGGGTTAAACTCCTTGTGTATGCAGCCACCAGTGCTTTTATGTGCCAGGGTTTGAAGATGAAGTGAAGTGCCATGCTGTTCAGGCACCATAAATTATCATTGGTGAAAGTTAGATATAAGTAAAAATACAGAGGCCAGCTTTTTGGAAACATAAATTGTGGCCTCACCTGCAAAGTAGAAATGAAATTTCTAGTTGACTCACATGCAATGGCAAAAGTGAGTCTGTGTATAGTCTGTCTGTGGTCCGTCATATGTGGTAAATTTAACATTGGAAAATTCTTTTGAAACATATCAGTTTGAGTGACCTCGCTCAAAAATCAAGGTCACAGTGAATCAGTAAATAGGTCCAAAACATTGCCTTTTCTCAATTACTATTTTCAGCTTCAGAGCAAATTTTATCTGACCAGGTGAGTATGCTCAATGCAACAATTAAATTTGGATCACTTACTGCCTGTTTCTTGCAGAAAATGGATACTTGCCTTTTACTGTGCTTTAACCCATATCATTCGGAATACACCAGTGTGTGAAATAAGTTTGACTAAAATAGTTCAAGGGTAGTGCCAGAATAGTCAAGCTATTCTGGCACCACCCTTAACTAAAGCCATTGGTCTATAACCTTATCTGTAAGTACTATAATGTAGCTTGCATATGGCGGTGTACAAATTCGAAGCTTTTAGCCTCAGTATGATATGGGTTAAACGAAAGCGCTGAGCCACTTGTTGGTTGGGCCAGAATTGCTCGAATCATACTTTTGGTGCCAATAGCAGAGGTGATAAAAGGAGATATTGCACATATGTGTATGGCCACATGATACTGTGTCCAACTATCCAGAGGAGCAATCCAGACCAAAAAATGGGTTGCCACATTCCTTCTGCCAATGAAGATAAGTAGCGGCTAATCTCTCTGTTTGTTTGTCTATTTTGACAAAGGGTATTTACCCGAAATATTAATAAATTGTGTTGTACCCGTCTTTTCTAAGCGTGTTTCTTTCTCCTTTGGGTACTTCTATCCAGAAGAGGCTTTGCTGTGCCCTGTGTGCCTCCCTCCCTTCCCCCTATTCCACCCCATGCCTCTTTCTTCAGGCTGTTCCATGCTGGATCATATACTTTGACAATACGCTGTTCATCATCAGGTTGAATGGCATTAACCCTTTTCGTCCTGATACACTTAGGCATTGAATCGTCTGTGTTGGGTTACTTCAAGGGTTTTTAGGTGCTGACCAATCACAGTGTTGGAAAATGGAGGGACTGCATGACAATATTATTGCTTGAAATAAATTTGACTGTTATAGTTCAAGGGCAGTGCCAGAATAGCTTGGCGCCTGAGGCTCCAAGCAGTTCTGGCACCACCCTTGAACTAAAATGGTTTATCCATCTCCTAATCTGTAATGTATAGCCTTCATAGGATGATAAGCAAATTTTAAATAGTTCAGCCTCAGGATGCAATGAGTTTTAAAAAAAAATCTATCCCAGGCAATGTACAGTTCCGGAGAAAGACATGGGTTATATAAGAGACCTGATGCATTCTTTTTGAGGATGTAGATGATCGTCTTGGTCTATACCTGCGTATTTCTCTGTGGGCTGGCGATTGTGTGCCTGATAGGCAGGAGATCTAACTGTTTGTCTGTCCAGCGCTGAGTAATTCCCCTTGGTTTGTGTACAATTCCCACAGCGCTAGCCTCACCTATCTGGTTTGTGAGTATCTATAACTTGAGGCAAATTTGTATCATTACATTGTTGTGTAATGTTCTGTGCATCTACTGTGGGAAATCAGGGTATTTACCCGACCACATATAGTAATGCACCTTTGTGTTTGTGTATGTATGTTTCTCCTGCCTACTTCCAAAGTTCCGGAGAAAGATATGGGTTGTATAAGAGACCTGATGCATTCTTTTTGAGGATGCAGATGATCGTCTTGGTCTATACCTGCATATTTCTCTGTGGGCTGGTGATTGGGTGCCTGATAGGCGGGGGCAGAGGATCTAACTGTTTGTCTGTCCAGCGCTGAGTAATTCCCCTTGGTTTGTGTACAATTCTGCCAGCGCTAGCCTCACCTATCTGGTTTGTGAGAATGTACAGTCTGTCACAGCTGCATGCATACATCAACAAGAGTACAGGTGGCAGGGTGCGGTATGTGTCATCATGTAACCTTCCAAAAATCGCAACAGTTTAACATTCATGTGTGCATCCGATATTGCAGGCACGAAACTGGCCTGTGTGTTCCATACCTGACTGGATGTTTGTTTTTTTCTCAAGATTTGGCCATCCCGGGGACAGATGGCCTCCCATTTTTTTGCATCCCTGTCAAATGTTACAGTAACGGAAAGCCTGCCTCAGTAGGCAAAGGTCCTCGGGCCCATGACGGCAGCAGTGGGCCCGCACATGGCTGTGCACAGGCCCACTGCAGCCGTCATGGGCCTGAGGAGGAGGCACCATACTTTCTATCTTAGTGTAAATCCTTGTAATATCTTTATTGTGGAAAAGTTGTCTAGACGATTTAAATGTGTTCTGAAAATAGACAAGTATGATATGCACATGTATTACATCCCAACAATAATCATCAGTATGTTGAAGTTGGTCAGACACACAGTAAAGAAAAAGAAAATCACATTTTACATTGATGATAGATGTCAGTGTGAGTTGTAATGTATTTGTGGTACGCGAGTCATTGTCAAAAGCATGCGCATGCATGTGCGAGTTGTGAGTGTGCGCTTAGAATTATAATTATTATAAGATAAGCACATTATAAATACCATAATTATTATTATTATTATTAATTCATTAATTTTTTCCAGACCAGAGCAGGACGGAAGTGTCTCATGATGAAGACGTGTTTGTGGAGACGGATGCCTACAGGAATGGGCTTCAGTTGCTGGACACCAAGGGCATCCTCATCATCAGCGGCCCCAGGGGGTCAGGCAAGTCGTGCATGGGTCGTGCATTACTGCGACACTACAATACACAGGAATACACGCCTCTGGTGTTCCATCACTTCCAGGAATGGCGGCTGCACGTGGGTGGGGACCGCAAGCTCGTTGTCTTGCTGGAAAACATTTTTGGCAAGGATGAAGTGAACCAGAATTACTCCCATGATGTGCTTGTGACAGTTCACACAATGGAAAAGTTTGCTCAGAGTGGTAAGTGCCGAGTTGTCATCACTTCTAATGGCCATGTTCTTGACACATTAATGGGAAATGAAAGTTCATGTAGTAACGCCTTGTCCAGGTATGTCTTTGATCTGTGTAAAACAAACCCTTTCACACCAGAAGAAAAGATGGACATGATGCAGAAACATTTAGCTCAGGCGGGAAAGGCCACCTCTGAGGCTGATTTAGATCGCATTTTAGCTATTGACAAGTCAGGTCTATACTTTGCCCTGCGGTGCAAACAGTTAGCTTCAATGGCTGATGATGACCTACCTGACTGCGTGGATATCTTCATGTCAGAGGCAGGGATAGGACCAGATACATGTGGGATTGGCCCTAAGACTGTTCTCCAAATAGCACCTGAGATGCTGCAGTATTGTTATGAAAAGCCAGATTCTGTTTCTTCCTCTCAGTACATGCATAACTTTGATTATCAGCCGGTTACCAGCTTTATGCAGGTCTCACACACAGTCCCTGAGTATACAACATTGCACCAGGCATGTCGTGATGGTGATCTCGAGACAGTACAAAGACTTCTAAAAGGTGGAGAAGATCCAAATGTAAAGACATCACAAGGAGTTTCCCCCCTCCATGCTGCGTGCTTCTGTGGACACATTCCTGTAGTAGAAATGCTGTTACAGAATCAGGCAGACCTCAGGGCAACTGATGCAGCTGGATGGACACCCCTGCATTACGCATGCGAACAGGGGCACAGTGACATAGTACAGATGCTTATTTCCCACGCCAACAGGAAGATGAGGAAGAACCAATTATACTTGGATTGCACTAATAGCCATCACAATCTGGTTCACAAGTTGCTTGCATGCAGTCTAAACACAGAGAAGCAGCATGGAAAGATATCTGTTTGTAGCGCTTGCTTCAGACGTAACAAGAAGCTAATAGACAATATCTGCAGTCACAGTGACTTTGTGAATTCAGCCTCAGATGATGGTGTGACAGGGCTGTACTTGGCAGCACAAAACGGACACCCTGACCTTGTGAAAGTCCTCATTGAGTTGGGTGCATGCCCACAGATGAAGCATGCTCAGAGCAGATGGACTCCACTACATGTTGCCTGCTACCAGGGACATGCTGAAAATGCTTACGTCCTGCTTCCATTTAGTGGTGGCAGCTATGCAGAGTTAGACAAGAATGGATACACATTGCTCCATGTTGCGAGCCTCAAGGGCCATGCTGATATTGTGAGTGCTCTGCTTGAAGATGGTGCTGATGCTATTTGCGAAGATTTGGGGAACACCCCATTGCTTTTGGCATGCATGGAAGGCCATACAGATACAGTCAGCGTGTTACTGAAAGCAAAGAAGAATGCAGAGTTGCTAAAAAAAACTCCGTGTCAGGCACCACTTGACATGGCAGTTACACACGGAAGAGTTGAGCTGGTGAGAATGTTGCTCGAGGCTGGTCTCCCCATGCAAGTCAGTGAGAGGTCCACCACGTCACTCCATTTGGCCTGCTGTCATGGTCATATTGATATTGTGAAAACTTTGTTACAGTTCAGAGCCCCTGTGGATGCACTTGATGCCAGTGGGAAAACACCTTTGGGCATTGCTGTTGAAAAAAAACATTCAGAAATTGTGGACAGTCTTTGTAAATATGGAGCAAACCCTAACATTAAGTTCAAAGGCCGAAAGCAATATAGAACACCACTGCAGGCCGCTTGTGAGAAAAAATGTGTTGAGATGGTGCAGGTACTGTTGAAGAATGAGGCAAACACTGATGTAAAGGATGACTTGGGCATGACTGCTCTACATATCGCTGCTGAAGTAGGTTCAGTTGAAATTGTCCGTATGTTACTAGATGCCAAGTGCTGTGTAAATGAAAAAGACAATGGTTCATCATGCCGCACACCTCTGGCAAAGGCATTTGACAACAGACACTGGGAAGTGTTCTCTCTTTTGGCTCAGCATGGTGCAGATGTCAACTCCAGGGTTCATTTTGATTTTGGCAACAACACATTTGTACATCATGCATGCAAAGATGGCAACGCTGATTCACTAGAGGTTCTTGTGAAATGTGAAGCTGATTTGGAAACTGAAAATGACAACAGACAGAGGCCTATCCATCTGGCCTGTGATCAAAGTCATCTGAAGATTGTACAAACTTTGCTGGAGAATGGTGCTAGTGTGAACGCATCCTCAATGGATGGGAAGGGCACACCATTGCAGAGAGCATGTGCCTTGAACAAGCACTGCAAGAGAAACTGGGATTTACCTGTTCTCCTCGTTCAGTATGGGGCAAATGTTAATCCAGATTCTCTGCCCCAACCTCTGCATTTAGCATGCTCACAAGGAGAAGCAGAAGTGGTGAAAAGATTTCTTGAAAAGGGTGCAGACATTGAAGCTAGAGATGATAAGGGATTTACAGCACTACATCATGCAGTAGATAGTGGCAGTGTTGATACGGTGGAAGTGCTGTTACAAAGCAAAGCAGTTGTTGATGCCCAAAATGACCAAGGCCAAACGCCTTTCCTAAGAACGTGTGTACAATGTGCAGAACGCTTTGGTTTATCGCGTACACCAGTGAATGCTGAAAATATCACAGATATCATCACCATTTTTATAAGGCACAATGCTTCAGTAGGTGTTACTGATAGAAAAGGTAGGTCACCTGTTGAAGTTTTCTTTGAGACATATTTACACAACCAAGAAACAGCAGATGCTGTATTGACCATAGTAGAAATCTTAATAGGACATCTTGCAACCATGAACCTGTGCACTCAAAATGGAGACTCAGCCCTTCACCTTGCTGTCAAAATACCTGTATCGAAATGGTACATGTCAGGACAGGACAGACGTGACTGGGCCAAACCTTTGTACACAGTCTGCAAAGAACCCCTTGAAAAACAACTCCAGTTTGTCAGAAAACTCCTAAGTTCTGCAGAGGTCAATGCAGTGAATGCTAAGCTTCAAACGCCTCTTCATACTGCTGCTTGCTGTTCAGGTCCAGACTGCATAAAGACCTTGATGCAACATGGTGCCATCGTCAACTGTCAGGATGTGGATGGCAACACACCTCTTCACTTTGCATGCTGGCCTTCAGCTTTCCCCTGCACTGAGGCAGTTACAGAGCTGCTAAACAGTGGCGGAAACCCAAATATTGTAAATAAGTTGTGCTACACCCCATTACATCTCATATGTGCCACTAAAGAAGAGAGGCATGTGCCTGATAGGACACCATGTGATGACTTGAACCTACGTTCGTTTATACTTATGCCCTATTGGATAAAGTGGATCTGTTGCCATCCAGCTCACCTGTATGTGAATATGGCACAGATTCTTCTGGATCACATGGACGCCATCAACATCATCAGCGAAAACTCCCTGTCCCCATTACAGCTGGCACAGAGGGAAGGCTGGAACACTAAACTCATTGCTTTACTCATCCAGCGTGAGGAAGAGTGGAGGCTGCATTCTTCCCACTGCTCTAGTGAAAAAGATTCTGAGTCGTACCGTCAGCTGCTTAACAGTACTGTCAGCGATACTGCAGAGTTTCATCAAGATTGCAGCTCACAGGTTATTAAAGAACAGAAAAATCATGCAACTAATAATAAGCTGCAATTAATGTGTCTGGATTCTGAAGCTGAACAAAGTTATTCAGGTGATGCATGTGTCGGTACATTAACTCATCTGGAACACTTCAAGAGGGATGAAGAAGATTTACATAGCAAATCAGCAGTACCCTTGAGTGACATCAAACCTAGTGATGCAGTTGAGTTCAGTCCTTCAAAAGAACTAGTTGCTGATATTTGCTTGGGTGCAAATCTGAAACTAATTCTGAGTGATAAAGAGCCCTGTCAAAGCAGAGGGCCATTTTCGGTTCTGAAAGCGACTCATGCAAGTCTTGCAGAACACCCACAAGTATCAGGCATGTTTCAGAAAGTGATATCAACTACTGCAGCCAGTGCCGGTGCAGAGGCAGGCTGCATCCGTGTAAACAAATGTCTGGACACTGACATTGGCCGCAGTGGGCCCGCGCACAGTTGTGCGCTGGCCCACTGCGGCCAACGTCAGCACCCAGACTGTGCATGGGCCCACTGCGTCCGACATTGGCCTGAGGGTCTTTTGCTTACTGGGATTGAATCAAGCCAAGCAGAAGCACAGAATGCGCATGCACTTCATCCCAGTGCTTCGGCATCGCTTGCATCAGTACGTGAAGTGCATGAAGAAGGAAAATGCTGTGATACTGTAAGACTGAGAACTTACCAAGAAAAATTAGACATGTCTGTTATTGTTAGAACTGACAAATTGAGAGCAGACCCTTCAGTGCTCACTACTGATAAAGATAGCTTTGAAGTTCTACCAATACATCTAACAGCTGAAGATCAGGCATCTGCATTTCTGACAGCTGCATACGAGGGTGACATGGACTCCGTCATCAACTTACTTCAGAATGGTTTGGCTGCATGCACACTTGACACAGATGGACACACAGCTCTCCATTGCGCAAGTGCTGTGGGCCATGTGGGCATTGTGGAAGCGTTGTTAGACCATGGAGCTTCTGTGACGGCTGTAGACAGGTTGGAACAAACTGCTCTGCACTATGCATCTGCTAGGGGCCACCTCAGGGTTGTAGATTTACTCGTCAGACATGGAGCTAAATTGCAGGCAGTGGATCAGTTGGGGCGAACACCCCTTCACTGGGCCTCATCTATGGGTCATGGTCTCATCACTTCCCTGTTGCTGCTTCATGGGGCTGATGTGAATGTGCCTGACAAAGATGGAAACAGACCGCTGCATCTGTCTTGTGTGAACGGCTTCACTGATGTCTGTATCATGCTCTTAAATGGTGGCGCAGAAGTTCACGGTAAAAACAGGCAGCGTGAAACAGCCCTGAGCTTGGCAATTTCAAAAGGACAAAGGCAGATCCTTCACCTTTTCGAGGGACATTATGCATTCAAAGTCCGCCCACCAGCAAATTCTTGCTGGTCTGGGTTTTCATTTTTTGTGTTGCTCGGTGTTGCTGTAGCAGGCTGTGCACTGTTCATGTACTGTGTGCCACGTTGGTGTCTCTCTTGAACCAGGAATCTCAACTTATTTAGCCCTGACACACTGCAGCACGAGATGAATCGACTATGATAATTCAAGGGTAGTGCCAGATTAGCTTGGCGCCCCAACCTTGAATTAACATAGTTGATCCATCACAAGATTTAGGAAATGCGGCCTCAGGATTAAATGGGCTAACCCCGATTATCTCTGCTGTGTCATGGACAGCCCCACATAACCGCAAGAGGTATTGATCCTCATAAACCCCTGCAGAGGCAGGGTCTTATGAGGATCTATGCCTCTTGCTGGCCCCATTATTTCTATAGTCAGACGAGGTCTGAGATTATTTGTTTATAGCCAGTGTGTCCATTTTCAGAAAAGTGAGATTTTCATTGAATGGCAATGAACAGATATGAACAAGTGTGCATTTTCTGCGTCCGAACTGCCTTAGGTGTGTTGTCAAGGCATATAAGTTATAACAAACACAAATTTAATGGTGCTGAGATTTGTCTTTGTTTTTATGTGTAATGGTACTTTATGGTTTTGCATTGAGTTGTGTCCCATTTTTAATCCACGCTTTTTTATGTTTGTTGTTTATAGCCGTTTAACAATTTCTGCTCAGGTCAGACTTGATGAGATATAGATAGGTGCTGGTTTTTATGTGATGTATACAATAAAGTTCAGATATAACAAGTCGCCAGGGGGCCAGTATTTGTTGTTGTTATAGATATCCAACATCTTTTATAAGCGAAGTCATTAACATTGAAAAGGGACCTTTGGAAGTGTTGTTATATCCAATTTCTACTTTTGTTATATCCGACATTGTTATACATGAAGTCGACTGTACATACAAACATATATTTTGTTAGAATGAGGATTTTGGCATTGTATGTTCTGTAACCCATTTAACCTCAAGGACACATTTTGGAGGTGTCATCTCCAGTTGCAGGAGATGGCTCGACCATGATAATTCAAGGGTAGTGCCAGATTAGCTTGGCGCCATCCGCTTTATCTTTAACCCTTTAACTGTTGGTAGTGACTTTGGTCACAATGATTCCTGCAGGAATCATTGTGACCAAAGTCACTACCAACAGTCAAAGGGTTAATGATCAACCTGTGTTGTACTTTCACTTTCTAATAAAGCGTGTTTCTTCTTTGGTATTTCTTTGCATTTTACCCACTTAATGGGCTGACACATTTTGGTCTGATATTTTGTGTGTTCATTTTGTGTGTTGAATAACAGTTAGATTGCAAGGCTGTTAAATTGACACGGTCAGCTGCAATGCACACTCATGCAGGATTATAGCTGAGTTTCTACACCTAACCCTGTACTTCGGTGAAGCAACTGCATGCTGCTTCCATACTGCAGTGGTTTTTACACTACATGTGTACCGGTCACTCAGACTGGTCAAATGCATTACAGTCTCTTAAGGTTGTAGGACACACCTCTTTCGCGCATCTTTTCTGCGCATTTAGATACCGCTATCTTGCGTCTGCCGTGACCTGAGACTAGAGTTCACCAAAAAAAAAACGCCGTACGGCAAGTCGTATTGCAAACAAGCTCAATTTATCGATAATTGACAAAAGATATATACTGTCTGAAATAGGTGTGTAAGCTGACTGTTTCTATGCATAAAATGTTTTGTTTCCTCAGAAATAAGATACTTTTGCATAAGTTGCGACAAGTCATTGAGCGTAACGCATAACCTGCGTAAGAAAGCGCCAAGCAACACGTAATTTCTGAATCTGAAGTTAAAAAAAAAGAACGGGCCAACCAAACGGGAAGCAGTCTACGTGGCAGCCAGGAAAACAACAAAATCTCTTCAGACATCAGCAACGAAAAGGTAAACTAAATTAGAAAAAAGGGTGGTGGTGTTTGCTAAGTGACTAGAACATGAGGTACTAACAGAAGCAAAATGTCATAATATAAGTGGCATATCTCACTGGTTCAGCGTCCAACCCTTTTATGCACCGCCGTGAGATATCACCTGCACGGTGTAAAACCCCAATAGCTAACTGTCCGTGTATGCATGGAAATTTAAGTCCCCACAGTAGTATTGCCGTCGCCACTGCCTACCTGCAATGAAGAAGACTACATTTTATTGTGGGTTGAGGGGGGGGGGGGGGGGGTAGGGGGGGGGGCCATTCCGGCCATGTCAGTCACCACCTAGAAGTAGAACATTTCCATACATTTTCGGAGAGCCTTTACTAATACGGTGGAGGGTATGTAGTCGACATTGTAGTTATATTAAACCAGTGCCAGTGCTTATTATCTAGGAAAACGTACTGTGTGTAGGAAAAAGTCATAATAAGGGAGAATTTGGCATTATGGACCTCTAACTCATTAACTGCTTCCAGTACTTAGTAACTTAATTTGCTCATCTATTCCCTTACTGTCTTATAAAGGCTATATTACAGATTAGGAGATAGGTCCAGCATTTTTTTTTTTTTTTTTGTTCAAGGATGGTGCCAGAATAGCTTGGCGGATGAGACGCCGATCGATTTTGGCACCACCCTTGAACTATCATAGTCACATTTATGTCAAGCAGTGGGTGTATCAGGAGTAAAAGGGTTACCTAGTACTTTATAGGTATGTATGTATGTTAAATTAAACCTACGCTACTTTGACTGAAACCCTAATATTTGTGGTACCATTTTGGATGACCTTGGAATGTGTGATATATGCTTATTTATTTTTTCATTGTATGATTGCAGTTTGTATCAGAGTTTTTGCAATTTCCCTATCAAATTTGGCACAAGGGTAGCTGATGATGAAATCTTCCTATAGATACTAATTTGGTTGACTCCTTACACAGGTCCAGAGTCACAGAAGGTTGACAAACGTAAGAAAAATGCATATTGTAATTTGTAGAGAAAATATGAATTTCACTAGTACAAAAGCAAGCCTTTATGTTGAGACTTGTGACACTTATGTCAGCTACCTCAGTTTTGGAAAGGTCACACAGTTTATAATTATATGTGAATTAGTTATGCACATGAGGCGTAGACTTTGCCATTCTTGTTTGTTCTTTGCGGTGTACACAGTTTATGTCACATTTATTTTGAAAGTAATAATCTGCTCCTGCATTTAGTTCAAATGAAATTGAAATTGTCATGCTGCCGAACAACACAGTAATAATCGTGTATTTCATTTCAGGCCAATACTGCTGTTGACCTCTCGCTGTGGAGTCTCAGTACTCTCACCCAGAGGACATACTTGCAAACAAGCGCATAAGTATGACACCTACACCAAGGCCACAGCTCAAGTGAAGTGAAGGAAGGCGACACTTATTCTCCTGGACTCAAGGTAGATCATACCGGTAGATCTGTGACTAGAATCAGGTGCAGAACAAAACACAACTATGGTGTGATTGTGAATGAACACATCATACTGTAATGCTTTCTGTCATTGGCTCATGTGTGCAGCAAGTGTGAGGCTATGTTCTGGGCCATTGGTCGTCCATGGTAAACTGTAATGTTGGCATTTTCTCGGAGACTATTCAAACCACAGTCTTCAACGTGGCCCAAGGATACTTTGTGGCAAGACCTGTCTTAGCATACCAGTTTGAGTTAAGACCAAGGGTCATGAGAAATCAAGAAATAGGTAAAAAAAATAGCCATATTTTGACAACAGATATTTTTTCTCAAATATTATTCACAACAAGTACAAAAGCCAGCCCTTTACTGATGCGGAGACTCATGGCACTTAACCTTCGCCGTACCTCGCTAAAATACTTACACACTGTACCTCGTGGGTGCACAGCTACCCATGGTTTTTGTATAGGCAATCCATTTCATAGTACTGGGCCAACCTCATGGGTGCACAGTCACCCATGGTTTTTATATAGAAAATGTATTTGCATAGTCCTGGGCCTAACTCGTGGGTGCACAGCTGCCCACGATTTTAAATAGGCATTATATGTGAGTAAGGGTGTGTGTGTGTGTGTGTGCGTGTTCACGCAGATGTGAGCGAGTGTTCTCCAGGTTTTTCCTCTAGTTGGCGTAGCGATATGAATTATCCCATTACAGCTACACATTCTCTCCCGCTCTCTCTCTCTCTCATATAGGCCTATTTATATATACACACTCACACAGACACATGCGCGCGTGCGCACACACACACGCACGCACGCGCACACACACACACACAAAGAGAGGGGAGGCGTAATTTATAGGTCATCAAAAGTGGTTTATTTCTACTCATAACTCATGAAATTTAAGAACATGAACTGATAAACTGAAGTTCCTGCAAAAAAGGTCTTCAACTGCTGAACTCAAGTTCCATGTGGACAAACTTGTGCTCATTTCTAAAACTGCACCACCTGTGCTGATAAACTGCAAGTTCCTGAAAAAAAGTCTAGATCTTGAACTGATGAATGTTCGTAGTTAACGAGCTTGTGCTCACTGCAGGATGTGAATGACATCGCCCGACTCGAATGAAGCCCTGCAGTCTTGGCAGACCACAAAGAGATGATCTTTGCAGACCCAAGCACTGCATGAAAAACATGAAGTACGGGTCTTTTGATCCCGTCTCCAGTCGCAACGGCCCTGCCTTTTTCTGCTCCTCTTCCTGTTTTGGCTTCCGCTTTGGCTTTGCACCAGGTGACTGATCCGGCTTCCTCTTTCCCAATGGTGTGCCTCGCATTCTCTTCATCCTTGCACCTGGAACCAGCTCATGCTCGATTCGCTGTTTGTGGAAGGCGATTACTTTGCGCAGATCCCTTGAAAAGTTCCTTGTCGCCAGCCGTCGTTGCAGATTTTCTAGGGCAAGCTGCTTCGTGATCTTCAGGAGGAAGGGGTGTCTCGCATTCTTCTTTCATAGTGAACTGTCTGGAACTTTTAGTTTCCAGATGACACGGGCAGCGATTGTGGCCAGGTCAATTACGTTGTAAAAGAGTACCATAGGCCATCGCTTGGTGACCTTTGCTGAAAAGGAATGGGCCATCTTGTCGACAGCGTCAACAGCCCCTTTAGTTGAGTTCTAGAACCGAACTATGTCCGGCTTTATTTTAGGGGCCTCTGAATCAATTTGAGCATCATGATGCATTGTGCTCATGAGATCAACGTTCGTAGCCAATTTTGACTGGTAGTTGACCATTGCAGTTTTCTCTTGGAAAACAAAGGTTGACGCATACACTGGCTGGCCTTTCTTTTGTTTGAATGGCTCTGGAAGAAATCACTTATTTCCTCGCACTGTGCCCGGCCCACGAACGTCAATCCGTTGTTCAGTAGGGCGTCTGCCAGCTCCTTGTCTGTGAAAAAGTTGTCAGTGGTGATGTTCCATCCACTCTTGAAGAAAGGCGTTGATAAACGAATCGCAACGTTTCTGCCCAGATTTTGCTGACGTTCAGCGCCCAGTGGTCTCCCAAGATACGGCTCAGCTACCAGAGGAAAGTTGTTCTCCACATCCACTGCCCAGAAAATCTTTATCCCGTATCTGTCGGGCTTTGATGGCAGATACTGGAGAAACGAACAGCGTCCACGAAATGGAACCAGCTGCTCGTCTATTGTAATGAAGGGGCCAGGTATGTAGTGGACTGACAAGTTGTGAGAAAAGTCATCCCAGAATTCACGGAATGGAGCAAAGACATCCCGACTTCTTCTGGCTGTCCTGGTGGCTCTGTCATCAAATCTCATGTATGTTGCTAGTTGCAGGAAGCATTTTCTGCTGATAATTGCCCGTATGAAACTCATTCCATCACCAGGATCGAAGACAACATCCGAGGACAGCATACTCTGTTTCATTGCCCCCATGTACAGGATGCAAGCAAGAAAAGTCTTGATCTCAACCTTGTCTGTTTCTTAAAAATCTCCCTTTTGACGCTTGCCCTCCAGATTTGTATACTTGACAATCGACTTGACCATCTTTCGGGAAAAGTACAGCTGGAATGCGTTGGAGGGCTCTTCAATATCAGCACATCCTACAAGCTGACTGGCTGGCACGCGGAACACGTTTTCAGTAGAGGTCCGACCTGATGGCGCAGATGGCGGGACTGAGCTCCACTTTGTTCCATCTTTGGCAGTGAAGATAGTCTCTTCAAGATGACCAATGGCTCGCTGAGTCTGTCCAATCCTCTGTCTTTCAGGAGCGCTTCTCTGTCGGCGGTTGGCTATTTGATCGGCCAAATACGTATAGCTTCATCCTCCTCCGGGTCTGAGTCAGGAGCATACTCAGCATTATCCTCATCAGCTGCTGCAGCCGGTCTGTAGTAGTTTACATTCCCAATCACGTCAGGTTCGTCTTCATCTGTAGAGTCTTCTCCTTCGATGAGGCCGTCGTCATCAAAAGACAGAACGTCATTTGTGGCACCACCATCCAGTGTTATTGTAGGTGCCTCCTCTTCGTCTGAAAGATTACCAATAACACATTATAGAATTTCATCACACACACACGCACGCACGCACGCGCGCGCGCACACACACAACACACACACAGAGGGCGGGAGTGATGGAGCGTTGTTTGCCTTTCAGTCAGAAGATGTAAAGAAAATTATCAGCTATTGGAGACACCATCTGAACCGGGAACATTCAGTTTTTTCATTGGAACTTACCATCACCTGGATCCAGGGAGGGAGGTGAACCAACAGGAAAGTGTTCGTTATTTACCGCTAGGTTGAGAGCATCAAAAATATTGGGTCTCTCCATTATTCTGAAAACGCACACACAGACACACTATATGCATTACTGAAAATTAAAAAAAAAAAAAACAGGGAAAATAAATTCCATTACACCGGCCGCCTAGATCGCTGGCGATGTTGGGTGTTTCTGTTAATTTGGCCCTCTATAAATTCGGACACCTATACAGTAAATTTTGTAAATCTTGACGTTGCTATGGTACACAGTCTACAACACAATTTGTAAATATCACTAGCGATTTATGGAACAACAATACATTTTATCAAACAAATTCATAAATTAACCGATTATGATTACTAAATCAACGCTGCTGTATATTTTTATGCCAAGATTTATTCAAAAATAGGTGAATGTTACCCATGCCTTACCTCAGTCGAAGATGCTGGAACCACGTGTAGAGATTCCCACGTGGATCGCTTCTGAAACCGGTGGTACGCCGTGTAAGTTTTCTTCTTTGCGAGGATGGGTGACTGTGCACCCACGAGATACGGCGAAGGTTATACAATGTAGTTGTTGTTTATTTACTCCGTTGTTTACGAACACAACACGATATTTGGTAAAAACATAGACAAAACCTGTATTGACAAAGTCATGAAATTTCAAAGTCCAAACTTAAAAAATGACTAAGAACCATTAACTTTAATGAAAGTGTGGGTACGCCTGCACCCACGGGGTACGGCGAAGGTTAAATTTCAGTCACCTTTTGGAAAGGTCACACAGTTCAGATTATGTAAATGATCAGTTTTAAATGCACATGAGCGATCCAGGCTTCACCATTGTTGTTTGTGGTGTTTACAGTGTATTTCACATTAGTTTGAAGGTAGTAATGCGTAAACTAAATGTAGGGGCATATTGGGCGGGGGGGCCTCCCACCCCGGCCCCGAATTGTTTATAATGCTATAACAAAGTCTCTTTTTGGGGAGTTTGGAACCAACCCACCCTGAAATAAGATCAGACGTGAAATTGGCATGCTGCTGAACAACACGTTAATAAACATGTATTTCATTTCAGGTCAATGCTGCTGTTGACGTCGCACTGCAGAGTCGCGCCCAGAGGGTATACTTTCAAAACAAGCACAGAAGTATGACGCCTACACCAAGAAGAGGCAGGAGCTAGTCAGGTCATGCTTGCTCAAAAGGAGAAGGTCACAGCTGAAAGCAGGCAATGCCAGTTCCAGTGGATCAACTAAAGTGAGAGAAGGCGACACTTATTCTCCTGGACTCAAGGTAAATCATACCGGTTGATTTGTGAATAGAATCAGGTTCATAACAAAACACAACTGGTGTGAATAAACACATCATACTGTAATGCTTTCTTTCATTTTGAAGATGGTGTAGTACAGTACCAGCATTCTCTACAACATCGAATGCTAAAATCACTTGCTGTCAACAAGTGATTGATTGATTGATTGTACATTGCTTAACGTCCCGACAGCAACAAGGCTTTCTCAGGACGTGCCTGCACTGCTTGTGAAAAAAAAAAAATAAACAGAAAATTGAATGTATGTCGCCAGCCGGTCAAATACGTTAAATAAACCTACAACATGGGGCCTAAATAAAGCTAAGACCATTTAGCAACACACATCCAATATCAAGAACTACAGGCAGTGCAGACAGTAGGGAGAGTTTTAAAAAGGCAAATACAGGTGAATGGACAAAGGGTAGACAGAAACACATGCCCCAGAATAGAGAGAAAAACCCACCCTGTGGGGCTGACCAGGGTGACCCTGGGAACTAAAAAATACCTAACCCCACCCAAGTCCCCCAAGGCAGACCCGGGTGGGGTGTGGCACCATATTGCATTTGATTTGGAAACTAGAGGCTTGTGCAAGTCTGCAAATACTCATTACTGTCATTTTCTTAATAAGCACTTAGTGCACACAGAATGACAAGAAAACACTGAATACCACCCTTTTGGTCCAGCAATGTTAAACGTGTCCTGTATGAAACATTTTCTGCAAGTTACACTTTGATGCTGATTCTAGATATATTTATACACCCATTGTGGTCATTTAAAGCTCAGTTGTGTCTCATTTGTGGCTCACGTGTGATAGCAAAACTAAGTGTTTGTAATGGGTCGTCCGTCGACTGCCTGTTATCTGTGGGCAACTTTAACATTGGTATTTCCTCAGAGACTATTTAAGCCTCAGACGTCCAACTTGGCACCAGGGTACTTTGTGGTACAATCTTTCTAAACATACCAACTGCTGTGACCTTTCAAAGGTCAGGGTCACCGGGGGGGGGGGGGGGGGGGGGGGTCCAGAAAGGGGTTAAAAAATGGTCAGACTTTGTTTCTTGACACAAATTGTTTCTCCTCATTATATTACTTTCAACTTCAAACCCAGATGTGATTGATTGATTGTACATTGCTTAACGTCCCGACAGCAACAAGGCTTTCTCAGGACGTGCCTGCACTGCTTGTGAAAAAAAAATAAACAGAACATTGAATGTATGTCGCCAGCCGGTCAAATACATTAAATAAACCTAACACATGGGGCCTAAATAAAGCTAAGACCATTTAGCAACACACATCCAATATCAAGAGCTACAGGCAGTGCAGACAGTAGGGAGAGTTTTAAAAAGGCAAATACAGGTGAATGGACCAAGGGTAGACAGAAACACATGCCCCAGAATAGAGAGAAAAACTCACCCTGTGGGGCTGACCAGGGTGACCCTGGGAACTAAAAAGTACCTAACCCCACCCAAGTCCCCCAGGGCAGACCCGGGTGGGGGTCAAACCCAGATGTGGTACAGAGATGCCTGATAGTAAGAACTGTCTATGTTACAAATTTACTGGTCCTCTCACAAAGGTCACGGGTCATGGGGAGTCCAGAAAGGGGTAAAAAAACAGCCAAATTTGGACAAAAACTGTATTTTTACAAGTATTATTTTCAACTCTATACTCAAACTTTGTATGGAGATACCACATGATAAGACCTTAATTTGGATGACCCCTTGTAAAGCTCAAGGTTGGCAACAGGGTGACAAAAGTTAGCTTTTGGTAGAATTGTAGTTTTTATCAAAATTTTTGCAAACTTTCAATAAAATTTTCAAGGTTAATAACACCTCTCTGTGCATACTAATTTAATCAGCCCCTCACAGTGGTCAAGGGGCACAGAGGGTTGACAAATTTGTGAAAAATGTAGGCATTTTGAGAAAACTCAGGTTTCGCTGGTACAAATTCCAGCCCTATACTTATGTTTAGACATTTTCAGAGACCTGTTGGAGAGGCCAAGGCCACACAGGTTGGACGTATTATGTGGATTGGTCATACACGTAAACCATAAGGACATTTATTGTCTTTCTTGTTCTTGCTCTGAATACTGTCATAATTATTATGCATGTATGTACTTTGTAAAAATACTTGCAAACACATATATGCACGCATGATGTGCATTTCAAAACTTTTTTTTATTCTAAATTATCTTTTGCAGGTTGCAATAGCCACATTGAAGAAGAGTTCAGCGGGTACGTCTCTCCAGGATGGCCAACCAACGGGAAGGCAAAGGAAGTGAACTGATTGTCCTGTGGGCAAACATCCTGTTATTTTGCTGTCCATCCACCAGGCTGGCCACAATGCCAAGGTTTTGGACAGTCACATCCTTCGCAATGCAGCAAACGCCTTTGCCTTACTGCACTCTCCTGTCATGTCACGATTTGGAAACGCAGCTTAATTTGTATTAGTTTTTGATTATCCAGGGAAAACCCCTTTACTGCCAATGTGTTCATTTTTCGAAGACATTTCATCATATAAACAGGTCTTTTTTGTGACAAGTTCCGAAATACTGGCATACATCAGACATTCAAAATATGTACTCCACAGCTGACTCTTATGGGGTAGGAAACAGTGGTACAGATAGATTTTTTGCAGCGTCGGTGTAAAACAAGGAGAAAACTTATCACTGCTCCGCTTTGGATGATTCTAAATGATATAATTCTAAAAATGGTCATTGGCCTCAGAGTATAACACCCATGGGTCCTTTCTGAAGAGGGGGTGTGCCAAAATATAGAAATGCAGCTGGGGTGGGGGGGGGGGGGGGGGGTGGCGAGGTAGGTAGTATATATATACATATATGTCATTAAACCCTCAGCTCAAAATATACCAAATGTGGACTTGCTCAATGAAAAACCCAATACTTCTAAAGAGCGAGTTGACCATGTAGTTCTTGCATTACCCTCCATCTGTCACAGCAGATTTCAGTGGTAGGGTGATAACTGATCATAGGCATATGATATGTACTGTACTTTGTTTTTTTTATATTATTTTTTCTTCCACTGTCAATTTGGGTGGGGTTAGGTACTTTTTAGTTCCCAGGGTCACCCTGGTCAGCCCCACAGGGTGAGTTTTTCTCTCTATTCTGGGGCATGTGTTTCTGTCTACCCGAGGTCCATTCACCTGTATTTGCCTTTTTAAAACTCTCCCTACTGTCTGCGCTGCCTGTAGCTCTTGATATTGGATGTGTGTTGCTAAATGGTCTTAGCTTTATTTAGGCCCCATGTGTTAGGTTTATTTAATGTATTTGACCGGCTGGCGACATACATTCAATGTTCTGTTTAGTTGTTTTTTTCACAAGCAGTGCAGGCACGTCCTGAGAAAGCCTTGTTGCTGTCGGGACGTTAAGCAATGTACAATCAATCAATCAATTCCACTGTCAATCGTTGGCTTTCAGCTGTGTGGCTTTAATTATCGTATCAGAATTGCTAATAACATGGTTCATTTCACACGTTTTCCAGACGTACTGTACATGACACATACCAGCAAACAGAATGACCTGACTATGATCTGCGTCCATACAAGTCATTTGTGCTGTCTAAGGAACATGTGTACAGTGTAGTAATATGAGTAATAGTTAATTTTTGAGCGCAATCATGAAAGTTCTTTTGTGATTTTTCTCATGCCCCCAGCAGGACAAAAATTAAATAACGAAGTAAAACTGAAGCCAACATTGTGCACAGTACCAGGTTGTGTGTGGTGGGTGCTATGCAATGTGCAATCAGTTGTGACACGATAGCCTGCACCATGTTGAGTTTTTGAAGAGTATTGCTTAGATTAATGGCCGGCATGGTGCAGACTGTATTGTAGGCACTTTGCCAGCGTAGCACTGATGTATTTTGCAGTGTTGTGATATGGTTGACTGCACAGACTTTGTATCAAGAGCAGTAAAAGTATTGTTTGGTGTGCATGCCTATATTATGCAGACTAGGTGACAGTGCATTTTACCCTTGTTATGCAGTTGTTACGGTATTTTGTGTTGACATCAGCATTGTGCAGTATATGTTATGGGGCGTGAGACTGCATTTCACTTCGTTGTGCTGCAATGGGACAGAGTGTGGTACTGGTAACAGTGTTGTTTGATTTTCATGCCAACATTGTGCACAGTATGTGTGTAGTGTAGTTTGGTGGCAGGACACTGAATTTCACTGTTATAATGTAGTGGGATGTGCAATGTTGAGTTATATCAGGACTTCAGTGGTGCTCTCTCTCTCTCTCTCTCTCTATATATATATATATATATATATATATATATATATATATATAATGAATGAGGGAAATAATATATGTAGTGGAAGGCTCTAAATGATAAGTCTGTCATTCCTTCTCTCCTATCCCCCTTCTTTTATATACTGTGTAGTTGGCTCCCAAATAAATACCTCATGAGCAAGTGGTTGCCGGTGTCAGTCTCGGTTGGCATGCACACAACTGAAAATGACATCAGCTCCACTGTTCTCCACCCACTAGCTTGTATAAAGTCAGCACTTTGTCAATGTAAATGTGAATAATGTAGTTGAAATATGTTGTTCCGCAGTAAAGCTGTATTTTGAGGGGGAGCTGGGTGGCTCAGTGGTAGTGTGTTTGACTCTCATCCCAAAGGTCCTGGGTTCGAATACAGCTGGGGTCAAAATTCGTTCAGACCCTATTTCTGTGACCCATCTTTGAAATCACCTGGACAAAAGATGTTAAGCCCTAAACGTTTAACATTTTGTATTTAAGGTAGTTACTTTTGTATAGGTGCCTATTTGCATTGTAGCCTAATATGCTTTCAACAGACTTGACTGTACATGTATACTTTAAATGAATGTCTGCAAATACAGCATTTGTTTTGAAAATAAACAGAGATATTATTCTTTACTCACCATGATCATGTGTAAACATAACGGGGCATATTGAAACATGTGACATTTGTTTTGTTTCCTTATAATTTGTAACCAAAAACTGCTGGGAAACTGAGATTCAGCTAGAGAGATAGGTACATCCACTACCAATCTGTTTACAAACATCTTTCAACCAGAGATGTTCATCGACCTGCTTTCACGGATACACCAAAGGAGCATGTAGCATTGCTTGCAGCAGGTATATTAAAACAAATTCACATTAATTAATGTTTGTAGATGATGCCAGGAAAAATTAAAAAAAACACTCTGTGACAACACTCTGGTGTGCTTTTTCATCAGTGAATCTGTGAATGATTGAATGAATGTAAAGATGTAATGTAAACATGCTCACACAATGCCTGGTTGAAAAAAAAAAAAGAATGAACAAATGTACCGAGGTAACCAGTATGCATTCTTATCCAAGACTGAAAGTGGTTTGTTGGTTGGTTCATCGTTCATGGTTTAACATCCACATTACAACAGTTGATTGATTGATTGTACATTGCTTAACGTCCCGACAGCAACAAGGCTTTCTCAGGACGTGCCTGCACTGCTTGTGAAAAAAAACAACAAACTAAACAGAACATTGAATGTATGTCGCCAGCCGGTCAAATACATTAAATAAACCTAACACATGGGCCTAAATAAAGCTAAGACCATTTAGCAACACACATCCAATATCAAGAGCTACAGGCAGTGCAGACAGTAGGGAGAGTTTTAAAAAGGCAAATACAGGTGAATGGACAAAGGGTAGACAGAAACACATGCCCCAGAATAGAGAGATAAATCCACCCTGTGGGGCTGACCAGGGTGACCCTGGGAACTAAAAAATACCTAACCCCACCCAAGTCCCCCAGGGCAGACCCGGGTGGGGGACCACATTACAACAGTGATGATAATCGCATATTTTAAATTTTAAAAATAAAATTACCCCGCGTTTCTTTTTATATATATATATATATATATATATATATATATATATATATATTTTTTTTTTTTTTTTTTTTTTGCTTTGCTTTTTTTTTTGTTTGTGTGCGTTTGTTTCATTTAGCGAAGTAGAAACTGTATGGGTTTCAAATTTTTGAGCAGGAAAAAAAAAATCCATCTATGGGGATTGAACCCTGGTTACCTGCGTGGCAAAAAAAGTATCTAACCACTGCGCCAACTCAATAACTAAGGGACAATTGGTGCATTTAATTACTTATAGATAAACCTTCTCATCCCGTATCTGCCGTTGTTGTTTGTTCCAGTTTACTTTCCCACTGCCACTAATAGTGATCGAGGACTAGTAGTTTGCAACAGTTTGGGCGTAAGTTATACTTGTCGGTTTGGCGTAGTTGATTCCCTCCTTTCTCATGCGGGCTTGGGACCGGCTACGGCGGAGATATGATCTGCCGGAAGTCAGACATCGCTTGTATCCCTTTTTGAAAATGCACTCGCAAACGACCCAAAGTGCCAATTTTTGCGCGGGACCCCCTTATTTTTTCATAAATAATGTGTGTGATATGATCTAAAGTACGAATAAAAAGGGCCTGAGCAATTGCCCAACATTGCAAACACTTGTAATGTTATTGATAACATGCAATTTGCGAATTTACAAAATACACTTTTAAAGATTGCACTTAGAATTCCAATTATCAGAACACACATTTTTTACGAGAAAATACTAACATATGTAATGGTGCGGACACAGACACCAGACAAGCACACAGGCCGTGAAGGCTTGTAATGGAGGAGTCTAACAAAGTCGTGGGGACATTTGTTTCTTTATTCCACATATGGGCCCGGTTTCTTCTTAAGCGTTTTCGTGGGGGTATCAGCTCCAGATATGCTATGTTGAGTAACCAGTAACCAGATCCGGTCCATGCTCTGAATGCCCGCACTGACTGACTATCCATCTACAACAGATAAATAGAGAAAGCGTGGTTTTCGACTGCCCGCTTAGTTGTACAGCCCGTTGTACAAGTTATGAACTCGGCTCTGAGATCGTGGTCTTTGTTTGTTGTTTTTTTAAGATGTCTGTAGTCGCACAGTGATGGCTTGATGTGATCAGCCGTAGTACAGGAAATGTTAGTACAGGAAATTCACCTATGGTAAAACTTGCGGCCACCCAATCACACTGGCAGACCATGGTAATAATATTACTTTCCTAGCAAGGCCATATAGCCAGAGACTCTTATTTTTTTATTTTTTTTTACTTACTAAACTGTAATGGTCACTAACCGGGGCAGAAAAATAAACAAAGCCTTAAAAAGCTGTCCATAACCACCACCCATCCGCATTGAAAGGGACAGCTGGAGGCGATTACGTTTGTCATAAAGAGCTGGATCTCACGAGCCCCTTTAACATCAGAGGCTAATGTGAATCTATTCCTTTCGGGCAAAGCGGCGAGACAGGTTGGAAAACTGTACAGAACTACAGTGTATATGTCGGCCGAAGATACTTAAATGGGTCTTTGTAAGATCAAAAACCTCCAGTGATTTCACTCTGCCTGCAAATTTCATTTAGTTCTGTTCCCTTGTAGCGTACCAGAGAGCACTTTCCACGTCAGTCAGTGTAATAATGGGACGGCAGTGTGACTGTATAGGTACGAATCACGAAATTAAGGCGTCTGCTTCGTGCGACGTCATCTTCGTAAATTATCGGTAAAAATCTTCGTTTTAACTACTTCCGGTGACAACACTCGGTGTCCAACTAGTATGTTGTTTGAAGAATTTAATTTGTGTTTTGGATGGTAACTGTCGATCTTAGACTTTTTGAACAGACAAGACATGATGATCATGGTGATAATAGTGTAATATATCTTAGTCATATAATATCAATACTGTTATATATTTTATGTATGTATGTGATCTCGAATTGCTGCGGATTACCTCACATTCTAGATTTGGTAGCCTGACGGACTACCTCAAATTATGACCAGTTATCTATTATATGACCAGTCATCTATTATTTTTTTCGCCGATTTGTAAGGCATGACGAACACAAGCGTCGTCTACTTCTCGAAATTATCACCATTTTATTTATAGTCATGTGACCATGTGATAACTTTCACGACTTTCTGCTAGCAGACGACAGGACTCTTATGTTGTTTTGATTTTTGTGATGGCTCACTGTATTGTTTTAGAAAGCGATCCTTAAGAAAAGAAGAAGAAAACAACAACAGATGAAGCGATTTTTTTAAACGATTACGTTTTGCAAAAGATTTTAAGCAATGGTGTATAAATAATAAATGTTCATTTAATTTACAGTGATACTTTTCTGATGCTTTTTACCATATGCAGTTAGAAGGTAGGCCTATCTAACGCTGTGTTAAGTAATTTTTTTTTGTGAGAAATATAAACTTTTTTTTATTTTAAGAAAACTTATAGAAAAAAATACAATTACAATACTAAATGTGTTATTTCATTAAATGTTTTTTCCTTCATTTTTTTCACTAACATTGTACAAGCATTCTGATTTTTGGTGATTAGTAAGCGGACTAGTTAAGATTCTTGCAGACTAATTCATTTTTTTTCTTGAGCTAGTCCGCCAGATGACCTCAGAAAAAAAAAGATTTGGCCACCCCTGTATGTATGTGTGTGTGTGTGTGTGTGTGTGTGTGTGTGTGTGTGTGTGCGCGCGCGCGCCGCTGTGCATGTGCATGCAGTCAGAACAAGAAATCAGTCATTCTCAGGAAATGCCTGTAGACAAATTCAGCTATTTCTGGGAAATGCCCGGTTTAGGACAATTTTCAATTATTTACGGAATGAGTGATGTATTTCGATTCAGAGAATTGAATTTAACAACTTACAGATCTTTCCGTCTAAATAATTTCTAAGTGCAATTATTTACAAAAAGAGTGGTATTTTTATCTGTAACATAAGGTATTTATTTTGCACCAATTTAATAAATTCTTTTAATAGTGTTCTACTTTTCAGTGTTTTAGGGTCGACATCTTTGTCCATGTCTTGTGTGTTATTTTATCTGTGTTGCACATCGAGTAATACTTGTTGACGCTGAAAATCAGTGTTTTTCATACATGTAAGCATAGTCAGAAAACAAAAAGCAACCACTAAGACAAATGTGAAATAAATTGACCAGCTATTTATTATTCATTTTTCATTGCATACAAAAATTATATTATCTAAAAAGATGAATTATGAGAACACTTTACAGCATAATATTTTAGCTGGAAACTCAATATGATGGTACATGTTGCATTTTCCCCAGCTGCAGTGCTTCGTCGGTATTTTCGACGGTCAGTACCATGTCACCGGAAGTAGGCATTTGCGCTCGGAAATCTATTTTTAGAATTTTTTTTTCGCGGGCAAGGGTCGTGATTCAACCCTATGTTGGTCGCATACTTTCATGGCTCTTAAAAGGTTCCGAAACATTCAGTGATTAATATCTCCCTGCAGGTTTTATTTACCTCTATTTTCTAGTGATAGAGTACCGGAAAAAGTTTGGCTAGTTAGTGATCGAGCTAGCCACTCAGAAAACCGTGTGGAATGTGTGTCGGTTTTCGATTGCTCTCATGTGTAAGCCGAAAGTTGTCACTGCCTGGCTACTTTAAAAAATGTATGAGCCCTTACATTCATACTTAAGATGCACAGTTTTAAGTTCTAGTTTGGAATCTTACGCATGCACCACGTGAAGCAGCCAAACACTAAAAATACACTGATTTTGAATAGATGATGGCAAACTTTAAACGACCTCGAGTGCCCAGCAAAAAATAGTGGTGAGGAGTGGGTACTTGGGGATGCGGCTGAAATGCAGCAGCATCTCAAGGAACCCACAGTGGAAAACAAGATGGCAGCCGATAAGGTAAAGTTATTTATAAAAACAGTTTCAGTAGGAGTTTATGCCTGCAGTGCAACACAATGTTATGTGCCTGTGTGTTTGCAGTTGGATAAATCAAGATGGTTTGATACATTTGCAAAAGTTACAGCACATACACACACAGATGCAAAAACATACACACACACGTTGCAAAACATACAAGAGAAATTCGGTTGCGGTACATTTATAGCAAATAGTACAAACAAGACATGAAAACATTCTAACATAATTATGAACATTTTCTCTCTGCACTCACACAGCTACAAATTGCAAATGGACATAAGTAAACACTACAAAGTCTTTACACATAACTCTTACACATCTCACATAAACATCTTTTATGAACTGAAAGCACTGTGGAAAGCCAAAGGGTTAAATAAATTAAAATGTACACTACTTCTCCTTTCAGAAATGATTGATTGATTGTACATTGCTTAACGTCCCGACAGCAACAAGGCTTTCTCAGGACGTGCCTGCACTGCTTGTGAAAAAAAACACTAAACAGAACATTGAATGTATGTCGCCAGCCGGTCCAATACGTTAAATAAACCTAACACATGGGGCTAAATAAAGCTAAGACCATTTAGCAACACACATCCAATATCAAGAGCTACAGGCAGTGCAGACAGTAGGGAGAGTTTTAAAAAGGCAAATACAGGTGAATGGTTTGATTGATTGATTGTACATTGCTTAACGTCCCGACAGCAACAAGGCTTTCTCAGGACGTGCCTGCACTGCTTGTGAAAAAAAAAACAACCAACTAAACAGAACATTGAATGTATGTCGCCAGCCGGTCAAACACATTAAATAAACCTAACACATGGGGCCTAAATAAAGCTAAGACCATTTAGCAACACACATCCAATATCAAGAGCTACAGGCAGTGCAGACAGTAGGGAGAGTTTAAAAAAGGCAAATACAGGTGAATGGACCTCGGGTAGACAGAAACACATGCCCCAGAATAGAGAGAAAACCCCACCCTCTGGGGCTGACCAGGGTGACCCTGGGAACTAAAAAATACCTAACCCCACCCAAGTCCCCCAGGGCAGACCCGGGTGGGGTACAGGTGAATGGACCTCGGGTAGACAGAAACACATGCCCCAGAATAGAGAGAAAAACCCACCCGGTGGGGCTGACCAGGGTGACCCTGGGAACTAAAAAGTACCTAACCCCACCCAAGTCCCCCAGGGCAGACCCGGGTGGGGTCCTTTCAGAAATTGTGGAATATAGAGGATGTCCTCGAACATCGGCTGGTTGGAGAGGAGGAGGAGGTGCTTGTTCGCTGGGCTGGGTATGAGGGGCAGGACTCATGGGTTAAATTAAGTACCAACCCAGAGCTTGCCTCCTACCTAGCCTTAAACCGTACCAACCCTCTGTCCACACAAATGGCCAGGCAACATTTACAGTCGTTACAGCTGCACGAGGAGGATGCTTCGTATGACCTGAGGGTCTTGAGGCAGGCAGTCTTTGAATGGCTGGGCGACCCGCATCCCACACCTGATGGGCACATTGGGTACACCCCACGGTCCACTGTGTCAGTACCTTTTAAAGCTAAAAGCTTTGAAAGGTACTTCAGACACCTGGAGGGGGTGCCACCAACTGGCAATGTTGCTGGAGTGTACATCAGCACTTCATTGGTATGTTTTGAACACCGTTGCTCACATACTATTTCAATAAGGCTATGGTTTAGATCAAAAGAATAAGAATGCACACCTTGCTTTCCATCAACTGATTTACAGTATACAGGTCATCTCTGTGCTGCACGACACTTTCACCACACGCCCTTCAGCTTCAACCAGTACCGTGATGATGCTGAATGAAATCTTTAAAGTGAAGCTGGCCTGGGGCTACAAGGAGCTGTACCAGTACAGCCATGCATCATGTCCAAGGTGTGTATCAACCCACATTTTAAGCTTGACAAGTTTATGTCAGTTTACTTAGACTGTGATAGTTCCTTAAGAAACCGTTTAATAGGTATTAGAGTATCCTTACGAAGGTAAGTGAAACTGAATTGATTAACGTTGCTGTAGATTGAGGAATGAATATACCCAGTGGGTGTTTGTGCTAAATATATATTTTCGGTATAGATTCACGCTGCCACTATTCCACCCAACAGTTTTAGCTAATTGAATTCATGCACATTGCCAGTTGAATTCATGCTTGCTAAATGTAGATTTACTTTAGGAGTATGTTTATGTCTAAAAATGAGTGGTGTCAAGGCAGAACAAATGTGATTGTACATTGCTTAACGTCCCGACAGCAACAAGGCTTTCTCAGGACGTGCCTGCACTGCTTGTGAAAAAAAATAAAAAAATAAACAGAACATTGAATGTATGTCGCCAGCCGGTCAAATACGTTAAATAAACCTACAACATGGGGCCTAAATAAAGCTAAGACCATTTAGCAACACACATCCAATATCAAGAGCTACAGGCAGTGCAGACAGTAGGGAGAGTTTTAAAAAGGCAAATACAGGTGAATGGACCTCGGGTAGACAGAAACACATGCCCCAGAATAGAGAGAAAACTCACCCTGTGGGGCTGACCAGGGTGACCCTGGGAACTAAAAAGTACCTAACCCCACCCGGGCCCCCCAGGCAGACCCGGGTGGGGAGAACAAATGTGCACTGTCTTGATTCATGCCTGGGTAGATTTGTGTTGGGTAGGTTTCCAATGGGTAGAATTACACCTAAATATAGAAAAGATTACCCCTTCAACGTAAATAGGAAGGATGGATTGCAATCAAGCAAGAGGGAAGAAAAAGAATAATGTAATTGTCCACTCATTCTAATTCACATTTTAGGTGTTCATGGAGTGGGCCGGGGCCCCGACCTCAAAGGTGTGAAGCTACCAAGAGCCTCTTACCCACGGAGGCCTACATTCACCTCACTCTCTCAAAAAAAAAAAACGGGTGAATGTCCTTGCAGCTAAAGATGAATGAGGTAAGACTGATCAGGTTTTTTTGCCGACTGCATGTCACAAAAATAGAAAGAAAAATACTGCCAAGTATCTAGCATGTTCTAACTCAGTTTGCCTCATCATCTGAATCATCATCTGAAATGTCTCGGTGTGTCTGATCCGTAGCATCTTCTACACTGCCTTCATAGTCCGAATATGCTGCTTCTCTTTCCTCATGCGCTTCTCCTTCCTCTTGTGCTTCTCTTGCTGCATGTGCTTCTCCTCCCTCTTGTGCTGCTCTTGCCGCATGTGCTTCTCCTCCATCTTGTGCTGCTCTTGCCGCATGTGCTTCTCCTCCATCTTGTGCTGCTCTTGCCGCATGTGCTTCTCCTCGCTCTTGTGCTGCTCTTGCCGCATGTGCTTCTCCTCGCTCTTGTGCTGCTCTTGCCGCATGTGCTTCGCCTCCCTCTTGTGCTGCTAAGTGTTATTAAGAATATAAATGTTAAAAATTACATGTTTAGTGCCACCCAGAGACCTGACTTTTTAAATAAAACTTGCATGGGTGTGCAATTTCTTGCATAAAAAGCAACAAGACGGCAAGTTGCCAGTTGAAAGTTAGTCACAGTATTATGCATATTAGAAAACACAATAAACTTAGTCAAAGTTTTATGGATTTGTTAAAAGAACATGATAAATCAGGTTGAACATATATTGTAAATAAACATTTTTTAATACCTGAAACTGGAACATGATAGTTTCTTCTGTAATGGAAATGTCGATTTTCTCGCTCCAGAATCTGCCAAAGAAAACATGTTAGCATTTGAGTTAAGATGTGTGATTTAAAGACACACACTTTAAAATGAAATCTTTGACCCCTCACATTTTAATGTAATGTAATCATAGTTACTGCCAGCATTGACATAGCACACTTGCATCTGCTTTTGAAAGCAAATTGTATGTGAAACTGAAATCATGTAGGTACAGGCAGGTCAAAATTACATTTTGGGGGAAGTGAATTAAAATGATAAAATAATGAAAGAGGGCAAAAATACAAACAAAACAAAAAAAACCATTTCTTTCTATCTCTTCTAGAACCAGAGATACAGACCTTTAAATACGGTACATATTCAGCCGTTTTTGGCCGTTTTTGTCAAATTTCACGACAAGCTGATTTTGAGAAGCTGTAAGATGACACCATTTCCATAAAACATGTTTAAATTGACACAATTTGTTGCATTGTTTATGTACATTAACCCTATTTTTTTTGAGGCCATGAAACCCAGAAGCTTGACCACAGGCATGATCTAAAAGTAGCAGTTCGTGCAAATTTTAGCTGCGGCCGTAAGAGCAATTATGTGTGTAAACTTCAAATAGCTGTAGAACGTACCATTATTGTTCGATTTTCAAAATTCAAAGTGCTCTGTGAGTGTCTTTTAGAGACTTTTAAAATGAAATGCAGCATCACAACATTCCTATATATTATAAAAAAAAGTTTGTCCCCCAACCCCCCTCCCCCCATCACACACAATTTCAAATAACACGTTTCCAACCTTGACTGGTTTCTTCAGCAAGTTTTACTCTGGGCAACAAAGTACAGGAGCTTGAAAGCTAGGTCATGTAGTTTTTTGTTTTGTTTTCACCATTGTCATAATGTGGCTAAAACCGTATGCGCGCATGTGATCCCAACGAAAGAAAATTTGTCGGCTACACTGACACAATAAAGTTTTTGAATTGAATTGAAAGCTATGTAATGGCTTTTCAGACACTTCAGGGATTCAGGACTGATTTTCCAAAGTCTGCCTGTTGTAGTGGTCAACGGAAGATCTGGACAATATTTGCTAAGAATAAGATTTATATTGACAATTTCTGCTTATTTTCTTATTCTTTGCATTAGTTTCTAGCAGTTTGGAAGATCATATGGGCCTTTATCTTGGCTGTGTACATTTATAATAACACTACTAACATATCCAAATGCATTATTTGGGGTAAGAAGAGTAAACAAGGATGTAAACTTCACTTTTGCTGATTTGCATTCAGTACAATAACATTTTCACAAGTCTGTAATAGGAGGTTCCCACATCAAGGTACTGTTTATCGGGCGGATTACCTCCCTTGCCCGGGCCGTGGAGATTTGTTTATGAAACTTTTACAACGCATATCTTATTAAAAGTTGAACATCGAGCGCTACAATTAAATCAGCAGTTATCTGAACTACTTATTGACAAGTCTGATATTCTATGGTCCTTGTATTTATTGATTAAAACGCGTAGTGAAGTTTTTCATCGGGCATGTCAATGCCAGGTTTCCATTTTCTCAACAGATCAAAGGCAAGAGTGCCTCAGCGCCTTGATTGTGAAAAATATACAATTTCCAGTGCAATTATTGCTGTCACAGTTTATATATAACATTTTAACAACATTTACAGCAAAAATACATCGAAGTATGTTTGATTATTTACCAAAATCGCGTTTAATATGACTCCAAATGTCCCAAGTCGATTCATTCATGCTCGCTGCCATTTTGACACGGACTGAGAAGAACAACCAATGGCTGTGCTCGTTTCATACAAAAGCTACGAGACCCTGCTGACGTCACAAGAATACCGCGTAGACCATCAGAAAGAGCGAAAAACAACGTTTTCAAAAAGTATAAGCTTTGTATGGTTACGTGTGCGTTTTTTGGTCGAAAATGGCTCCTAAAATTTGTTTTTTGTGATTAGGACTTTATTTTTTTCAATTACAGGCAAACTTGGTATCAGTTTGAAGGGAATTATCTGCGCTCTCTTTCTGTGCTATTTTTAGCTGTGTACATTGAATGGGGAGACGTAGCCAGCGCAGGGAACACACCGTGTGTTTTTCGTATCACTCGGCAGGCCACGCTCACAGCGAGAAATAACCACCCAGAGCCTTTTTTTAAAAAATTGTCAAAAATCACTCATTTAACACACTGCAAAGAGAAATACATCATTGGAAAGGGTAAAACTTCATCTTTATTGCGGTACAAATGATGTGGTAGTGCATGCACAAATTGTGTCATAACATTTGTGGGAATGCAACTGAAAATCAGCTGCAGAAGCATTTGTCTTACAGTTCAAGTAATAGCCTGCCTGTACCTAAATCATGATATAGTTGAATGAGAAAAACATATTATGACTGCCTGTGTACTACTGGACCTATGTACTTCTGTCTGAAATTCCCAAAACACAGACGTTTCCAAAGTAACACACACACATCTTTGTGACATGCAGCAAAATGCACCCTCACCCCCCCCACCCCCCCTCCTCCCAGCCCCAATTACCTGTTGTGTCACCATCTTCCTTTGGCCACCTTGCTTGCTAGTGCCTTGGAAGTATGCCAGGTGTGTGTCATAATTTTTGCGTTCCACCTGGTCAATCCCAATGTCTCGGATGTATTGAAACCTCTGAAGTGCATCAGGCATATGGTAGACCATACCTGCAAAGTTTCGTTAGTTACTGTAGGTATATGTGTTAGAAATATTGCAGTCAACAACAATATAAACTGATACTTTCAAGGCCTCTGATGAGAGCGTGTTGATATGAAATACAGTTTCTGCACATCAACTCTGCGCACACCATACACGTACTGAACAGTTTGACTGATTGCACTTTTGAGTACGTGTACCATATGCATTTGCAGAAAACTGTATTTTGTATATCAACATGCAACGCACTTGTCAGGCACCAATGTGTCTATGATATAAATAGTGTTTAGTATGCAAAGGCACAATATTGTTGAAAACCTAAATGTTATCCTGAAATTGCAAACTTAGTGTTGTAACTCAAGGTAGTGTACAAAGTACAAACTGCATTTTCCAAAGTGCATGATTCATGAAATTACAACTCACAATGAATGTACGGTATTATGTCTTCATCAAAAGTTTTCTTTCGGAACTTTGTTGCCCAGGCTCTGGCGTTTTCACGGAACTGTTGTGGTGCCATTGCTTCAGGGGAACCTGGTGGCGACTTGAGGGCCTTCATCAGCATGTTGAAGTCGTCCCACAACATCTGGATTGCTGCAGGGTCCAGCAGTCTATGCAGACCTGTTTACCCCCTGGGTGCAGTCAGTGTACTTTCAACTGACCAAATGTGTACTTTGGACCTCATGTGTATTCACACGCCAGCGAGTTGTCAGTTTCTCTCTCACCCATCCCCCCCCCCCCCTCCGCCCCCCTCATCTTCAGACATTATGTTCAGTTCTGTTCTTCAAGCTCCTGGCATAAGCTCCCTTTAGAGCCAGAAGTTTGTCACTCTTCAGCCTGCTGACAGCTTCAACAGGATCAGAAGTGATGGATTTCAAAACAAGAAGACTCTCCAGTGTAGATTCTGCCAAGCTGGCTCTCTGTGGAGTTCTGTTTTTTCGAACAGTGGAGAATACTCGCTCGCAGTGAGCACTACTGTGGGGTATGGTAAGGACACCCCTCATCACAATGGAAAGTTCCTGGAAAGACTGGCTGTGACTGTCTGTGTCATTCTGATTGAGGCTGCCAATGTTGGCCCAGGTTTCATCCATGCGTTCACTCAAGCAAGCAGACACATCAGTTCCTTGGTAGGCAGTAAACTGTTCAATGACTGTGTTGATAGTGGTTTCAGGGGGCAGCAAACAGGGGTATCTGGTCAAGAAGAAACGAATGCTCTGGACAGTGGCCTTATCTTGTAAAGCGACATCAGCAACTTCAGCATGGTGGAGGACTGGATCATCCAAGGGCAAGCGAGACATCAGATAGTCAACCAGCTCAACAAAGTAAGCCTGAACATTCTTGTAGAATTCGGCAATGCGGCTCTCTCTCAAATGATTACCGTCTTTGTCTTGCAGAAACATCCGTGCATCCTCCCCAATGCCAAGCTCTTCATTGACGCACATGTTTGAGGGTATCTTGTACTCGATGCTGTGAACATTCTTGCCTTTTCTTGCACTGGGCTTGACAAATCGACAAAATATGTTCATCAGAAGTGTCTCCATGCCCCTCTTCAATTTGTGGATTTTTGGCTGTTCAGTCTGGAATGATACCAAGAATTCATCAAACACTTTAACTATGTACACCAGGAAGAGGCAGTACAGACGGTTTGTAGGTGACCGCAGAAAGCTGAAGATATTCTCTATCTTGCTGGCTGCATAGCTTCCTTTTGACTGTGATCTCTTTGTCAGGGACTCCTTCTCTTCACCGAAAAACACTTTCAGCGGATCCCAGTTGTCCAACAAACGCTGAAGGCACCTGAAAACACAACACCACCTATATTATACACAAACTTGACAGCACGAAACCACAAATTATCTCATAACAAAACACAACCATCACTTACAAGCCAAAGAAACTGGCACAGAGTCAGCACAAAAACACAGACAGCCATTTTTGTTATAATTTAGACTGTTAATTGGCTTTGTATTTATCCATCTAACGTAACCCAAAATGCTACCCTTTTTTTAATGCATGTTTGTTTATACTTGCCTTGAAATGCTTAGCCAGCGAGTGGGTACATGTTTGATCATCTTCCGCTGTTCAACGTCAAAGATATCCTGTGTTCCCTTGAACCGGGCCTTGCGGTCACAGCTTTTGTCGAAGTAGAAGTAGATGTCCATAAGAGCTGTCTCAAACGGAGGCATGTGGACTGCAGCCTTCTTCGCAGCATTATGGACCATATGGAGTGTGCAGCCTGCTAAGAAAACCTAACACAAAACAAATACATACAGACTAATTAATGCAGTAACTTAATTACAAATACAATTAGATAATTTCATAAAGGAGTTAAGAGTCTGGCAGATGAAAAGTAGCTGAGGGAAAAAAGTGGAGTGTTGAAATTTAAAATTCCATACCTGCTCATGTTCCTTTCCAACAAGACCAAAGACTCCTTTGTGCCGACCGGTCATAACATTCGCATTATCACAGCCTAGACTCAGACAGTTAGCCCATGGGATTGTATGTGCCCTGAACTCTGCATTCATCAAGTTAAAGATATTTTGTCCTGGAAAAAAAAAAAACAAAGAAAAAAGTAATAAATTACAAACACCCAAAATGTTTTCATTAAATGAAAGCAAAACAAACATAGAAAGTAACAATAAGAAAACTATCCAACTGCAGTTTACTCCTTATATCATTTGCTAATTTTATGTCAAAATCTCTTGACACCCTTCAGTTCATGGGTACAGTTTTTGTGTACCCTGATAATAATCATACCTGTCGCTGGGCCTTCACAAACAGGAACACTGAGAAGTTCCGAGTTGACCAAGCCAGTTACGGTGTTGACAGTTCTGATGACCAGGGGGAACTGTTTGGCATTTGTGTCGTTTGAGCCATCAGTTGAAACTGTGAATGGTGCGTGCTTCATCCTCTGGCGAATGTCAGTCTGAGCCTGAGCTGCCATTTCTTTGATCAGGGCAGTTGCTTTGTTTCTACTACACTGAATACCTAAAAGAACATAAAAGGAAAGCGAAGTCAACAAAACACCCTTCTTCTACCATGGCTTGATTGCACCATTTTCAAGAAGATGAAAATGAGCTAACAAAACTGCAAAGTTACATACCTCCCTACCCCCCCCCCCCCCCCCCAACCCCTCCCCCCTTTGTTTCATTCTGTGCAGCATCTATTGTTTCCTTGAACAATTAACTTTTATTTTACAACGGTAAAAGCATTTGGTTACAACCAATTTTCAAACTTGCCTTTGCTACATCTAAACTAGATAGACTATCCATACACATAATCACAAACACTACAATGGTCTAATGCATAACTTATTTCAACACATGCACAATTCACATACACACATACGAAACGCACGCACTCACATTCACACACACTCTGTCACGAACGCACGCTGGCACGCATATGCACACACCATTATACAGATCAAGATAATGAAGTAATAAACATACTTTAAAAACAACTAAATACAACAGACACATCACATCAGAACACATCAAATGAGCGAGCAAGAAAGCAAGAAACAAAACTTTTGAAACTCTGCCACGCTTACCTGCTGCTATCTTTGAATCTGGAAAAGCCACCTTCATTGCTCGCGTCAGCTTGTCCGCAGTTGCAAGGGAGAGATTTGAATCAGCGATGATGTGACACAACATGGCCTCCGCACGAGTGATGTCCATTTCCAATGACAGCTTTTCAGGAGGAGTCTCCGCTGGCTGCTTAAAAAAACTGCTAAGAGTTCCTTGCTTCTTTGCACTCCCACTGTTAGACCGCTCAAATTCTTTGTGTCCCTTACTTTCCACGTGTCGTTTGCAGTCGTAGTTGCCAGCATGCCCGACCGAAAAGTCCGAGTCGCAAAGGGTACAACGAGCGTAACTGGGTCCTTTTCGGGAGCGAACAAGCGTCGGAAATTTATCGGTGTAGCTGTTCAGGAACACCTGGGCTCTGTTCTTCTTCTGCGATAGCCTTTTTGTGGTGCTAACAACACAGTCGGACTCGGCGGAGTCTTCGTTTTCGCTGATTTCGTGTGCTTTTCGCTTCGACATCTTGTCTAGTCAAGATCGCGCGCTTCAACCCCGGAATTAAACCATTGCGCATGCGCGGTCGATGTAAAAGTCAGATTCTAAAAATGTGTATCCGGAACGAACCGAAATGTGTATTTTCGCGTATACACGTGTACATGCGTACCCAAAAGCAAAATTGCGTACTTTAATACGCCAAATGTGTATGGTAAACAGGTCTGTCTATGTGATGGATCAGCCTGTGCCTGAGGTCCAGCAACTTGTGCAGTGGCCTCAACGTGGATTCTTCGCCGTTTGGCTGGCCTGCTTGCCACCAGCGTTCTCTGCAACAGTCCAGTTTCTTTATGTAGAGCTCTTTATGTATATTAGCTGATTTAGTATACACAGTCTTTCTGAATCTGCCACTGCAAAGTTAGTAAATGCTTTGGTCACGAGCCGTCTTGACTACTGTAATTCTCTGCTTTTTGGACTTCCATCTGAGCAGATTAGCCGCCTTCAGCGAGTTCAAAATAATGCCACAAGGCTTCTGAAGTGCAGGCGAAAACGAGACCACGTAACCCCTATACTGAAAGACCTTCACTGGCTTCCAATCCAATCCCGCATACAATTTAAGATTGCGACCCTTGCATACCGCCACTGTGATGGCAGCCTTCCGCCATACCTTTCCTCCAGTCTGATCACTTACCAGCCCTCTCGCTCACTACGTTCATCGGGAGGGAAACTTCTCAAAGTTCCAAAGTACCATCTCAAATCTGCTGGTGAACGCTCTTTCAGATGTACTGCTCCTTTAATGTGGAATTCCTTACCGACTTAGCTAAGATTAAGAAATGCCTCCCCCCTTACGCAGTTCAAAGCAAAGTTAAAAACTCACCTTTTCTCGCAGACTTTCGTGTGATCTCTACGGTTTTCTGTACATACACCCTCCCCCCCCCCCCCCCCCCCACAGACTCTGTGTGTGTGTGTGTGCGTGTGTCTGTCGTTTTCACCAGCGCATTGAGTTATATTATAAATATGAGAAATGCGCCATATAAATACCATGTATTATTCAGAAAAACTAACTTAGGATAACAGAGAATCTATTGGTACAGAATCCCTTACTCTCTGAAATGTAAACAATACCTGTTCATCAGCAGTCAGCAAATCTTGCAGTTCATGGACCAAAGTGTCCTTTTTTACAGTAGTGGGGATTGTCCTGCCAGTTTTGTCTTCCAGACTTCGTCGTAGGGCGTCCTTGGAAAGGAGCTGAAGGTTCTTGATGTCCTTTGGGGCCTTGTCAAGTATGTTGATAACCTGCAAATTTTGGATCACTTTCTGCAGGTCCTCACCTGCACAAACAAAAATAGTTGTATCAGTCATAATAATCATGTAATACTAGCTTGCGAAATGGCCAATGACTCACATGTGGTCAAAATCACTGATATTCCACAAAAATTGGTTTTGTGTCACTCATGGGTGCCGATGCTACTTGGGAGCCAGTGGGTATATGCATGAGAACCACTTCAGTCTACTTCATTAGCTGTAATTAGGGTCATATACATGTTTATGTATATGTATAGTTTTGCAGCAGTCATACTATTGGAGTAAATTTCAGCGTTTACTTTACCGTGCCCCAGGTCAGGCTAACCAGCCATCAGGAAGGTGCTAACTAGCCTTGAAACACTTAGGCAACAAATCCTTTTTGTTGAAAAAGTATGGAACTTAATTTGTATTCATAGCTGCCAACTTTGGAGAAATAAAAATCCTGACTGGCCGGGGTCCAGGGGCCGCCTAGGCCCCGGCAGGGTGCAGGGGCAGCGCCCCCGCTGGGGGGTGCAGGGGGGCTACGCCCCCCGCTCGTAAACGAAAATCAGCATTTTGATGGCAGTTTGGAGGCCTCTCCTTGAAGCAAAATTCAAAATAATAACCAGTTTGTATCCTTTAGTTTGAAGTTATTTACATTCACATCAGCACAAAAAAATCATGGCTGAACAAAATAAATCAATGGAAACGAAAAATCAGCATTCTGAAGGCAGTTTGGAGGCCTCTCCTTGAAGCAAAAATCAAAATAATGACCAGTTTGTATCCTACAGTTTGAAGTTTATTTACATTCACATCAGCACAAAAAAAAATCATAGCTGAACAAACTAAATCAAGGACAATGGAAACGAAAATCAGCATTTTGAAGGCAGTTTGGAGGCCTCTCTTTGAAACAAAATTCAAAGTTTATCTACTCTTTTGATGGTGGGCAAGGGTTTGCAGCAGCCTTCAGGGACTGTGATGTTGCTGATTTTGCCTTCAACAGCAAGTCCTCTCTCTCTCTCTCTCGTCTCTTTCGGTTTGTGTTCCACACTTTCATAATTATTTCACAAGATGCTCTTACTTTTTCATCGTGTATTCCTTCGTTTATTCAATTCATCATTCAGTCTGACCGCCAGACAGTCTTTATTTTTTCTTCATTATACTTCGCTACTTATACTTATACTTGGTGTTTCTTACGTTTTTCGTGCAGACTGATGTCTTTTTGGCCGCCGTGACCGATGTTTATGTCCGCCCGGCACATTTTACAAAAGGCAAAGTGTTCCCCCTTTCTCGATTCGTCGATGTAAGGAAAGGAACGCTTGTAGTCTGGATGGAACTTCACCAAACACTTCTGCTTCTTAGGAGGCATGATTTTGTTGAAAATCGAAAATACTCTGTGACCAGTTGTCAAGATCGTTGAGCATGTGCTCGAGGGCAAATTCGAAGGAACCGGAACAAACAGAATGGACGGAATTTGCCGCGCATGCGTAATCAAGACTGGCTGTGGGTCCCCGAAAGCTTAGCGGTACAGTATAGCGGTAGGCTCTCAACTACAGGCGCTTGACCCCGCGCGGTACGCCAAAATGCCTCGAATTTTAAAACAAAGCTTGAAAATATGAAAATCGGGAGAAATGTACAAAAAACCGGAGAATCGGGAATTGAAAAAAAATCGGGAAATTCCCGATAAAATCGGGAGGGTTGGCAGCTATGTGTATTTAGCAGTTGCTGCCCTTGATTTGGCTCTAACTACCATATCAGTGAATTTTGTTCCTGACACATTCATATTTTTCTTAATTCTGTTGTACGTTTGCTATGGTGCCTGGAATGTGTGTGTGTGCGCGCGCGCGTGTAATATTGTGTACAGTTTTGGTAATTGTATTTTTGAAATTTGTAAGGCGCCTAGAACTCTTCTACCTGAGGTTAGGCGCCATAGAAATCATTATTATTATTAATTCAGAACTTCATTTTATACAGAAAACGTGTCCTTGAATTTCCATAAGGTTCAGTATTCAGTGTGCAATGGGTAGAAAGACCATGTCTTTCAATTTCATGCTTGGGTCAAGTTTTGGTATTAATAGTTTTCAAGTGTTATAGTATCTTTGTGTTATATGCAGAAGGTGAGATGCACCTATGCTACTGCTTATTTGTACACGAACTTGCCTGAGAGCTGTGTCCATTTCTTTATCTTTCCCTTTCCATCATCTCCTCTTTCTTCGCAGAACTCAAAGTGGATATTTAGCCTCTCCATCTCCTCAATCAATGCTGTTGTGTTTCCTTGATCAACAGCCCATACCACAACCTGCACACACACACACACACACTGACTACTTTAATGCATGATTCATGGTCAGTTTAACTAGTATAGTTTGATTCTGTTTCAAAGTGACCCTATATGTGTTACAATGTAATCATGTCAGATGATATCTAGTAAGACTTCCAGTAAAGATGTAAAGTGCATACCTGGTTGAGGAGTTTATTTGAACTCCTCATGCGTAGGTGTAATTCATCTGGCACTAGGCATTCGTACGGCACCCAAGGAAATAAGTCTGCACTCTGATAGCCAAGAGCGTGGCCATCTTCAGCCACAGACTGTTGCTGCTGGGCATGATTCCTCTCCACTCCCCAGGTTTCTGTGACATGTCAGATGCATTAAAGCCTACAGTATAGCGTGCACAGGCCGCTAGGCAGACTGGTTATAGCCTACGCATCTTATACAGTGGGCTGTACAGAATGATAGCATGTATATCAAAGTAAATTTAACTTGATGATCATCAACTGTTGGTGAACTGGTAAAGAATAATTAAAAATGAATTAAATATATAAATATATATATTATATATATATATATATATATATATCTCAGAATTTAATGAAATATTATATATATATATATATATATATATATATATATATATATATATATATATATATATATATATATATATATATATATATATATATATATATATATGTGGTGATTATATGAACACAAACTGCGGGAGCAGGCTTACTTGAGAAGTCACAGATGTCATGTTTGGTGCAGAGATACCAGATGCAGAAGTAGTTTGCATTGGCTCCATTGATGCCTTTCATTAGGGCCAGAGCCTTCCAGTCTGATGAAATTATCCTGAAATTTATTTTGTAGCAGGTTTTAAACAGTACTACTACTAGGGTGTTAGCTGGTCCATTTTATTGAGGAAGATAGTAACACACAATTGGGTGGGTCTTTTATGTTGTGTGCTGTCTGTCCACATTATGCAATGTTCTTGTTGTCCAGGTCAGCATTTTTTTTTTAATGAAGTGTAACATGATTTTATGGTATGGATTGTATGATTTTACAGTAGTCGTGATTTTTCTTTCCCACAGGAATGCACACTGCAAATAAAATGTAAATAAGGCATGAAGTACTTCAACATGTGTTCTATGTCTCTGGTACGTGCATACATGTGTGTGTGTGTGTGTGTGTGTGTGTGTATTTACAGATAATCTCCTTAGACTACATTTGTTTTACTTACCATTTGACTTTAACTAGTTTTCCATGGACATGGACACCATCTCTGGCAGCCATCAACATCTCTTGCCTTGTCATCAGTGATGCCATCTCCAATGTTGGCCTGTCCTCTTTACCTAAAGCAGAATACATTGCACAATAAACAAATTTATTACAGTATAAAACATGTGTGTGTCTATTTTTTAGACAAATTTAACTTTTTCTGTGTTTGAGGCACACTAAAAAGCTACAGCTATAAAATGCTCTGTCTCTTAGCTTTGAAGGAAAATATTAGTTTGCCTCAAACACTAGAATAATCATCATGTTGCATGAACAATCAGCAATGTTACATAATGGTATGTAGCAGGGCATGATGCCAATCACAGTCGCTGGACCGGGGCAAAAACTACACTGAAACTAGTTAAAGAAAGATGCACACACCCATGTACAGAAACAGTGTTAACTCGTCATCTGGGGAGAGCTTCCTCTGAAAGCGGTCTTCCGAATCTACTGGGATAAGCCTGATCACCCCCTGCACTGCATTTTTATTTTTTGTTATTTTGGCGCCATCGCAGGCAAAACGCAGGGTGATGGTCAGGTTATCCGAGTCTGCCTTAAGAAGATGCCGGTTTTCTGGGAAGTCCAGCAGATTTTCAATTACAGCTGTCAGGCTTCTGGCGCACCCATCCCTGCTCGGTATCTATAAAACATTGAAGAATTTGTAAATGATTCTTTGATTCAGCTTTTAACAGAAAGATAAATCTCAAGTTTCATCATATTCACAATGCATACATTTTGAAGCATATTAAAAAGCACAGTTGTTCATACATATATATATATTCCATTAACATGTTGTGTTTGGACACATTCAATGATTTAGTCTAAACTATGTATGTGTAACAGCATGAATTTTGCCACTCTCAAAGTTGAGTAACTTTAACACAGCTTATTTATAACACTAATAGAACTTGTCTTAGATCCTAGGTGAGCATTCTTTTTGTCAAACACAAAAGGAGTATTTTACAAAGGGTTTCAACAGAAGTATTAGTAATAATGCTAACTGAATGCCATCGCCTGTCTGGTGGCTTGAAGATAGTTGCTCAGATGGGTGAGTTCTACTATCTATGAATATTACTGACATACAAAATACAAGTACACTCACTCTCAAAATGGGATGAAGAGGGAGGCAGGTGGCCAGACGTAGAGATTCCCGCTGCAGTACATCTCTTGGAGGAATCTTGTCCCGCAAACCAGCTTCATGCCGAAGAGCTTGTAGCGCCTTGAATGGTATTCTGTGCTTGTCTTTGACATGAAGTAATTTTAATACTGCTGAATGCCCCATAGAGGTAGGGTCCACCTCTTCAACACCCGCCTCCTTGTTTCTAGGGCCTCCTCTCACTTCTATATGAAAATCAGGATACCCTTCAATGTCAGCGAGATGCACCGTGATGGTTTTCACGTCAGAAAAACGATCTTTAAAAATAGTGTCCAGGACTGAATGGGCCTGCACCTTTCTCTTCCACCTCTGCGACCTGCTAAGGTCTTTGAAGGGTTTGGAATGTGAGGCGATTGTCCTACTTTTTAAAAGTTCATTTTGCACTGCGGAGTTCTGTGTTAGTTTGTCCTCGTAAGTCTTTTTGGATGCCTGCATTTCAGCTGTTGTTTCTCTTAGACACTGTTGCATGACACATAGTCGATGCTCAAGTGTTCTGTTAATCTGATGCAGGGCTTCATTTTGTTCAATAATATGTTGGATAGTGATGCGATTCATATTGAAACGCAGCTATAGACTTATTATATCAATTATCACTATAAAAAAACAGTACCGTGAACACTACATACAATTTAACAACGTTTTTTTTTAACAAGTTCAAGTATTTTATACTGCTGGATGTCAACTCAAGACTAAAAGACACCTGACTGGGCACCGCCCCGAAGTGCACAGAAAATCTACACTCTGTTTCTGGATTAACAACACTGATGGCAACCAAAGCGGGATTTATGGAATCGATGTGAAGCCCTTGAAAAAATACTAGCAAAACCACAAGTACTGTCACACACGAAAATGCAAAGAAAACAGGCTGGTAGTATACTGATCTCGCACAAATTAACCGCGTGAATTGTCGCAAATGGCGCGAGACGAGGGTCGGTTGTCAAAGGCGACAAAGGTAATCTCTAAACAAAAATGCCACTACAGAGCTCACTCAGACTCACGAAATAAATAATGGGGATTACTCCATTTTTGGATAGAGGAAGTTTAGTCTTGAACTGATATAATATATATGACTAAGTGCCAAAAGGTGAGCAAAAAGTGAGTGATCTCTTTTGCGTGAAACTAAAATCTGTTTAAAAAGACACGTGTTGACTTTAACAAGTGCAATGTGTGTGTGAATGATTGAAGATATACTGGCAATAATTTCTGCACCTAAGGTAAAGCCGTTTGGTGAGTATACTGTAAAACGCCAGAATTCACCAATAAAAATCGGCCCGGGAAAGCGGACAATGACATGCCGTCGGTCTGTTTTGATCTCGCGTGTAAAAGCAACAATAACAAACCTGGTGCCAACCATGCCCATATGTTCAGGGAAGATTGATCTTATAATCCGTGTATTTCACAGATTTGAAGGCAAGCCATGCTTTTGTTTATTGCTCTTGAAAGTAGCCACTGTCGGACGTCAGATTTGTCGCAACAGCAGCATCTTAATTTCCGCAAACTTGTGCTAGCGAAAGGCACGCTGACCCAAACCGGAAATGGTGTCATTGCGTTGTTTCGCTTTCGTTGAATATTTTATATGCTTTAAATTTACTTTTCTGTCACAGTTTTCTAAGCTGGCCAAAAAATTGTGAGCGGCCAGTTTTTGTCGCAAGATCTGACGTTCAACTATTTGACAAGTTTAACAAAGTTGTTTTGGGTTTTTTTGGTCTACGATCGTCCGGTTATGATAGATGCATTATGGGCCACATTCCAGCGTGGTTGTTTTGAATGTCCGGTTTGTCAATGGAGAGCTACAACTCGTGACATTTTGTCGCAACTGTTTTCATAAATCTGACGTTCGATCACTTCTGACGTTCGAGTGTAATCATAAACAAAATAAAGAGCCAAATGTTTATTGTAAGGGACCATTTTCAAGAGTTTGAATCGCCCGAGACTCCAGCACCGATTTTAGGCAGTAGGCTGGAGAATGAAGATGATTTCTTGTGATAACAAATTTTATGGCTGTAGCAACCTGACGTTCGATCGCGAACACGTGTCGCAAATCTGACCTCCAATCGATGCAAGTTGGTAAATGAGTTATTTGAATGAACACGGGTCACCGATGTATTTTTGTCGTTTGATGGAGACGTGCAGTTGTTGTGACGCAAACGTAAGATAATGAGATCAAGAAACAGGTGAATTTCATAACATAATAATGCAATGATAAAAAATGTATCGGACGTCAGGCTTGTGCCAACATTTGCTGCTGCAATCCTGACGTTCAACACATATGGATTGTAGAACTTTTGGGGGCAAAGGCACTGTTAAAATGAGCCATTTTGGACAACCAGTTGCATAGCCATTAGGACCTTCTAAATCTGAGGGTCAGAGTTAAAATAGTGCATCAGCCTGTACACAGATAAAACTTATTTGAATATTTGTTTTATTTTTTCGGGCGCAGACTGTTTAGCATGTCATGTTTCATCATGTATATTACATCAGTAAGCTGTATGCAGTTTGTTCTTCATATCTGTTTTGTTTGTTAAATATTGTAGCTTGAAACTGGGGGAAAGGCTTTGTCACAGTTTGTGTTTGTGGTTTCTGATAACTATTCTGGGGATATCTGCTGCAATCCTGATGTTCGACATAAGTTACAAATTCTGGCCCTGACTGCCAATAAATATATTTGGGCAGCAAAGATAGACTCCCATTGTGCTCTAATGTGTGCATGTATTCCTGTGAGTGGTATATAACATGACAAAGTGTGTTTTTCTTGGTTGTAGGATGTTTTAAAAATGTTTTAAAAATTGAATATGGTCGGATGTCAGGTATTGCAACACAAATCATGTTCGGGGATTAGAACATTCTAAGCCAAAAAGCAGTAATTGTTTGGATAGGTCAATTGTGACCACTACTTATTATTTTAACTGTTTAGAAACTGATTTGTGTTTTTTTATCCCACTAATTTAAAGGCACTATGTCGCAATACCTGATGTCCGACATATCCAGACTTACAAATCTTAACAGCCATTTTCTCAAAAACCATTTCAGATATTATCTTTTTCTTTTACAAACACATTGCCAATACAGTGTACATCACTTAATACATTTTCTGGTACTTTATGTCATACTTTGATTTTCAACCCAGTTGTCCTCTTTGTGAGAGCACCTTTTGGCACTTAGTCATATATTTGGGAAATGTATTATGTGTTTTTTGTTGACTTAATTCAAGTTGGGAAGGAGAGTTTTGGCTGCTATGGCGTTGCCATATGTATACAACAATGGCGGCATCGCCGATGAAGAGAAACTTAAATGGAAAAAGTCCGAGTCAAAACTGAGCTACGAGCGCGTAAAGCTAAAAATAGCACTGTACAACTCCTGCACTCGGCGCTAGGTCAGTAAAAGGACAGCGGAGCAGCTGGCATTACGGTCTCAAGTGCGAGCACTTACGCCATCGGCCGGGGAAACACTGGGGCCCATATGACCTAAACTAAAAGCAGCGTCTACAAAAAAAGAAAAGAAAGAACCAACTTTAAGTTTCATGAAATTAAAATAACAAAAGTATACAGCATAAACATCCATAGTCACATCAATCTACAACAAAGGGGTTACAAAACCAACATTTTACATGTACATAAAATCTGCCCACTCTCCACGTGCACCATAAACACACCTCAAAATGAACCAACAGTAAGGTTACAAAACACACCAACACAGTCCAACGTCCAACATTTAACCCATCTCTACATTACACTGGAACAGAGCTGAAAGCAATACAGTACAATGACCAATACCCATCACTACTGAAAACACCAACACTACACATCACAAATCTCTATTACAACACAAATCAGCATCTCCACACATCAGCAGTACAGCAGCCAACACAACAAAGACACACCATGGTCAGATACACAACAGCCCAAATTAGCAACAACACAATGCAAATGGAGGGGGATGTATACGAGACAAAGAACAAATAAAACACTTCAAATACATTAAACAAATACCACAAGTTTACTTCACTATATCTAACAGTGGGCTACCACTTCCCAATTACACAGCCTATCTACACTTCAAAACATAGGCCTCAACATCAAGCAAGCACATCACTGCTTCAAACCCTTCAAGCAAACAAAGGAATCGTCAACCCAACACTGATCTCTACAGCAGTAGATTATAATCAGTGAGGGAACCATCAACATTCACAGATTCCTTATAAAACTAACACAATATAATACATCAATCGCAATCAAACTCATGGGATACTTACAGAGGCAAAACCGCAATCAGTCACCAAGTCTTCACTCCAGTGGCAGTACTTCTGTCTCTCTCATTTAACCCAAACAAAATGGCTTGGTCAAACGAAGGTTCAAAACTACCACTGGTCATCAAGCAATCTGATTGGTTGAACTAACTACAAGCAGTGCCCCCTGCTGACCCCCTAAGCTAGTCACCAGAAGTCAAAGGGAAACAATCTAGCAGTAATGCTAGATTGCTTCCCTTAGACAGTAAAGACTAGTTCACACGTATAATGAACACTTATAAAACACAAAAGGATAAATAAATGATACATGAATAAACAAACACAGTAACCAAAAATCACATCATCACCCCCCCCCCCCGCAGCTTCATCTCAATCCAGCGTCCTCGCTGGTTGGTACCATCTGCAAAAGGATGGGGGCAACTCTAACAATGCACAAACAAGCTAACAGTAACAGTCCATGATAAACAAAACCAAACACTCGACTTCAGTACAAAACCCACTAAAACATAAAATGTCAACACACCCACAAATCAGTCAATCATCCAAACTTCATAAACACGCTACTTATGTATAGGTTAAGACATATCAACTTTAAACGCAAATGAAACAACATAACATTCAGTTCTGCGACGAAGGGCATCACACAAACAGTTCTTCAAATACAAATGCTGTCGCACGGGAATCCAATCTACACCTGGCATGAAGCACCAAAACCAGCACACATGGTCAACACAGCTGTACAGTACATTATCATCATTTGCCAGCACCACTGCAACATTGTCATGAAAGATGGTGGCAGCGACAGTCCCATGCCAGCTGGAGGTGTAGGGAAACGAGTGTGCCGCTGAAACTCCTGTCGTCGCTGGCCACTCGGACAGTTAGCACGTCGATGGCCGTTCTCATTGCAAGCCCAGCAGACAAGAGTGGGCCTAGCTTCTTGAGGTGACTGTTGCAACTGCACAGGCTCAGCCACCTGCACCTCGGCATCTTGCACTATAGGGTCCACGGTCCCTCGGACTGGAGGGCACTGAGGCGGCATGAAAGATGCAGGGACAGTGATCTCCTCCTGTGTATAGAGGACCACCCAGTCACTGGGGCTGATGAGGGTGCCTGCCCTTCGGACTGGTGCACTGCTGGAGGCTCCTGCGTACTGCCTGGTATCCGTTGGTACCCCAGGAAGTGATCTCGCAGGAAGCTCAAGATGGACTCAGCAGTGTAGTCCTCATCTGGAAGATGTTCCACCCACCTCTTGAACTTCTTCAGCGCTCTCCCCTCCAGTGCCAGGGCAACCCATTCTGCCAGTTCCAGCTGCCCAAGCTTCTGGCCGTAGAGGGCTTTGAGGCAAGCGATCTTACGTTCTGCCTCCTCGATGAAAACTTCGACAGGGCAGCCCTCATACCGCAGTCCCTCGAATGAACGTTGGCAGAGCTGGGAAGGAGATAACCTGCCCGCCGGTGCTGTGAGGACCCACGAAGATCGCATTGCTGGCCAGGGGGTACTCGCTTGCTGGTGGATACATGGTTGCCATGCTGCCGTTGGTTCAGTTGAGATGTTAGCACGCCCTCTACGCTGCGTTTGGTGGTAGATGTTGACTCCTCCGCCTCCGCGATCCTGTCGGCGACGCCAAAAGATGTGGTGGGGCGGATTACAACAAAACAGACAGGGAGGCCACGTTGCGCCTTGTGAAGATGTTTTTATTTCTCCACCAAGGAGGCAGTACACAGATGCCCAGTTAGACAAAACTTGTGTAAATAATTCGACGCTCAATTAGGTCTTGCTTCCGTCGTGGTGTTACAAGTGCGTTCTAAGCGTGGAGACGCTACCACGAGGAGGCGCTTCTATGTCAAGGTCGATGTCTACCACTGGTCTAATTAAATGATTGGTCACTTCCAGCTAAATTTAGATGGGACAGCCAAAAGGAAAATCACTAGCCGGGACAGGGAAAGGGGAGCCAGGCTAAGACTGGGGCTAAGTGGGTCACCTCTGACAGAACTCACACTCGGCAGCTCTGTGGCAACTGGCCACGCAGAATCATGCTACAATGCATTGACCATTGACTAGAGGGGTGACGTAATAAAATATAATATTAATACATATACAAAACACAGCTCGTCACACATACTATATAAAGTGATCTAGATGTTTCTTTATCATTTTAACACACTATTCGATAAGTTTTTTTATTGTGTTCTGAAATCAGCTATTTTGCGTGTTTTTGTTCATGGGGTACCTCACGCAAACGGTTCAAACTTACAAATATGCCCGGGACCATGGGTCTGTCAGGGTGGCAATAGCCTCCAGACTCAACAAGGCTCTCAAAAAACCCTATAAAGGGCAGTTTTCAATTAAAAAGTGTAGATATAGTATACAACCTTAAAGCAATGCCTATTTACACTGTTATGAGGAAGCGATCTTGGAGAAAGATGTATTGTTGCAACATTTCTGAATCTCAACCACAGACTGGCATAGATGCTTGTATGTTTTCTTCATAGGGTTCTACAGAATTTCTGTCATTCAGCTTGTACGTGCTCATTACAATATATATATATGCATCATATATAGCACAGCGACTAGCGCATTTGACCAGTCCAAGCAACCTGAATAGTGCAAAGACAGCAGCAATGACAGCAGTAGTGTTTTTCACCTACGTTACAGGGCGAAGGATACCAATTAGCATTATACTTACATCTTATGTTAGCAGCTGAAATTGGTCCATCTCCTCAGCATTCTGTGTGTTTGGGTCCTGGACGGTTTAGAGTCTTAAGGTGCAATGTGTACAGACCAGCTTGCATTTCTGTGTATGTCCACTCGGACCTTTTTTGTGAATTACAGATGTTTACCATTACTTGTGACTTTAACAGTTGTTAACCATTTTGCTGTCAGTAGCAACTTTCGTTGCGACGATTCCTGCTAACGACAGCCAAAGGGTTAAGTTATCCTTTTTGCATGCTAATATACTGATGAACAAAAGAAATGCACATTTTTGGAATCATCGGAAACACTACAGTGTTTCCGATGATTCCAAAAATGTCACATTTCTTAGTGTTTCTGATGATTCCAATATGCTGCATTTCTTTTGCTCGTCAGAATACATCTCAGATTCTCACACTCCTGTGTGTATGTGTTTGTTTATGGCTACTTGAAGGGGAAAATGTTTAAATAATGTTTTTGTTTACGTGGATGTGGCTAATCTCCATATTTTTTTCCTCAGGAATATGGACAGACATCTGGCACATGATTGAATATGATTGAATGTAGTACGAAGTGTATGAGAGAAACTCTTATATGAAACAGCTTTATTGTTGCAGAGTGTTTTTATTAATCTCAAGCAGGTAGTGGATACTTTATTTACTTCCCTAGAAACATAGAAGAAAAAAAAACATTGAAACTAATGAATGTCAGCATAGCTTCTGCCATTTTATAGGAACTGATTCCTTTATTTAACCCTTCAGCCCCAAGGTCCCATTTCTTAAAGTTTGGAGGTGTTGCCTAACGACTAATTATCAGTTGTAGGAGATGGATTGATCATGATAATTCAAGAGCAGTGCCAGATGAGCTTGGCACCTGAAGGCGCCAAGCTCATCTGGCACTACCCTTGAATTATGATCAATCCATCTCCTGCTGCAGGGTCCTGGGGCTAAAAGGGTTAATGGATCTGTGTTGCAGAAGTGTGGCGTGGAGCCAGCGCTGCCCACAAATACATATAGTCGAATGGGATGTGACATTTGAATATGTCATGTATTTATTAATTTAATCAATCTCTTGTATATCAAGACAGATTGTACTAGAGTATATTTTGTTTGTTTTTGTTGTTGTTGGTTTTTTTTTTTTTGTTATTTGGTGTGTTTGTGGTGGGGGTGGGGGGAGTGGGGGTTTGGGGTTGCGGTTGTTGCAGTCTAACACACATGTGAAGTATTAGTTGAACTTAACAGATTTTTAAAAATCATTTACTTTATGAAAATTTTGGCCAGCAATTTTAGATGCACCTTAAACAGCATACTTATTTATTATTGGATTTCCAATTATCAACAGTTGTGATGTATACAGTGAATTATGTGTGATTTTAGATGGTTAATTTAGTACATTTTCTTATTTATGTTTATGTCGGTGTAATGCTATGTGTTGGTGTATGTATCTGTTACATAACTGCGGTTTAAACTGACACCAAATCAAATGCCCATTATATAGTTGTGAATGTTAGAAGGGCGATTGTGCGTGGAACAGTATTTCATTGAATGTCTTGTGTTTTTGTTTTTAGTTTTCTGTAATTATGAAGCATTATATTTGCTAAGCATGAAATGTTGGTCCGTCTCCTTTACACACCACCTTTAATAAAAATGTTCAGCCATAATCAAGTCTTGAGTATGTGTTTGTATGGGTGGGTGTTGGCTCGGGGGAGGTTTGGGGATGTGGGGTGGGCATTGAACAGAGAGCAAAAGGTGTCACAAGTTCGTGTGTGCGTGCATGCATGTATTTGTGTCGAGTATATGAAATATGCAAACAAATCAAAGTGACATCAGTAACATTCAGAATTCAAAGTACAGTAAAATCTCGGTTTTCAGCAGCTACCATTTTTTTTACAAGAAAACATGCTCGTATTCAATCAGTTACCTTTAACCTGAGACAGATGGTGCTGAGTCATTCTCACTGGGAATCAGGTACGACAAATAACAGTGCAATAAAGATTACTTCTTATACAAATACCCAGCTTTAACCCTCTCAGTGCCGAAAAAATTTGAACATCATCCAACTCCAAGAGGTATAGCGGATCCTCATGGGCCCCCACAGTTTCGGGGGCTCATCAGGATCTATGCCTCTTCCCGAAACCACTTTGAATCTATGTTCGCGGGACAGCTAGGGATTGTTGGTGTTCAACTGACGAAGACTGTAGAAACGCAGTTCCGTCAACGTGCACTGAATGGGTTAAAAGCATAAAACAACAAAGTGGCATGTGCCACACCCGGCCCCACTTATGTACGGCTTTGAGATGGTTCAGTCATGTGTTTTCATGACTAAATACAGTTATTTTTATGCATGCAGCCACTCATATGGTTACAGTATCGGTGAATGCCTGCGCAAGGGGCCGGATTAACATTTTTATTAAATACATAACTGAATAGAAATATTAGACATCATAGTAATCAGATACCTTAGTTCAGGGAAGATGTTTGAAGGTGAATTGCGTGAGAGCGGCCATACATCGCACTCTGTTAATCCTCATGTTGTTATTTCTTTTACCCGCTTGTACCCAAGTGGTTGCAAGCACAAAGTCAATGTGATTTTTTTTTTTTTTAATTGCTTGAGGAGTGTGTGGCTAAGCGTTGAAAGGGAGGCAATCGTTCTGCTAATGAAGTATTAGCAAGAACTGAGCTGGTAAAGTCCCATGGATTTCAGAAAAGCTCGATAAATTTTAACCCATTACATCTTGAGGCTGATTGTTTTTTTTTTAATTACTTATTTTCATATGCTGGGCTAATCACAGATTAGGACACAGATCAACTGTTTTGGTTCAAGGGTGGTGCCAGAATAGCTTGAAATTTATTTCAAGCAAGAGTGTATCGGGATGAAAATGGTTACTGCATTCAACAACACGACAGCGCTAACTTTGATCAGTTACTTCTGCCGACGTACACATTTTTCAAAGTTGCTTTGTAACGTTTTGCCCATGATCGGGCCGACCTCGGCCGCCGTTGGTCCGCGCACGGCCGTGCGCGGGCCAACGGCGACCGAGTCGGACGTCGACCCGACAGCCTTTTGCGCATTGGGTGACTCAGTGCTATATCAGCGGCTCAACAACTGCCACAAGTCGCGACCGGGACTCGGCGGCTTGAGGTTCTATGCCTCTTCGAAGTGCTTGCCTCATCTTGTATCCGTAAATTTTGTTCATGTAAGGTGTTGTTGATGCTGTGAAATTACGATTGTCTTTTTTGTTGTTGTTGTTTTTGCTGCGTTTATTAAAGTGCGCGCCTGTACATTTAATTTAATCAAAAAATCCAGACCAAACAGTCACTACCAAGCGTGTAAAATGAAGAGAAGAACCCAACGGAGAAAGAAACACACTGAAACGGCAGTTAAATATATAAATATATACAAACTGATATATGTATTAATGTACACAATTTTAGTCGCTACTTATCGACTGAGTTGTGTATTTGTTTTTGTCTATTTCGAAAAGTTTTTTTAAAAAACTGAAATAATTAAAAATTAAATTAAAAGGGAAATCATAAATTGTGTTGTAACTGTCATTAGTCTAAACGCGTTTCTTTCTCCGTTGGGTTTTTCTCTAATCTAATCAACTCATTTTCCTTTTACATTGACTTTCACTGAGCAAAGATGGCGGATGGCGGCCATGCAACACCCCCGGCCGCCCGCTCCGGCAGAAATAGTCGCCACCCGCAGTATTTTAGCAGTCATTGTGCCTTCGTTGATATATGATGTCTGGCCCTGCAATGCTGCATCATGACTGGTGTTTCTGTTTGATGACTTCGGTTTGTTGTGCTGTGGCTGTTAATTGGATTCTCAACGGTAGTTTCTTCCGCCGTCAGTGCAATGCTGGTAGTTTATACACGCCGGCTGATAGTTTGTTAGTCAGTACCATGGAAATCGGATCTCAGAAGAACAGCGCGCATTATGCTGTGGCAAAGAACCAACGTGCTTTTCTCCCCTTTTAATCATCTCAGGAGTGGCTCTTCCCACACCACGAGAGGAGTGGCGTGCGTGCAGCAGCGAGGCGAGTGCCGGCAGGCTTCGGGCCCCCACATTCCAGCCGAGTGATGTGATGAGGGACACTTCCCCGACACAGTGACTGTTTCTTACAACACTTAACAGCGTGTGCATGTGTGTACTGTGGATTAGGAACAATGTGCTTTTCACGTTAATGTTGTAGTTTTATTATTATTGCTTCAAAAATGAGTAGGTGTGTAGTTATATACTACTTAAGTTATAATTAAGGTGTGGTGACTGTTTATGCCGGAGCGAATGTCTGTCTAATAGCCGGCGAAGTATAATTTGTCTTTTTGTTTTGTTTATTCGTTTGTTTGTTTTTTAATTTTATTTGTGAAACTAGTCTCAGCCAAGCAGGAAGTGTAAAAACATCATATTACGTGTTTAAGAGATACTATGATAGGGCTGTCCTTAGTTTGCTTTGTGTTAGGGAGGTTCAGGTCGGGTTGGGGCCGTTGGCGCCGGCCATGAGACACCTTGGCGACGGGCTTCACTCGTCCCGAGCCATTGTCCATTTCAAAGAGTCTTGTTTGTTAATGTGTGAGTTTGGGTGATTGCGAGTTGCACATGAGGTGGCGAAACAAATTTTCCTGTACGTGGCAACATGTATTTGGAAGAATAAGGTAGGTTGGTTGGTAGGTTGGTTGGTAGGTTGGTTGGTAGGTTGGTAGGTAGGTTGGTAGGTAGGTTGGTAGGTAGGTTGGTAGGTAGGTTGGTAGGTAGGTTGGTAGGTAGGTTGGTAGGTTGGTTGGTAGGTTGGTTGGTAGGTAGGTTGGTAGGTAGGTTGGTAGGTTGGTTGGTTGGTTGGTTGGTTGGTTGGTTGGTTGGTTGGTTGGTTGGTTGGTTGGTTGGTTGGTTGGTAGGTAGGTAGGTAGGTTGGTATTATTACATTCCCCCCGGTTGCACTGAACGCCTTTTTTGCTAAGGTGACATGGAAACAAACCTTTGAGTGTGTGTGTGTGTGTGTGTGTGTGTGTGTGTGTGTGTGTGTGTGTGTGTGTGTGTGTGTGTGCGTGCGCGCGCGCGTGAGCTGCAGCAGGCACGAGTGAATGCGAATGTATGCAGTGACGTGTATGTATATAGACGTAAGTTTTGTGGTACGTGTTTTGTGCATGTGTATTTGCATCATTATGTGTGTGGGGGTTTTTTTTAAATTATTTTTTTTATACGTCATTCTAAATTCTCTCTATACAGGATGACGTATTTTCTTTATGTCGTGTTCTTTTCTGTTCTACGTTTGTTTCCATGTCACCTGAGGAAGGATCTTTGATCCGAAACGTCGTTATTTGTTTCTATTTTAAAGGGTTTTCTACCACTATCTTCTGTTTTTCTTTCAGAGATGACGCAACTCAGAACCCTGGCCAGTCCTTCCCCTGCAGCCACTGCGGTCATCGAACCTGCCTGTCCCGGACTGGCCTCCGCAGCCACGAAGAGGCCTGCAGACGTCGTGGGCAACCCCTATAAAATCTTCGTTCGCGAAGTCAAGCCAAAGAAGTATATATATTTGTTTTCCTCCCTACGTCACACGACCAGTCACTTTAGCGCAAACTGTACCATGTGACCGTGATATAAAAACCACTCAAGCGAAAAATGGCGGTTGTTTTATAGCCCTCTCGATGACGCGTTAGGACCTCGTTTTCGAGTCTTGACAGCAACTCGGCTCGACAAAATAGCAGAAAAAAAAAAAAACCGCACTAAAGTAGTCCTATTTGACGTAATACACATCATCTGCCTTATTTTTTACGACGTCAGGAGCCAACTTAAACAATATTTCACCACTAATTACACAGCGCAAACAGCAAAAGCCTTCGCCAAATCCATCTCATCGCCATGCACCGAGACATTTTAAAAGTTCGGGAAACCACGAAACAAAAATAGCTTCCGAGTTGTTTTTTTAACCAATCAGAGACAGCAATCCTTGCAAACCGGCAACACACTGTCGTCTGCTCAGCCACCAACATGCCACAATTTCACCAAAGCACAGAGCAACAAATTCAAGAACTAAAACGAAAATACACACCCAGCAACACTATACACAAAGCACGCTATTGCCGAAGTTCTCTCTTCACGTCACTCAATGCGGGACTATCTGAAGAAAAACATCTCACGAATTTTCGAAGACTATCTGACATCATGTCAACGTTGTAAAATAAAATCTTACCTTAAAATCCATCTCAGCACTAGTCCCGCTGTTAACAACGAGCGTTTTTTTTTTATTTTATTGGTATTCCTTTTTCCAGATACCCCAACACATATGACACTTTAGGATATAACAACGACAATCTGCTGCACACTCGAAGCATCCCCTTCAGTCATCTTGAATGTAAAAGCACAAGGCACCATGCTAACTTGCACAAGCTCTCACATCAGTGGTCAAATGCCGATCGCTTCATCAAAAAGTTCTTAATTTTTTTGAATCACACAGCAGTCAAGAAGCACTGTCACTGTCATACTTCAACGACCTTTTGTAGACATTGCAGCTTGAATCATTCTGTACACAAGCCAAGATTAGCTTTTTACTCGCGAAACTTGCGCTTCACACGGAATCATGCTACGTCACACTCTGTTTTGTAAAGTCTGGGAATCCCCGGCAGAACATGTATATTCAATGATGTCACCTATCCACAGAAGCGGCCGTCTTCATAAACCGGATTTTTTTTTTTTCTAAACAATAAACGGAGGAAGGAAAACAAATACGTTAAATACGTTATTGGTCGGAGGGGTTCGCTACACGGACCTTTGTAGGCCTGAGGGAGGTCAAAGGAATCATTGTACCCCGAAGGCCGAAGGCGAACCCCTCCGACCAATAACTTATTATATATATATATATATATATATATATATATATATATATATATATATATATATATATATATATATATATATAGAGAGAGAGAGAGAGAGAGAGAGAGAGAGAGAGAGAGAGAGAGAAAGAGAGAGAGAGAGAGAGAGAGAGTTGTTGGGAGTCGTTCAGCTTGAACGTAACCTCTCTGACAGAGCATGGGACTGAACAAGAGAGATTGTACGAGGGGGAAGTACATTTCGCCTTGACCCGGCAGTCGGACGATTTGTAACTCTTTGCCTCCCATGACAGTCTATTGTGCATTGTGTGATTGCTATATCAGCTCAACAACTGCCACAAGTCATGGCTGGGACTCTTGAGGTTCTATGCCTCTTGCTTGCCTCATTTTGTATCCGTAAATTTTGTCCGTGTGAGGTGTTGAGGCTATGAAATTACGATTGTCTCTCTTTCTTTTCTGCGTGTTTTGTTTGTTTTTTTTTTTTTTTTTTTTTTTTTTTTTTTTTAAGTGTGTGCCTGTACATTTAATTTAATTTTTAAAAAAATCCAGACCAAACAGTGACTACCAAGCGTATGAAATGTAGAGAAGAACCCAACGGAGAAAAACAACAACAACACTGAAACGGCAGTTAAATATATAAATATATACAAATATATGTATTAATGTATACAATTTTAGTCGCTACTTATCGACTGAATTGTGTATTTGTTTGTCTATTTCGAAAACTTTTTTTAAAAACAGAAATAAACTAAAATTTAAATTAAAAGCAGGGAAATATTAAATTGTGTTGTAACTGTCATTAGTCTAAGCGCGTTTCTTTCTCCGTTGGGTTCCCATCTAATCTAATCAACTCATTTTCCTTTTACACTGACTTTCACTGAGCTAGAAGATGTTTTTGTGGGTTTTTTTTTTTTATTATATTCACCCCGGTTGCACTGAACGCCATTTTTGCTACGCCAGGTGCAGAAATCGTGATACTACTTGAAAAATATTCAGCCAATATCATAGTGTGATCCATACAAACGACAAACGGCTTAAAGGCACACAACCGCCGTAACAGTTCAAAGATACACTTCTGCAACAGATGTTTACGAAACGCTACACACAGGTCTAGCTATGATTCATTTAGACAGAGGACAATCCAGTTCAGCACACGTCGTCTTTATATCAGGTAACCTGACAATAACTCCACTCCGTTCGAGAATACAACGTTCTCTAGGCGAGAAACAGCTAAAATTAGATTGACACGCTAACGGCACGCATAACAAATAAGTGTGATTACGCGTGTGCTTTTGCTGCGTGTCCAAACTGCTGTTAAAGTTCATTAGGTGTGTCGACAAGGCACAACAAACACCCGGCAACTGGTGCTGAAATGTGTCTTCTGATTTATGCGTAATGGTACTTTAACATCCTCCTTTTCATGAGTGATGTATAACGTACACTGTAGTGGTTATCACAATCTAGGAAAAGAAAGTTTGCCATATTGACACAGTAATTTGGACCTGGGCCGTCCCAGGCGGCAGGGTACTCGGGCACCATATGCGCAATAGGCCATCGCCGGGGCCGATGTCGACCCGATGACCTCAGTTTTTGCTCATTGGTCATTTGACTCAGTTGCAGTAGAGCACAAACAGTGCAGCTTCTTACTCGCTTTGCAGGAGAAAAGTTCATGTGACACACTAAACTGTTATTATGATAAAAAATATTCTCCAGCTATTCATCTGTACCAATCACGATCAGTGAATAGAGAGGTTACGATTACGTCGAACGACTCACAACAACCAACGCCGAGAGCGGCGAAGTCATGGCGGATAACCAGTTTATATCATAATTGAGCAAAGACAGCACTTCAAACATATGCAAAGGCATAGATCTTCATGTATCCAACCCCCCCTCCCCGCCGGGCTCATGAGGATCTGTGCCTCCCGGAGACTGATGTATTTAGCTATAGTGTTATATATATATATATATATATATATATATATATATATATATATATATATATATATATATATATATATATATATATATATATATATATATATATATATATATATACTTCTAGGTGCAGAAGACAGGGACGTGGACACACTGATTGACACATTTAACACTGTTGTAACCCAAACAGCCAGTGAGATCCTTGGCAAACACCGACAAGCAAAGAAACCTTGGGTTACAGCTGACATCTTTGTTCTATGTGACAAGCGTCGAGAATTAAAGAAAAAGAAATCAGAGGGAGAAGGAGCTAAACAATACAGGGAAATTAACCGGTACATCAGTAGCCTACAAGCTAATTGACAAGACTGAGCACTGGGTTGATGATTGATCAGACAAGAATCGTGGGTTTCACTAGTAAGTCAACCAGATGGGTCAAGAAATCAAAGTATCACTGGCAAGTTCAAAGCGAATTACTCTAGGCAGTACTGAAAAGATTAACTCGTTCGAGACGTACCGCCCCCGGTACGCGGCTTTAAGCCGCGTATCCGGAGACGGCACGTCTCGAATGAGTTAACAGTTAGTAATATCTCCGTTATCATAGTCTTAGTATGCCTTACAAGGACTAACCTAAATCAGTGGCGGATGCGGGGTGGGGTGGGGGGGGGGGAGCCCTGACGACACATAAAATATTAGGTGGTTGGAGCACTTTATTGACAACTCCATACCTGTCCCTCAGCAAACCCATCACTTTTTAGATTCACGTGAACCTCATGCCTGCAGCACTCATTCACTTTATGCCTCAACAGCCGCCATTCCTTAGATTGCACAAACACAAACAACACTCCGTGACAGGTTTGCAGCATGTCTTTTACTGCAGCAGGCCCTGTAAGTGGTAGGGGATGAGGGGGAGGGTAAGGTACAGCGGGGTGGTGGGGCCTGCCCCTGTAAAGGGCTTGCCATAGTAAAAGGCCTGTCAGGAAAGGGTCTGCCATAGTAAAGGACCTGCCGCAGCCTGCCACTAGTGTCATTTAGCAACTGTCATCTAGCACTTTGCCGCTAGCAACTGTTGGTGCTCCGAAGGCAGACACATTGAGAAGATGAGACCTCCTGTAGTGGAACATAGACACATTGGAACATGGACATACTTCCCGAATCTGCATAGCCTTTTGTCTGTCATCAACAGAACCTGCTGAAGGACATCCAGTTTCTTTGTTGAATGTCCACTTCTTCTGGTTCATTAGTTCTTTATTAAACCATGCGAATAAGTCTTGATGTGAGTGTTCTTTTTTTTTTCTTTTTTTTCTTTTTTTTTTTTCTTTTAGAAACTGAAAGAACACTTTGGCAAACGGGGCTCATTTTAGCAGAGAAGTAAGAGTAAGAAAATGGCTGGTTGCAAGGGTAAGGCGTCATTCTTATTACATATCGTTTAAAAACCTTAAATTGGCTGTCGGCAATGGTTTTTGTTGTGATGATTCCTGCGGGAATCATTGCAACAAAAAGCATTGCCAACAGCCAAAGGGTTAAATCCTGTGGTCTTGTTTTCAGGTCTGAAAAACTGTCTATCAAGATATACTGATGGTTTTAGTGAAAATTTCTCCACACCACTAGAATGTCTTCACAGACAGACTTTCAGACAGCTATTTAACTCATTCAGCCTGACAGCCGTATTTCCCAAATTTTGGAGGCGTCATCTATTGACTATGCACCAGTTGCAGGAGGTGGATCGACCATGATAATTCAAGTGCAGTACCAGATTAGCTTGACGACGACAGGCGTCAAGCTAATCTGGCACTACCCTTGAATTAACATGGTCGACCCATCTCCTGCTGTAGTGCTTCAGGGCTGGATGGGTTAATGGATAAACTTTAACCCCGATACATAACACTATAGTATGAGATATTTTGATAGATCATGATAATTCAAGGGTAGTTTCAGATTAGCTTGATGTCTGATGACGTCAGGCTAATCTGGCACTACCCTTGAACTATCATGGTCAAACCATCTCCTGCAACAGGTGCATATAGTCGTTACGTTACGCCTCCACAATTTGGGAATGCGATCATATGGTTAAATGCAGCGCCGGATCAATCAGTTTTGAAGAGGGAGGGGGGGTTGCTCAACTTTAATTGTTTCTATTGCCAGGGTCTAGTATATATCAAAACACCACAACCGAAACAAACTGTTTTTCTGACGGGGGGGGGGGGGGGGGGGGGGGGGGCTTCCATATGCATTGCTTTCAGTCACTTTCTTAGCGCCCCCCCCCCCCCTCTCTTTCCCTATCTTTTTTTTTTTGTGTGTGTGCTTTGGCCACAGTAGATCTATGATCACTGGTCGATCATGCACACTTCTCACCCCTGACAGTGCTATAACCTACTTTACTTTGCAACCTTCCTAAAATATTAGCAGTCTCAGTCTCCCCTTTTCTTTTCAAGCGATTAGGAGTTAGTTATTGGGGTTTAATGCCGAGCAGGCGACTATGGCCATCTCACGGCTGTCATGCGATTAGGGAGGATTACATACTTGCTTTAGATGACCTTTTTGTGTGAAAACATGAAGTCATTATGATGTACAGATGTGTGTGGCTGTAGAAGATGATATGTTACAAGTGTATACTCAAACCAAACTGTGCTAACTCAGTAACTGAGATTGATTGTACATTGCTTAACGTCCCGACAGCAACAAGGCTTTCTCAGGACGTGCCTGCACTGCTTGTAAAAAAAAAAACAACTAAACAGAACATTGAATGTATGTCGCCAACCGGTCAAATACGTTAAATAAACCTAACACATGGGGCCTAAATAAAGCTAAGACCATCTAGCAACACACATCCAATATCAAGAGCTACAGGCAGTGCAGACAGTAGGGAGAGTTTTAAAAAGGCAAATACAGGTGAATGGACAAAGGGTAGACAGAAACACATGCCCCAGCGGAGAGAAAAACCCACCCTGTGGGGCTGACCAGGGTGACCCTGGGAACTAAAAAATACCTAACCCCACCCAAGTCCCCCAGGGCAGACCCGGGTGGGGTTCAGTAACTGAGCCAGTCAGTGCCAGCAAGAGCTGTAGGTTAACTGATTCAATCCCGACACACCACAGCAAGATATGGATTGACCATGATAGTTTAAGGTTGTTTCCAGAATAGCTTGGCACCTATTCTGGCACCACCCTTGAACTATCATGGTCGATCTGTCTCCTGAATTGTAATGCAATCATCAGAGGACAACTCCAAAATGTGGGTATTTTGTACCTGGGACACAATGGGTTAATCCTTTTGTTGTCGGTCGTGCTCTTTAACAAAGAGCACTGCCAACAGCCAAAGCGTTAATTATTGCTATGATGATGCCCTGCAACCAGACACTGAAGATCTGTGTCTCTTTTGCACTTTCTTTCTGTGCATCAGAGTTTCACTTTTGTTGAATGGTTTATAAATCTCAACTGACTCAAGGTACCGGTAGATCTGCAATGATTTCAGAGACGAGTGACTGTTAACTCATTCAAGGTGCCATGCATCAGTGGCTGCAGAAATCTCATATATAGCTTTGCTGGGAGCAGCACTTACAACACTTTGCAACTATTGATACAGGCACCTTGATTGAGTATGCCTAGGATTGTCAGACTCGTGGACTGTCTAGAGGTGTTGACCATATCGCAAAGGGACCTTCATTTTAAAAAAAAAACACCAAGTTGATGTGCCAAAAATCAGTTTGCCAGTCTAATGTTACGATACAATACAACTTTATTGTCTGTTTGAGTCAAAGAACAACAGAAATTTGCCTTTTAGCTCGTAATAAAACAAGACAAGACACTGATAAACACTATAAGAACATTCCATTCAAATTATCATTGCAGCAATCTATCACAGGCAATCTATCACAAGATGGGAGGTAATGTTATGTAGATCACATTATATAGCACGTCACTATAATCAATATAAAACATTTTGTATTAGGACTGTGTTTTATGTCTTGCCATAATTAAGTTTTGGGTCTGCTTTACCCCTTGTGCACACAGTCACGGGTACGATAAACAGTACAATTGGCTCGGTGCACAAATAGGATTATATAAGATAGTTTCACCGTTACACACTCCAGTATGCCACAGTTTCGGATTTAACGCACGCATGTCTCTTGTTCCCACACAGATGCTTGGTGAGCAAAGGGTCCATGGGTTAACATCAGCATTAGGTGGCCCATGCACGGCAGTGCGCGGGCCACATAATGCTGACGTAAGCCCATAGACCTTTTGCTTACCAGTGGTTTCTTTCTTTGCAGTCTGTGTACATTCAGCACTATGCTGTGATCAGCAGTAATGCAGTCTGACTTTCTGGATATGTACTGAGGCTGACCAATACGTTTTTATTTTATTGCAGTACTATGGTCACCGAGAAAAGCTGCGCACGGTTGGTCTTGAAGACAAGCTAGAAGAGCTCAATGTCGGAGCGCTGCGTATAGCCAAGGAAGTGGCCCGTAACACAGACAGTCTGTTGGCCGGAGACATCTGTAACTCCACAGTCTATCAGCGTGGTGATCCTGCCACCATCGAAAAGACAGAAGCCATTTTCAAGGTATGGTCAACGCCAAATTGAATATTTTTCACGGCCTGTCTTTTTTTGTGGCGTCACGGCGTTTTCTTACACCTGGCATAACTATCAGCATAAATATATATGCACAAAAATTAAATTCAGATTACATTTGTATGTCTCTTTGTTGCCTTCTTACAATGAACTCAGACAGTCAGTTTCGAATTTTAGAAATCATCATGAGAAAGTAGCTAGCGACATTCTTTTTTTCACCCTGTGGCTGTCAATAGAACATTTTGTTGATGTGATTACAGCAGGAATTACCAAGACGAAAAGTGTTACCGACAGACAGGGTTACCTCATTTAAGGCGCCCTGCATCAATAGCTGCGAAAGTGTCATATAGCGTTGCCACCGGCAACGCTATATGACACTTGTGCAGCTATTGATGCAGGGCACATTAAATAAGTCTGTATGTGTGCGCAGGAACAGATAGAGTGGGCAGTGCAGGCAGAGAGGTAGACTACATTGTGGCGGAGACGTTCAGCGAACTGGGCGAGGCCAAGCTAGCCCTTGACTGCATTCGCAAATACGGAAACGGTGTGCAATTTTAAAGTATCTGTATTTATCTCAGCAATTTAATAAACCCTTTGCGTGTCGGTAGCGGTTTTTGTCGTGATGATTCCTGTAGGATATCAAGGTTAATGTATGTGGAATGTCCTGCACTTTATGTGTTAACATCACCTTGGTCTTGGTGCCATAAGTAAGAGGTAAATGGATGAGAACTCTTGTGGGATCAAGTCATACATGGCTCACCTCCCCATAACACCGTGGCGAAGTGAATCCATAAATCCGTGACTTAACCCTGTGGGCTGTCTATAGCGCTATTTCTAGTCATCATTCCTGCAGGAATCATCACTAGAAACAAGAAAGGCAAAGCCATTATGGCTCACGTGTATGACCTATTTACATATGTGTGACCTTTGTGACAATAAGTAAAGGGCTGGCTTCTGCACCAGCAAAATCCATGTTTTCTCAAAATGTAAGCATTTTTCACACATCTGTCAACCCCCGTTACCCTTGATCTTTGCGATGAGTCGACTAAATTAGTATGCATAGAAAGGTCTTATCATCTACCTTTGTGCCAAATTTGATTGAAAATTTGAAAAAACGTTGATAATATCTACCATTTTATCAAAATTGGCATTTTACACACATTTGTCGGCCTCGTGACCCTTGACCTTTCTGAGGGGTCATCCAAATTAGTATGCATAGATAGGTGATTTGATTGTACATTGCTTAACGTCCCGACAGCAACAAGGCTTTCTCAGGACGTGCCTGCACTGCTTGTGAAAAAAAAACCAGAACATTGAATGTATGTCGCCAGCCGGTCAAATACATTAAATAAACCTAACACATGGGGCCTAAATAAAGCTAAGACCATTTAGCAACACACATCCAATATCAAGAGCTACAGGCAGTGCAGACAGTAGGGAGAGTTTGAAAAAGGCAAATACAGGTGAATGGACAAAGGGTAGACAGAAACACATGCCCCAGAATAGAGAGAAAAACCCACCCTGTGGGGCTGACCAGGGTGACCCTGGGAACTAAAAAATACCTAACCCCACCCAAGTCCCCCAGGGCAGACCCGGGTGGGGTCATAGATAGGTCTTACCATCAGGTATCTCTGTACCAAATTTGAAGTTGTGAATAGTATTTGAGAAAAAACATTTTTGGGTCAAAATATGGCTATTTTTCACCTATTTCCTGAGCTCTTTTGACCCTTGACCTTTCCGAGGGCTCATCCAAATTAGGATGCATAGAGAGCTCTTACCATAAGGTATCTCGGTAGCAAGTTTGGGTTGGTTTGAACTTGTGAATAGTATTTGAGAATAAAAACATTTTTTTTTCAAAATATGGCTATTATTCACCTATTTCCTGAGCTCTTGTGACCCTTGACCTTTGCGAGGGATCAACCAAATAGGTATGCATAAAACGGTCTTACCATCAGGTATCTTTGTACCACGTTTGGGTTCGAAGTTGTGAATAGTATTTGAGAAAAAATACATTATGTAAAAATATAGCTATTTTGGAATTATTTCCTGATCCCTGTGATCTTGACCTTTGTAAGAGGTCACTCAAATTGGTATGCTTAGAAAGGTCTTGCCGCAAAGTAGCCTTGGGCCAAGTTTGAAGACTGTGGCTTGAATAGTCTCCGAGTAAATTCCAACGTTAAAGTTTACCACGGATCACGGACGGCTGACGGACGACCACTGGCCCAAAACACTCTCACTTTTGCTTCGCACGTGAGCCAAACATGCAATGGACAGCCAAAGGGTTACACAATTTTAGAGGGTATGGGAAATGTTTTAATCAAATCACGCAGGGCTTGCTGGGTTTTTTATGGCAGAAGATATCAAAGCAAAAAATACAACTTTTTAATACCTTATTTTTATCTAAGTGTTTTTAAGTCCCTTCTATTTATAGAAGGGACTTTTAGGACGGGTCGCGGTGGGGCGAATTAAATAGCATGTCCATGATGTCAAAGGCGGGCAGGCCTAAACCTCCAACAATTAAAGTAACAAGAAAAAAATTACATGTCTAGTTACGCTAACCTCGCTGCTGAACGTACATTTGGCGCGAAGCGCTGTATGTGCATATGTATGCGTGTGCGTATGTATGTGTCACGACACGCCTGACGGGGTCAGGGCGCCGTGGACAATGTAAGCGCTAATCGCTCGAGAAGCCCACCCACTCTAAATAAACCACACAACGCCAGTGATAAACAACAAACAAATCCTTTATTAACTACTCTTACTCTAACCCCCACCCCAACCCACTAACGCCCCACACCCTCACACATACCCACACATGCACTCATATAACGTATTAACACATAAAGATTAACAGATAACAATGACTAACAAGTGAAAATGACTAACAGGTGAAAATGACTAACAGGTGAAAATGACTAACAGGTGAACATGACTAACAGGTGAGAATCGGCAATGGCTATACAAGGCGGGTACTTTGTGTCTGCACAGTGTCCTCTGTCCCACACTAGACAGGGTGGCTCGTAACGTAAGAGTACTACCCCTACACCGCAGAGCACCGTAGCCGCGCTTGCCCACGCACGCCTGTGACCGACGCGCAGAACCTAGAATCAGCCCGCTGTAGCCCAACGTCAAAGTCAGTACTTGTCCAACAGGACTGGCTAGCGAAGGCGTTCCAGCTCCCGATGATGCGTCACCGTTGGTCATGGAAGAATGAAGAGATCGAAGAGTGACGAAATCTTCGAAGCCAATGCACTGGAAACAAGGGCGCATTGTCAGTCAAAGTGCCAACACAGTTAATTCTGGCCTATTTGACACGCACCTACTCACAAACCACGTGAGTTGTGTCTCGTCTCACCCTAATACCCGCCTTGGCCATATTAAATATACAATCATGGATATGAAAGCTTCCTATGAACATTCACCAGGTCTGCACTATTCCATTACACTAACATTAAGCTAGCACAACCACTTTTGTATAATAACATTGCCACTGCTAAAACCAACATTATCAAAATATCCACATGTACATACAAAGATATCAAATAATCACCAGCAACCACCCCACGTGACAATCTTATTACATTACATCTAGGACTTAATACAAATATATTTGACAGGATACCCACTTTAATTCATTTTACAACATGGCCCTTTGAAATATACTCACTCGGCGACAGCCGAACATAACTAAATCCGACACCCACCCCATTACAACCCAACCTAAAAACCATGGTTAAAGACTCGATTAAAACATCACTAAAAAACTAGACGAACATACACTTCCGAACCTATGTACACATTCACACACCCGAGAGCACAGCAGCTAACTGAGGAAAATGGCATGAATTTACCTGTCACTGGTGAGTCCTCCGGCAGGACGAGACAAACAAGACGAACACGAATCGGAGGGGTCTTCTGTTGAGTAGCAGCCGTGGTCACGAGTCTCCTGGACACCCACACCCAGGAACACTGGCCGTGGTCTTGCAGGGAGGGTAACACAACCCTCACACAGCTTGTCAAGGGCTCCAAACGAGGCCGCACCCTGACCCAGACTCTCGCTGCGCTAGCTAACTCGACTGACTGACTGTAATATCCCTCTGCTACCTTGCAGTTTAACTTTACTTCTGAACACTGTTCGGTTAAAGCTGAGAAACAGTAAAAAAAAAACTCCGCCCCGCACGTGTTTTAAAAAAAACTTTGCAGGACCCAGCGAGGGCCCTGTCTTCGTGAACGTTCGGCTACCTTCGGCAAACCGGTTTGCAACTGACTCAGTTGACTGAGTTTTCAACTGCGTTTGTCGTGCTGGCAAAACTCCCGTGAAAAAGACAGGCCACTTCCCGGGCTGTATGCAGCGAGTGGGCACCGCGATCACTGATCTAAATCAGCGATATTTCTACTGATATCAACAGTAGCAGACGACACTCGACCACCCGACGGACAGAGAAGGCCATTTGTGTCTTGCCTGGACGCAAACTGGATATGGACCAGGCCGAGCTATCCGTAAGTTACACAGTACAGCCTGAAGCTTTATTTGATATCGGAAGGGTGAGGAAGGAGGGGTTATTTGTCGTTTTGTGTTTGTTATTATATCTTTTCATCTGGAGTGGCCTACAGCAAATATTTTTTTCCATACGAAAGGCAGCTACTAAAAATCAGCTTGACCCATGGCGACCTAAGATTGATCTCCCTTGTATCTTTTGGCATCCATATAAACAGTCGATTGTCTCTCTCTCTCTCTCTCTCTCTCTCTCTCTCTCTCTCTCTCTCTCTCTCTCTCTCTCTCTCTCTCTCTCTCTCTCTCTCTCTCATCCAATTTACTGTGTTGGCTGTACATCACAATGCTTCTTTATTTATTTATATTAGCCTATATTGGACTGGATGTATGTGTTGAAGAAATTCGTTCACAACTACAAAGTGTCAGGAGTCATACTTACAGCTTGTACAGCCGTACATTCTGCCATCATAGTCCCCAGCGCGTAAAAATCCGTGGCTGTCGGTCAGTTTCAAAGTGTCACAGAATCGTCTGCTGTTGTCCGATCTGCTAATCGCGATGATTTCCGTGCAACAGGAAGTGATCCGTCGTTTCTCGAGAGTTTTGCAAGCTCGGGATACGCAGTTGCCAACTCCGTCAACTGAGTTACGAACTGATTTAAAGCTGAGGTGCAATGAGAAAAACCCGCCCAGCTCGTGTTTTAAAAAGACTACAGGACCCAGCTTGGGCCCTGCCCCTAAGTGGGTCAAATCGGTTCGTAACACAGTTGACGGAGTTGGCAACTGCGTATCCCGAGCTTGCAAAACTCTCGGAAAACGACAGACCACTTCCTGTTGCACGGAAATCATCGCGATTAGCAGATCGGACAACAGCAGACGATTCTGTGACACTTTGAAACTGACCGACACCCACGGATTTTACGCGCTGGGGACTATGATGGCAGAATGCACGGCTGTACATGCTGTAAGTATGACTCCTGACACTTTGTAGTTGTGAACGAATTTTTTCAACACGTACCTCCAGTCTAATATAGGCTAATATAAATAAATAAAGATGTGATTTACAACCAATACAGTAAATTGGATGAGAGAGAGAGAGAGAGAGAGAGAGAGAGAGTGAATCGACCGTTTACATAGATGCCAAAAGATACAAGGTCGCCATGGGTCAAGCTGATTTTTAGTAGCTGCCCTTCGTATGGAGAAAAAATTTGCTGTAGGCCACTCCAGATGAAAAGATATAACAACAAACACAAAACGACAAATAACCCCTCCTTCCTCACCCTTCCGATATCATATAAGCTTCAGGCTGTACTGTGTAACTTACGGATAGCTCGGCCTGGTCCATATCCAGTGTGCGTCCAGGCAAGGCACAAATGGCCTGCTCTGTCCGTCGGGTGGTCGAGTGTCGTCTGCTACTGTTGATATCAGTAAAAATATCGCTGGTTTAGATCAGTGATCGCGGTTCCCACTCGCTGCAAACAGGAAGTGGCCTGTCTTTTTCACGGGAGTTTTGCCAGCACGACAAACGCAGTTGAAAACTCAGTCAACTGAGTCAGTTGCAAACCGGTTTGCCGAAGTTAGCCGAACGTTCACGAAGACAGGGCCCTCGCTGGGTCCTGCAAAGTTTTTTTAAAACACGTGCGGGGCGGAGTTTTGTGACTGTTTCTCAGCTTTAACCCGCACTTAGGGGCAGGGCCCAAGCGGCTGGGTCCTGTAGAGTCTTTTTAAAACACGTGCTGGGCGGGTTTTTCTCATTGCACCTCAGCTTTAAAGCTACTTGACGAAAGCGTGCAACCGCTGTACTCGCTCACTGTTAAGCTTGCTGCACGGGCTTTACGATTACGCTCACACTACATTTATTAACTTCTCTAAACTAAGGCTATTTACAGAAGTCGGCGACCTACATTTATTAACAAAAAAACGACTTGGCAAAAAAATAAAACAACATGTCACATCCGTTACGTGACAGTATGTATGTACGTGTGTGGGTATGTATATAAACAAGAGAATCTCCGATATTTCTGTACACTGCCACAAGCTTGAAACTTGGCGAAATACTTTCTTAAAGGGGTGGCTAAGAGAGCCTCCGAGCATATTGTAATTGAATGTCTCATTGAAGACATAAACAACCGTTTATAGGAAGTCGGTTGACCCAGATTAGAGTTGGTAATTTTTGTCATATTTACTTTACACTTTTGGATATAGCTAGTTTGGATAAAGACATTGGAGGAGTTCGTTAGCCAGCTTTGTATCCTTTCAACTTCTTTAGTAAAAATTAATTCTTTTCAGAAAAGAATTAAAACAGGTAAAAACCTTTACTTCTAGAGAAAATCAGACAGTGGCGGTGACGTAAAAGAGGCAACTCCGTCCCCACGCAGACATTGCCATAATACTCTAAATATGATATAACTGTCTCTCTCTCTCTCTCTCTCTCTCTCTCTCTCTCTCTCTCTCTCTCTCTCTCTCTCTCTCTCTCTCTCTCTCTCTCTCTCTCTCTCTCTCACACACACACACACACACACACACACACACACACACACACACACACACACACACACACACACGGCACACACACACAAACATGCGCGCATCTCCAGGAGGTATAAATCCTCGTGCACCCTCCGGGCGTATGAGGATCTATGCCTCTTGGGAGATGTTTGCAGCGCGCGCGCACGCACGCACTAACACATCGACGCGCTTTCAGAAGAGCATGCAAGTGACCCGTGTACTTAGTATATTATGTAGCTAGGTGAGTCAACCTGATTTCACACCAGTTATAGCAAGACTGAAATTGTACCGTGAAGTTCTAGTTTTGTCACCATTTTTTCAAGCCTATGAAGCGAAAGTGAAACTCATATCACGTAAAATACAACTACGTAAAAACTAAAACTTACTTCATGACAAATGACGTTTGACAAATCAGTGACACGCAATTCCTACGCCCCTTACAGAACTCACTGACGCATTGGCAGATCTGCGAGACTTTTTCAATAGGAGATAATTCAACATCAGAATCAGGCCAAAGACAAAAGGTAGAAACCCTTGACAGTGAGGACAGCTCTCATATAGAAGGGACTTTGTGGGTTATGGTGCATCCCATCTTTTTTTTTTTTTTTTTTAAACTTGTGACTGTCGACAGCGCTTTGTCAGAGTGATTTCTGCAGGAATAACCTTGGTAACAAAAACGCTACTAACAGCCAATTTGGGTTAAGATGTGTGCTGGTATGTGATTTTGGTCTGTCCAGCATACATAAAGCCATGAGCCATAACTTTCAAAAATTGCAGATCAGCAATGCAGATGATTCTGTAATTTGTTCATGATGTAGTATAGCTGTAGCGGTGTAGTATACTATAGCTTCGTATGGAACACTCTTAGTTTAAATCCCTGACATGCCTCCATGGAAGTTCAAGGGTGGAGTCGGTATAGCTTGGCGCCTGTAGGTGGCAAGATATTCTGACACCGCCTTTGGTTGATTTGCCTCCAAAACTGCGACTTAGACCGTGGTTGATTTGCCTCCTGGGACCGGGTGCACAACAGCCTTCTACCTCTTAAAACAGTGTTAAAAGTGAAAATTTACAAACGTTTTGTAAAAATCGTGTTTAGCGAACTTAGATGCGGTGCACGACAGGCTTCTAACTCTTAATACAGTTTTAAAAGTGAAAATTAAAAATCGTTTTTAAAAATCGTGCTTAGCGCGCTTAGATGCAGTGCACGGAAGTTTTAACAATGTTTTAGCCATGATTTCGATTGTAATTTAGAAGTGCTCGGAGCTATTCTAAACATGCTAAAACTCTTTTAAAACTGAATGGGAGCCATTTTGAATCAGCCGCTTCATTGAATTCGACAACATCAGCGAAGAAAAGAGAGATCGCTGCATCCTATGACGGAATACAACGATGAACAACATTGGTTTCAGCGTTTGAGATTTACTGAGAAGGGCTAAAAAACCTTGGGAAGTGAAATATTGTTGGAGAGGTCGGCGGAGGTCAGCCGGCGTAACACAGCCTGACTTTGTATATGATTATAATAAGCTCGATTACCATCAATGCCACAATAGCGCAGTCAGCAAGTCTCCTGCTCAAAAATGTCACTTTTGAAACCAGGACTGGCGTGGTTCGAACGGCCACAGCCTTTCCGTTTGTTTTTTTCTTTTAGTTTTCTTGTTTGTTTGTTGTTATTGTGCTGCACGTATTTAATTATTTCCATATTCCTCCAGCATGACTACTTCCTTGGCGGAGGAAAACTTTTTGTTGTTTTTTGGTGTGTGGAAATAGTCTCGCTGGACTTGGAGCAGCCATCTTGGTCGGAATTGAACTGACGTGTTTTGACGCAATAAAGTTAATTGACGTCAATCTTATATGTGTTAGTTCTTTTTTATGCACTTTCAGTTCGTCAGCTATTGTTTCACTTCATAACTTCAGCTGCATCCTCATTATCAGAAAAAAATAAGTTGCAAATTGTGTAATTGTTTGTATACATATTCTGAACAGGCATAAATATTAATAAATTGTGGTTTAATTGTCATTGCTAATCGTGTTTCTTTTTTCATTGGGATTTTTCTCCATACTAGTGATTATAAATCTTTACTGCGAATGAACTACTTAGCCATGAACTACTGTCTATTTATATATCGGTGACGTAGTGTGGTTGACAAATTTTAGCTAAAACGTTAACTTTTTTTTTAGAAACGTGTCATGCACCAGTTTTAAAAGTGTTTTAAAACCTCTTTTAACTAAAACGATTTTAACTATAAAATGCTTTTAAATTAGAAAGCTGTTGTGCACTCGGCCCGGGAACTGCGACAACCTCAGAGGATATCTCCTAAATTTGATAATTCATCTTCAGGGCTACAAGTTAGAGCTCACTGCTTCTGGGGGGGTTTAGCGTGGTATGAATGCTCTTTACTATTAGCTTTATCATTATGAGACTGTGATATGGTGGCAGTTCAATTTCACACAAAGGATTAACTCATTTGTGGCTTGCTGCATCCTGATACATGGCTTTATGCTGCATATGTGGATGCGGCATGCCACAAATGAGTTAATGAACTGTTTTGAGGTGACTAGAATGCCAGACATACTTTGATTTACAGATCTGCCAGCAGTGGTGACTCTTGCCGCGCCGGTGAAGGACCATACTATTGAAGGAATACCTTTGGCAGAAGTATGCAGACAGTTGGAGGAGGCGGGGGCAACAGTGGTGGGGCTGAATTGTAACAGGGGACCTTCCACTATGCTGCCATTATTGAAGGACATCCGTCGGGCTTGCAAGGTCTGCCTTTTTAAACTCATTCGAGACGTGCTGCCTCTGGATACGCGGCTTTCGGAGGCGGCACGTCTCGAATGAGTTAAACTTTGCTGCCAGTGTTCACAATTTGTGCATCTGAAACTACTATACACTGACCGACATTGGGATGAAAAACACAGATGAAAGTGGAACCAAAGATAGGCATAAAGAACACAAGACTAACAAGACACAAATCCTCATAAGCCCCCACTACTGCGTGAACTCATGAGGGTTTATGTCTCTTGCAAATGGGTAGCGTTCGCCTTGTCCCAACAGTTCAGGGGTTAATACACTGAGCCCTTAGGTTTTAATCAAAGACCATTAGACTTCATTAACCCATTACATCCTGAGCTGTTTTTTTTTTAATTGCTTATTGTCCTACGAAGGCTACATTACAGATTAGAAGATATAGCAACCGTTTTAGTTCAAAGGTGGTGACAAGCTATTCTGGCACCACCTTTGAACTATCATAGTCAAATTAATCTCAAACAGTAGTGTATCAGGATGTAAAAGGGTTATTAAGCCAGGTAACTGGATAAACTTTCACATGGCATATCAAGTGGAACCTAGTTCAAAATGTATATTGTTTGTCAAATTTTAATTCGGATCAGACTTGCAACATACTCGCTTGACTTTGTTTTGGGAACTGTTTGCTGGCATCAACGAAGCTTTAATGTGATTGAAACCAAAGCCGTACTGTGAATGATACAGGACATTTTTATCTTTACAAATAGATGATGTCGATTTCAAATATTTTTGCCTTATGCTAAGTATAGGATCAACTTAAAGTGCCTATGGTATTGATCCTACGGGGAACACTGAAAACAGATGCCGGCACTCTTTGTCTAATGTCTGATGTGCAAACGAAAATCAACATCATCAGAATTATCGGAAACGCTCAGTCTTTTCTGATGGTTACAATTATGTCGCATTTCCTTTTGCTCGTTAATAAGTTTTTCCTTTTTTCCAAGGGTCCTATTGCTGCCCTGCCTGTTCCTTACCGCACGAGCATGGAGTGTCCCACCATGCAGGCTCTTAAGGACCCAGAAACAGGTCAGTCCACAGATCTTATAATAACCCCTTTGTGCATGAAGCCACGGGTCCTGTTTAAAGTGTGTTGACCCTCTTGTGCATGCATCCACCGGTACTGTATACAGTACCAGTGGTTGCTTGCACAAGGGGGTTAACACATTGACTCTGTAGGTCAGAATTCATAATTTTTGGTTGTCTTTTGGAGACCACATTATGAATAGTTCAGGAGATAGATTGACCATGACAGTTCAGGGATGGTGCCATAATAACTTGGCACCCAACGTACACTTGAAATCACCCATTTTGTTACACGTAACTCGTTCGGTGCCAGTTAAACAGATTGTGTTTCTGCAGTCTTCGTGAATTCAACACCTAAAAACTGGCTGTTCCAGGAACATGGATTCAATGTGTTGTCAGCAAGAGGCATAGATCCTCATGAGCCCCCGCAACTGCGGGGGCTCATGAGGATCTATACCTCTTGTAGTTGGGTGGTGTTCCGATTTTCTCGGCACTTAACATGTTAAAGCAAACTTGAATTTGACAAGTCTGAACATGCAACCAAGTAACGGCGAAAGGGTCTCTAGCAAACATTGCGTGGGTCAATGGGAGCCAATGTTTGTCAGAGTGATCTTCTGCATACTGGTAAATAACATGCACCTGGTTCCTCATTTCCGTTATGCAGGCCGGAGTGCATTCCCAGTGGATTTACAAGCTCATCTCTGTAGCAGCACCCAGATTTCACAATTCGCACATACTATTCGCGAGCTAGGCGTCCAGTACGCTGGTCTTTGCTGCGGCAACTGTTCCCAGTACATGCGGGTGCTTGCTGAGGCATACGGACGCACTCCCCCTGCTTCTCAGTACTCCGCTGACATGAGCCAGCACTACATGGTGGGTTTGGATTGCAGCTTCAGCAAGTATTACTTGGAAGGAGTAAAGGAAAGCCTTGGTTTCAGCAGTTAGACTGAAGTGCACTACGATTGATAGCCTAGATTACTGGCAATATTTTTATAATTGGTTAGGTTTGATTAAATGCAAGTGATGTTACACAGCCAGCATCGTTACACGCGTCGTCTGCAGTCGGCCATTTTGTGCAGTAGACACAGTGATACTAGCAACAGCGAAGTTAGAACTCGGCGAAAGTATGCTTGGATGCGCAACTTTCGGATGTGATAATTAGGCCAGAGAAACAAAGATAATGTCCCCAAAGGTGTAATAGTGAGATTTGTTCGTACACCTGCTGTCCGTTTAAGGGAATGAGAGGAAAGTTGAGCGAAGAGAGGGCTGAGACGACCATCAAAAAGGTCACAACAAGATGCACAACAAGATTGTAAATTAAAACAGGTTTAACAGGTTTAAAAAATCTAGATAAAAGATGCTTTAGAACATTTTCAAAACCGCGGCACGACAGGCTTATAAAAACAGTTAGAAATTGTTGTTTAACCCTTCTACCGCTCTACAAAGAAGTACCCAGCGGAGAAAGAAACACGCTTAGAAAAAACGGTACAACACAATTTATTAATATTTCGGGTAAATACCCTTTGTCAAAATAGACAAACAAACAGAGACATTATTTGCTACTTATCTTCAGATGCAGAAGGAATGTGGCAACTGAAGGTGACGTAAAAAGAAAAAGAAAAGACAAGGAAAGGAAAAACAAAAGTAAAAATGACGTCAAAGAAAAAAAATCGTAAGAGAAAGACTCCGAGAGAAACTAAACACGAGAGACAAGAGTGTGTGTAAGCGCGCGCAGGAGCGAGCAAAAGTAAATGCGCGTGTGTGAGGCCGGGGAGAGAGAGAGAGAAGAGAGACAGCGAGAGAGAGAGAGAGAGAGAGAGGGAGAGAGAAAGAGAGAGAGAGAGAGAGAGAGAGAGAGATGAATCTTTTTTTATTCAGGATAAAGCCATTAGGCAACTCAATGCCTGTCTTACAAGCTGTCCTGTACACAAAAGAGAACACAACACGAAAAGAAACACAGCATGCAAATAATAATAATAATAATAATAATAATAATAATAATAATTATAATAATAATAATAAAAATAAGATGAGGAAGCAAAACTACGGGGGGGGGGGGGGGGGGGGGGGGGGGGGGGGGGGGGGAACAATGGGGGAATCATCGAAAGGAGGAATAAAAATGACAATGGAGAATTTGTAACTGCCTCCGATGCAAAAAAGCAAGAGAACGAAACGCGTGCACAGCATTAATATTATACTCATCTAAGACAGTGTCATCAAATCAGCAGCATCAAGAGCGTATAGAGACACCGACCAGACAATAGATGATCAGTTAGCAAATGTAAGGAGAAAGAGAAAATTATTTGACGTTTACGTGTTATCAGCAGTATTATTCTTATATGGCAAACTGTGAAGTCACGCTGATTGGAAGTGAGTGTGCAATGCACGTTTAAAATGGGTTTTATCGGAAAATGATTTAATGTTTAATGGCAATGAGTTCCAGACAGAACTACCAGAAAATAGAAGGCTTGACTTGTAGAGATCTATCCGTGGGCGGGGTAAGTGAAGCAAGTCATTCCTCGTATGTAGGTGATGCCGAGGGCTGAAGTTAAATATCATGCGCAGATATTCCGGGGCTTGATAATGGAATATTTTGTGCATGAGGACGCATTTGTTAAATTTGAGTTGTTCCTTCAGTGTAAGCAGGCCAAGAGATTTTATTTTCTCGTCCGTGGAACTAGGGTTAGGAATAATTAACTTAATTGAACGACGATACAGCGAGTTTAGTTTTTTAAAATGAAGTTCACTGCATTCGTCCCACAAAGAGGATGCATAGTCACAGTGGCTTTTAATGTGTGCGTGAAAGAACAATGTACAGCACTTTGTACTAAGAATATGTCTAAGTTTAGATAGCAGAAATACATTCCTGGACAAGGTTTTGCACAAACTGTCGATATGCGGCGACCAATTCAGCTGGTCGTCAATTACAACTCCCAGTAGGCGGTGCCTGGATACTTGTTGGATAGGTTTATTGCCAAGTGACAGTTTCAGAGGGGCAGGATGTAGCTGACGCTTTTGGCGGGTTGTTATCAACATGCTTTTGGTTTTAGAAGTACTGATTAGCATGCAATTTTGCGTACACCAATCTGATACTTCATCGAGACTCTGCTGGAGGATACAGTTTAACGTCGTTTCACGTTTGTCAGATGTATGCAGCGTTGAATCGTCAGCAAAGAGTTCGCATTTAACCTCAGGATTTGAGATGGAAAGAGGTAGGTCATTGATGAATAAAGAAAATAAAAGAGGCCCTAGGATAGATCCTTGGGGGACTCCGTGCCTGACTATACCTTCTTTCGAATAGAGAGAGAGAGAGAGAGAGAGAGAGAGAGAGAGAGGGAGAGAGAGAGAGAGAGAGAGAGAGAGAGAGAGAGAGAGAGAGAGAGAGAGAGAACGAACGGGGAGTACCCTTGGGCACGAAGTAGGCTGAGTGTCTAATACACAAAGCCAGCTAAACACCAACCCGAAGGCAAACCTTATATCACCATCGAGTTGAGGACTACCTCGGGGAAAAACGGGAGGACCCCGGGAAAAAAACCCCAGCATGGTACACAACAAGGAATATCGATGAAACAAAGCAAATAATCAAATTCAGTAAGAGAATAATGGTATAAGAGGAGAGTAGGTAGTTGTGAAACCATCTTCAAGGGTAACCCCAAACAAACAAACAAACAAAAAAAAAAAAAAAAAAAAAAAAAACCGGGTGTGGGGGGAGAGAAAGACAAAAGGGGCGGGGGAAGGGGAGGGGGAAAGGGAAGAGAGAGAGAAAGGGGGAAGAGAGAGGTGGCGCCGTCGTTGTATGGGACAGAGATCTGTACATCAAAGAGGCCTACAGACAGTTAGAGAACCCGGAACACTACCAACACCTTGACGAAAGCTCCCTCCAAGCTGATCAAAAGCGCATCTCCAAGACAGTCAAAGAGATGATTCTTCAAGGAGAGCTTCCTTCAACAGCTAATCTCCTCATCAAAAAGCGGCCTAAGCAACCTAACTTTTACCTTCTCCCCAAAATTCACAAACTCAACAATCCCGGCCGCCCCATAGTGTCAGCTTGCAGCTGTCCCACAGAACACATCTCCGAATACCTGAACATCATCTTCCAACCCTTTGTCCAGTCTCTACCTACCTACAATAAAGACACCAACCATGCTCTAGAGATCATAGACCAAGTCAACCAGAAACAACTTTTCAAACCTGAACTGTTGTTTACACTTGATGTCACTTCACTATATACTGTCATACCGCACAATGACGCCCTCAATGCACTTTCGTACTTCCTCAACCAAAGAAGTCATAAACAACCTCCTACTCATACTCTTATACGTCTGGCTGAATTGGTTCTCTCTCTTAACAGTTTCTCCTTTGATGGCGTCACCTTCGCTCAGTGCAGTGGCGTAGCGATGGGCACTAAAATGGGACCCAGCTATGCCTGCCTCTTCATGGGTTTCCTTGAGAACCAAATACTTCAGACATACACCGGGCCTGTCCCTGAGATGTATAAACGCTACATCGATGATGGTATCGGAGCTACACACATGACCCACGCTGCACTTTTAGACTTCATTCACTTCGTGCAGGATTTCCACCCATCCATCAAGTTCACATACAATATATCAGCTACTTCAGTCGACTTTCTGGACATGAGCATCAGTATTGACTGCGGAATGTTGAAAACTTCAATACATTACAAGCCTACCGATTCACATTCATACCTCGACTACCGCTCTTCGCACAACCCCAAATGTAAGAATAGCATCCCATTTTCTCAGTTTCTTCGGCTTAAAAGAATCTGTTCCGAAAAATCAGATTTTGATGTTCAATCCAAAGAAATGGCTGGATTTTTCATCGACAGACATTACCCACATACTGTTGTTCAAGGTTCTCTCCAAACAGTACAAAAACTTAGTCGCGCGAGTATACTGCAGACTAAGCCTACCGCTGAGAGTGACAGGCCCATCGTAACCATGGTTTACCATCCGCACACCAATCCGGTTCGTAAAATACTTCTTTCTAACTGGGGTCTTTTGTCATCCAGTAAAGAGTCCGCTGCTATCTTTTCTGAACCTCCGTTGGTGGCTTTCAAGAGGGATATTAATTTACGAGACATGCTTGTTCGCTCTACTCTTAAGCCTCGTTCTACCACCAGACCCTCCGGCTCCACACCGTGCAATGTTCCAAATTGCAAGACATGTCCTTTTATTTGCCCTTCTACAGTGGTGAATGGTCCACGCTACAAATTCAACATAGACAGATACTTCACATGTCAAACTACCAACGTGATTTATGTCATCTCCTGTGTGAAATGCGGCCAACTCTATGTTGGAGAGACGGAAAGAACCATCAACGACCGTTTTAAAGAACATCTTCAGTCGGTCAAGTACCATTACAATAGACCGGTCGGGCGACATTTCAACCAGGCCGATCACTCCGTCTCGGACATTCGTGTTAGGGCCTCTGGCTTATGCAAGCCAGTAATGTCTGGGCCAGGAAAGACCGAGAAAAATTTTTGATTAATAAACTGGGCACTGTGGCGCTACTCGGGATGAATATGAAAGATTAACTTTTTGGACCTTACCTGTGTCTTCTGCTAACTGTCATTTACCTTACCGAGTCGCTTCTGTCTGACTACTCACTAACCAGATAGTTGCGGCTGGCGCTGATTGATATGTACTTTGTGCCTCCCATGGGGACTTTTTCAGCGCTGGCCATACGTTAAGTTGGATCCCTTGCCCTTCCCTGTCGGGCGCCTGGTCGCCGGTCCTTGGATTTATGCGCGGGTGTGGGGGGCGATCATGTGCATTCCCTTGGGGATGTATGTGGTCGTCTTGTTCGCATGCCTGTGCGTTCGTCCGTGGGCTGGAGGGTGCCTGTTGGGTGGGGCTGGTGGCTCTGTTCGTTTGCCTTCCCCCCCCCCTCCCTTTTTGCTTTCTCTCTCTCTCTCTCTCTCTCTCTCTCTCTCTCTCTCTCTCTCTCTCTCTCTCTCTCTCTCTCTCTCTCTCTCTCTCTCTCTCTCTCTCTCTTCCCCCTTTCTCTCTCTCTTCCCTTTCCCCCTCCCCTTCCCCCGCCCCTTTTGTCTTTCTCTCCCCCCACACCCGGTTTTTTTTTTTTTTTTTTTTTTTTGTTTGTTTGTTTTGTTTGTTTGGAGTTACCCTTGAAGATGGTTTCACAACTACCTACTCTCCTCTTATACCATTATTCTCTTACTGAATTTGATTATTTGCTTTGTTTCATCGATATTCCTTGTTGTGTACCATGCTAAATGCTGGGTTTTTTTTCCCGGGGTCCTCCCGTTTTTCCCCGAGGTAGTCCTCAACTCGATGGTGATATAAGGTTTGCCTTCGGGTTGGTGTTTAGCTGGCTTTGTGTACTGGCTAAGCAGGCAAGGCATGTGGCAGATCCTGGAGCGACTTGGCTGTCCCCCAAAGTTCCTCAACATGATTGTCCAGCTACACGAGGACCAGCAAGGCCAGGTCAGACTCAACAATGACCTCTCAGAACCATTCCCTATTCTCAACGGCGTAAAGCAGGGCTGCGTGCTGGCACCGACCCTCTTCACCATCTTTTTTAGCATGATGTTGAAGCAGGCCACAGTGGACCTCGATGATGACGATGCAGTGTACATCAGGTATCGTCTCGATGGCAGCCTGTTCAACCTCAGACGACTGCAGGCCCACACGAAAACCCTAGACCAACTGATTCGCGAGCTGCTTTTTGCTGATGATGCTGCCCTCGTTGCACACACAGAGAGAGCCCTGCAGCGCATCACGTCTTGCTTCGCAGATGCTGCCCAGCTCTTTGGACTCGAGGTCAGTCTGAAAAAGACAGAGGTCCTCCATCAGCCGGCACCCAAGACAGTGTATCGCCCTCCTCACATAACCATTGGCGAGTCTGAACTAAAGTCAATGCACCAGTTTACTTACCTTGGCTGCATTATCACGTCGGACGCCAAGCTGGACAAGGAGCTTGACAGCAGGCTGGCAAAAGCGAACAGCGCTTTCGGGCGACTTTTCAAGCGGGTGTGGCTCAATCAACAGCTGAAAACAGGCACCAAGATCAGCGTGTACAGAGCTGTGGTCCTCACCACCCTGCTGTATGGTTCCGAGTCCTGGGCCCTCTACCGCAGCCAACTACGACTCCTCGAACGCTTCCACCAGCGCTGCCTGCGTACCATCCTGGGCATTCACTGGAGTGACTATGTCACCAACGTCGAGGTCCTTGATCAGGCTGAAACTGTGAACATCGAGGCTTTGCTGCTGCGGACACAGCTCCGCTGGGCGGGGCATGTCTCCAGGATGGAGGATCATCGCCTACCAAAGATCACCCTGTTCGGCGAGCTTGCTACTGGACACCGTGACAGAGGGGCACCAAAGAAGAGATACAAAGACTGTCTCAAGAAGTCACTTAGTGCCTGCCAAATCGACCACCACCAGTGGTCTTCGCTTGCTGCGGACCGTGACACCTGGCGCTCCACCATTTACAAGGCAGCTGTCTCCTTTGAGGACTCTCACAGAGCTAGCCTTAAGGACAAGCGGCTCAGGAGAAAAAACAGAGATGCCGCAGCTCAGAACCCTGGCCATACCTTCCCCTGCAGCCACTGCGGTCGAACCTGCCTGTCTCGGATTGGCCTCCGCAGCCACGAACAAGCCTGCAGACGTCATGGGCAACTCCTATAAAATCTTCGTTCGCGAAGTCAAGCCAAGAGAGTATTAGACACTCAGCCTACTTCGTGCCCAAGGGTACTCCCCGTTCGTTCTCTCTCTCTCTCTCTCTCTCTCTCTCTCTCTCTCTCTTTCTCTCTCCCTCTCTCTCTCTCTCTCTCTCTCTCTCTCGCTGTCTCTCTTCTCTCTCTCTCTCTCTCCCCGGCCTCACACACGCGCATTTACTTTTGCTCGCTCCTGCGCGCGCTTACACACACTCTTGTCTCTCGTGTTTAGTTTCTCTCGGAGTCTTTCTCTTACGATTTTTTTCTTTGACGTCATTTTTACTTTGTTCTTCCTTTCCTTTTCTTTTCTTTTTCTTTTTACGTCACCTTCAGTTGCCACATTCCTTCTGCATCTGAAGATAAGTAGCAAATAATGTCTCTGTTTGTTTGTCTATTTTGACAAAGGGTATTTACCCGAAATATTAATAAATTAAATTGTGTTGTACCGTTTTTTCTAAGCGTGTTTCTTTCTCCGTTGGGTACTTCTTTGCATTTCACACGCTTGGCAGTCACCTTTTTGGTCAGGATTGTTTACCGCTCTACAGCATCGACTGACTAAGTAAGTAAATAAATAGAAAATAAATAAATAATAAATAAACAAATAACAACGCGAGAGAAGGGGCGCGAGGTTGAACCCGCGTCGGTGGCAGCATCAGTCAAATCCTGCATGTGATTTAAGTTTGCGTGCATTACCTACGGAGCTAAGGGGAAACAGGAATAAGCAGAGCTTGGTACAATTATATGCAAATCACGATGTTGTTAGCGTCTATCGGCTAACATCGCTTTGGACTGGTGCAATGATTTAGCGTCTGAGGACGGATTCCTTCCATGATAACTGTATACGCAGTAGGTATTTCCCCAAATCACTTGTTCTGCTGGAGTCACTGAGATCGCCTCAGTTTTGCTAACATTAATTTCAAGGTGACCTCTGATCTCTATAACAATGCAGCGGTTTTAATTTTAGTTATGTACTTCTTTGACGTCTTTATCTGGTGAAAAGCGTCCACGTTCATGATCGCTACTCTTTACCGAGGCCATCTCCGCTGCACAAAATGGCGGCTGTAGCAGACGAAGCCAGTTGCATATCACATGACCGCTTCGTCTTGCATGTGTTTCGGTGAAAATGGTGGATTATACATGTGATATTGCATGTTTGTCTGTTCTTTTGATCCACTCGTTTCATTTTCTGTGGTGTCGCACTTCAGTTCCTCTTCCAGTGTAAATAAAATGACTCCGAAAATTCTGCCCCCCTCAGTCCCCCTCCACACACACACACACACACACACACACACACACACACACACACACACACACACACACACACACACACACACACACACACACACACACACACACACAATGTGCGTGTAGCTACCAGTATAGTAAACAGTACCAGGGACTGCTCGAGGGCATTTATACCTATACTCAAAGATTGTTAGTGACAACACTGCTCGGAGGGAAAGATATATCACAATGTGTCTATTCACCGAGTAGTATCGTCATTAGTAATCAAGGGGTTAACGGCCAGTGCCACAAGCTGTGTTTCTTTAACCCTTGTGCGTCGGTAGTTGATTTTTTTTTGGTAACGATTCCTACACAAAAACATGTGCAGAACTTTTGCCTTTCAGTATATCTCTGCGTGTATGCGCTTTACTTCATTACTACTGCTATTCCAGCCTTTCTGATGGCCAGTTATTTGCTTTGTACAGGTATTGTACTTTTTACATTATAAAAGATGTGTATAGAGGATAGATGCTGCTGATTACCGCTACCGCCGTAAATGTTAAAATATACACTTCTGTAACAGATGTTTACGAAACGCTACACACATGTCTAGCCATGGTTTATTCAGACACAGTAGAATCTAATTCAGCACACGTCATCTATATATCAAGTTACCTAACAATGACTCCACTCCGTTCTAAAAATACGCTTTCAGTACGAGAAACAGCTAAAAGTAGATTGACACGTTAAGCGGCAGCGCAGAATAAATAAGTGCTATTACGCGTGTGCTTTTGTTGTGTGTGCAAACTGCTGTTAATGAAGATAGAACTTTATTGCCATGTGTAGTGATACATTAGGAAATCGTTGCGGTGCTGCGCAACATAAAAAGAAGATAAACACGTCAAAATATAATTAAGCTACTCATGTGCGCGCACACACACACACACACACACACACACACACACACACACACACACACACACACACACACACACACACACCGTATGCCTTAGTAACTATTGTGGTCTAAGCATAAAGGCAATAAACACGATTTCACAGTAACACAAATCACACAAGACATATCGTAATATAAAACTGAACACGTCACTTGCATCATAGTTACAACAGTGCAGTTAGCCTATTTCCTACACATTAGTTTGGCCAGCCACCTGCTGCTGTGGTATGCAGTCACTCCCCGCTGCGAGCAGGCTATCTACGTCACTGTCTGGCATCAACTATTCCTTCCATAATCTCTGTTGCGGGACCACTGATGTGTGTGTTATGCCTGTGTTTAATGTTCTCCATCACTGCTTCCTCAGTTTTCTACATACCCTGCGGGATGTTTGACAGCAGATACACTTAGTAGTAGGATATTGGAAGAAAATTCCCTTCTAGCATCATGAACCGGCAGTTCTTCCAGGCAGTATGACTAGGCGCGCGCTAATGATTAATTGCCGCCGATGGCTTATCTTGCACTCAGTTCCACCCGACCGCTCCGTAACTAAAAGTGTGCTCTGCACAATGTTCGTTAGGTGTGTCAACAAAGCATAACAAACACAAATGTTGCTGAAATGTGTCTTCAGGTTTATGCATAATGGTACTTTAAAATCGATTCAGAAAAAAATGGTTTTCCATTGTGATAAATGTTTGTAAAATGTCTGCTATTTGCTGTAGAAAGTTTAGAGTTTAGCAGAATCATACATGCACACCCATACACATGGCAGCATCATGCATGCACTGTAAAAACAGGCAGAGGTTACCACAGTCACTTTTTGGCTTTGTGGTTATTAGACACTATCTATTAAGTCCACGTTGGGCGTTATGCAGTATTTAGGTATCCTGTTAGTGTGTGCATGTGTGCAAGGTGTGGCTTGCACTTGCTTACCTCAAAATCCCTTCTGGGCAATGCAGTAGACTTTTTTTTCAATAGACGGCATCAATTTAACACAAAATCTCTTTACTGGGTTTCGCAGTAAATAGACAGGACATCTACTTACTACAAAATCGCCTTTACTAGGTTTGGGGTAAAAAGAAACTGAATCTACTTGCAGAAAAAATATCTTTATTGGGTATTGGCTGTATTTAGACACGGCATCTGATTACCACAAAATCCCTTTACCGAGTTTTGCAGTAAATAGACACTGTGTTCTTAAGACGCAGCATCTACTTACTGCAAAATCCCTTATTCAGTTTTGCAATATTTAGATATAGCGTCTACTTACCGCAAAATCCCTTTAATGGGTTTTGCAGCAAATAGGCATGGCATTTACTTACCACAAAATCCTGTTACTGCATCTATTTACTGTGTTTTATAGTAAATAGTCTCCTTACTGCAAATCCTTTTATAGACACGGCATTTATTTACTTAGCAAGATCCCGTTACTGGGTTTTACAGTAAATAGACAGGGAGTCTACTTAAAGCACGATATGACGGCTAGTTACCGCAAAATCCCTTACTAGGTTTTGAGATAAATATACATAGCAAAATCCCTTTACTGGGGTATTCTAATATTGTGCAAAATACTGTGCCTGGGTTTTGCGCGAGACACGGTTTTGCGGTAAATACACATTGCCACACTTACCACAAATCCTTTTACCTGGTTTTGCGGTAAATAGACACGGAATTTACTCACTACCCTTTAAAAGATTTTGTGTTGAATAGACATTGCATCTATTTACCGCAAAATCACTTTGCTCCACTTTGCAGTAAATGGACATGGTACCTACTTACCGCAAAATCCCTTTACTGGATTTTGCAGTAAATAGACATTGCATCTTTTTTGCGCAAAATGCAGAACGGATGCAAAGATGCAGTGTCTATTTACTGCAAAATACCTTTACTAGGTTTTGCAGTAAATAGACATTGCATCTTTTTACCGCAAAATCCCTTTTCTGCATTTTGCGGTAAATAACATTGCAGCTATTTACTGCAAAATACTTTCCTTGGCTTTGCAGTAAATAGACGCAGTATCTACTTACAGCAAAATCCCTTTATATAGTTTTGCAGCAAATAGACACAGCATACTTACAGCAAAACCCCTTTAAGTACCACCACTCCGTTACCACACATATCACAAAACACCAACCTGTTTATCGATCAATCCTTTCGAAGCATATGGAACTTGTTTAGCTTCTTCAGTTGTTAGGCGATTGCAGACAAACTTACCATGTTTACCATGTCATGTCTGCTCAGGACCTGTTTTTGTGTGGTTTATATGCCAAGAATCATCATGATATTGTAAAGGTTTGCAATATTTTGATGGTTAATCACCTTAATCTTTACTGAAGCACTTTAATAACTCAAAGGTTTCAAGATTGATAATGTTTCAGCGGGTTGTTTTGTGTCACTTGTAACAGGATGTTATGTCCTCAATGGCCTTACAATCACAGGACTTTGAAATATATGGGTGGAGCATTTGCAGATGACACAGCTGAAATCATACCACTGTCAATGAATTACATATAAATAACAATCAGCCTTGTTCGACCTTAACCTTCTGCTCATTTGACAAGAGCAGCACTTTTATGTCTTTGTTGCTTGTATCACATTACACGATAATAAATGGCAATAAATATGGCAAAGCCCTGTTGGCTCACACCAACTGCACGACTGACTCGATTCGCCAAATTGGTCTGGCAATGACCGTGACCTTTCAAGGGGTCACTCAAGATGAAAGTGTCCTTACATAATCAGAGTTGGCCATACGGAACCCGTGAAGCTATATTTGTCCAGCTTACGTTTTTTACACATTTGTCAACGACCCTTGATCAATGACCAATAGATTTTGTTTTGAAATCGGACGTAAATCAATACTGTGTTTCGCCGGAAACAGTGGATTAAAAATCATGTTTGTCTGTCCGGACCGTTTAACTCATTCAGTCCCGACACACCCAGCCAGATATAGATAGATCATGATAGTTCAATGGTCGTGTCAGAATAGCTTGGCGCCTATAGGCGCCAAGCTATCCTGGCACCACCCTTAAACCATCATGGTCGATCTGTCTCCTTAATTGAAATGCACTCCTGAGAGTACAACTCCAAAACGTGGGTATTTCGTACCCGGGACACAGTGGGTTAATCTACCGTTTTTGTTCAAACATGTGCAATTTTGACCTACTTCTATTAGGTCTAAATTATGTTAGTACCTTTGCGCCAAGTTTGGTCGAAATAATTTATTTGCAAATGTAAAACCAGAACAATTATCTTAGCTTTAAAATTAGTATATGTTTTCATCAGATATATCAAGTTTAACCTTGTTTTTGAAAATTTCATTCTCGCAGGTTTTCCCATATTTTGACACACACTCACCTTTCTGAAAGGTCATTTCGTTTGTTTACTTCGCAAAATATCTGGCCTTGTGCTCAGTGACTTGAACAGTCTCTACCCACACTACGGATATCTCTTTACATAGAATCACTTGTGCAATTCCACGTGAGCTAACAAATAAAAACTGAAACTTTCTTCTTCTTCTTGTTTTTGTTGTTTTTTTTTTTTTTTTGGAGGGGGAGGGGGGACTAACCCTATGCGTGTGTGTGTGTGTGTGTGTGTGTGTGTGTGTGTGTGTGTGTGTGTGTGTGTGTGTGTGTGTGTGTGTGTGTGTGATTGTGTGTGATTGTGTGTGTGTGTGTGTGTGTGTGAACCAGAAAACAGTCTTTCATTCACTCATTTATAATTGCACGATCTTAAAGGAGCATGTCGTAAAATTACATTCCAAATTTTTTTCACATTGTCTTAACTTGCGAAAAAAAACAAAAACATTTCAATAAAATAAAATAAATTAATATGCAGTTTGTGGAATTCAAGATAACAAACTAAAGCCCTTAACCCAGTGCACAAAGGCCATCGGACTGACGCCGGCCGCCGTTGGCCCGCATGTGGATGTGCGCGGGCCAAGGGCGGCCGACGTCGGCCCGATGGCCTTTTGCACACACGGAATACACTTTCTACAGATCAGTTGCCTAAAATCAATATTTTTCTGTCATAAAGCAAAGAAATAAGTTAAAAATATGAAGATTGATATACACGCTTAAATTTCATTGTCAAGACTCTTAGATAAAAGTTAAAACCTAATAACTAAACTGAAGAGAGGTATATGCACCTTCAATTACAATTCAAAAGGCAATGTAAAGGGGTTTAACGAGATGATTTTTTTTTTAAATAAAGATGAGAATGCATCGGCATTGCTATTCTATAATAAAGCACAGCAAATTTTCAGCATTAGACATGCTGATGCTTTAGTAGGAGAAATTTTGTTTTAAATGCCCTTAACTCATTCGAGACGTGTCGTGTATCCGGAGGCGGAACGTCTCGAATGAGTTAATGGCTCCTGAAAAATGTAGCACCATGTAGTACATCATGATCAAAATCTAACACTGTTTCTCCGCTACTACCATTTTTTTAAAAATGAAAACAAATGGCAGTCAAGCTTTATCCGAGTGACATTTTTCCTAACAACAAACCAATTAAAAACAAGATGGGATGAACCATAACCCACAAAATCCCTTCTATATTAGAGCTGTCTTCGATGTCAAGGGTCTCTACCTTTTGTCTTTGACTTGATTTTGATGTTGAGATATCTCCTTTTGAAAAAGCCTCGCCGGCAGATGTGCCAATGCGTCACAGTGAATTCTATAAGGGGCGCGTATTTTTGTTTCTCTTTTTACGTAATTTTATATTTAATGTGATACGAGTTTCGCTTTCGCTTCAAGACTTGGGAAAATGGTGACAAAATTAGAATTTCACGGTACAATTTCAGTCTTGCTATAATTTGTTTGAAATCAGGTTGACTTTACCTAGCTACATGCTATACTAAGTACACCTACATGCTCTTATGAAAGCACGTCGATGTGTGTGTATGCGTGTGCGTGCGTGCATGTGCACTCTCCAAACATCAAGAGGCATAGATGATCATGCGCCCTCCGGGCACATGATCTATGCCTCTTGGAGATGCATCGGGGGTTCTTTCTCCGGGTACTCCGGTTCTTCCACCCCCCACACTTTGGTACCGGTCTCAGGCCACTTTAAAAATTTCAAATACAGGCGATCAAAAATCTCTGTAACTTCAGTAGCTGACTGGCCCTTCGTTTGTCTTGTACTGTGTTTGTCTTAAATGGCGTAAATCCGTGTCTGTTTCGTGAGTGTGTGTGTTGGGTTTCAGGCGCGGCGCTTTGAGTCGATTTCCCCAAAAATTGAGAAAAAGCGCCTATATAATAACGGTATTATTATTATTATTATTATTATTATTATTATTATTATTATTATTATTATTATTATACCGCCAGAGATCTGGAAACATGGAGGCACAGCACTGCACAACAAGCTCCATGACCTCTTTCTCTGCTGCTGGGAGGAAGGAACACTACCAAAAGATCTCCGTGATGCAGTCGTTATCACCCTGTACAAGAACAAAGGCGAGAAGTCTGACTGTTCCAACTATCGGGGAATTACCCTGCTGTCCATTGCTGGGAAAATCCTTGCAAGGCTGCTCCTGAATCGGCTGGTACCTGCCATCGCTGAAGACCAACTCCCAGAGGGCCAGTGTGGCTTCAGAGCAAACAGGAGCACCACCGATATGGTCTTTGTGCTGAGACAGCTACAGGAGAAGTGCCGCGAGCAGAACAAAGGGCTGTACGTAACATTTGTCGACCTAACAAAAGCGTTCGACACTGTGAGCAGGCAAGGCATGTGGCAGATCCTGGAGCGACTTGGCTGTCCCCCAAAGTTCCTCAACATGATTGTCCAGCTACACGAGGACCAGCAAGGCCAGGTCAGACTCAACAATGACCTCTCAGAACCATTCCCTATTCTCAACGGCGTAAAGCAGGGCTGCGTGCTGGCACCGACCCTCTTCACCATCTTTTTTAGCATGATGTTGAAGCAGGCCACAGTGGACCTTGATGATGACGATGCAGTGTACATCAGGTATCGTCTCGATGGCAGCCTGTTCAACCTCAGACGACTGCAGGCCCACACGAAAACCCTAGACCAACTGATTCGTGAGCTGCTTTTTGCTGATGATGCTGCCCTCGTTGCACACACAGAGAGAGCCCTGCAGCGCATCACGTCTTGCTTCGCAGATGCTGCCCAGCTCTTTGGACTCGAGGTCAGTCTGAAAAAGACAGAGGTCCTCCATCAG
>BTPG01000001.1:317439791-317492651 GCA_036245525.1 Semisulcospira habei | reverse complement strand
CCGGCACCCAAGACAGTGTATCGCCCTCCTCACATCACCATTGGCGAGTCTGAACTAAAGTCAGTGCACCAGTTTACTTACCTTGGCTGCATTATCACGTCGGACGCCAAGCTGGACAAGGAGCTTGACAGCAGGCTGGCAAAAGCGAACAGCGCTTTCGGGCGACTTTTCAAGCGGGTGTGGCACAATCAACAGCTGAAAACAGGCACCAAGATCAGCGTGTACAGAGCTGTGGTCCTCACCACCCTGCTGTATGGTTCCGAGTCCTGGGCCCTCTACCGCAGCCAACTACGACTCCTCGAACGCTTCCACACCAGCGCTGCCTGCGTACCATCCTGGGCATTCACTGGAGTGACTATGTCACCAACGTCGAGGTCCTTGAACAGGCTGAAACTGTGAGCATCGAGGCTTTGCTGCTGCGGACACAGCTCCGCTGGGCGGGGCATGTCTCCAGGATGGAGGATCATCGCCTACCAAAGATCACCCTGTTCGGCGAGCTTGCTACTGGACACCGTGACAGAGGGGCACCAAAGAAGAGATACAAAGACTGTCTCAAGAAGTCACTTAGTGCCTGCCAAATCGACCACCACCAGTGGTCTTCGCTTGCTGCGGACCGTGACACCTGGCGCTCCACCATTTACAAGGCAGCTGTCTCCTTTGAGGACTCTCACAGAGCTAGCCTTAAGGACAAGCGGCTCAGGAGAAAAAAACAGAGATGCCGCAGCTCAGAACCCCGACCATACCTTCCCCTGCAGCCACTGCGGTCGAACCTGCCTGTCTCGGATTGGCCTCCGCAGCCACGAACAAGCCTGCAGACGTCGTGGGCAACTTCTATAAAATCTTCGTTCGCGAAGTCAAGCCAAGAGAGAGAGAGAGAGAGAGAGAGAGAGAGAGAGAGAGAGAGAGAGAGAGCGAGAGAGAGAGAGAGAGAGAGAGAGAGAGAGAGAGAGAGAGAGAGAGAGAGAGAGAGAGAGAGAGAGAGAGAGAGAGAGATTATTATTTAGCAACACACATCCAATATCAAGAGCTACAGAAAGCGCAGACAGTAGGGAGAGTTTTTTTTTTTTTTTTAAATACAGGTGAATGGACCAAGGATAGACAGAAACACATGCCCCAGAATAGAGGAGAAACCCCACCCTGTGGGGCTGACCACCGGGTGACCCTGGCATATGTGTGAGAGAAAGCAAGCGAGAGAGAATTACGTCTTATTTAGAGTATGTCCGCGTGTTGACGAGTTGCTTCTTTTACGTCACCGGCATTGTCTGACTTTCTCCAGATGTCAAGTTTTTTTTACTGTTTAATTTTGTCTGAAAAGAATTAATTTTTGCAGAAGAAATTGCAAGGGTACAAAGCTGGCTAGCGAACTCATCCAATGTCTTTCTCTGAACTAGCTATATCGGGTCACCTGCATGCTCTTCTAGTAAAAGCGCGACGATGTGTGTGTGCGCGCGCGCTCGCGTGTTAGTGCGTGCATGCGCGCGCGCTCCGACTAAAATATCTCCAAGAGACATAGATCCTCATGCGCTCTCCGGTCACATGAGGATCTATGCCTCTTGGAGATGCGCGCATGTCTGTGAGAGAGAAAGAGAGACTTCAGCGCGCTCTAGAGAGACTGAATTACGTCATATTTAGAGTATTATGTCAATGTCTACGTGGTGACAAAGTTTACCTCACCGCCACTGTCTGACTTTCTCTAGAAGTCATTTTTTTTTTTTTTTTTTTTTTTTTTACTGTTTCTTTTGCGAAAAGAATTACTTTTTACAAACTAAATTGAAAGGATACAAAGCTGGCTAACGAACTCATCCAACGTCTTTATCCAAACTAGCTATATCCAAAATTTCAAGTAACAACAATTACGTACTCTAATCTGGGTCAACCAACTTCCTATAAACGGTTGTTTATGTCTTAAATGAGACATTCAGTTACAATATGCTCGGAGGCTCTCTGAGCCACCCCTTTAAGAAAGTATTTCGCCAAGTTTCAAGCTTGTGTGTATAGAAATATCGGAGATTCTCGTGTTTACATACATACGCACACACATACATACATACGTACATATGGCGCTTCGCGCCAAATGTACGTTTAGCAGCGAGGTTAGCGTAACTAGATATGACGTAATTTTATCTTGTTACTTCAATTGTGAGAGGTTTAGGCCTGCCCGGCTTTGACATCATGGACATGCTATTAGATTTGCCCCACCGCGACCCGTCCTAAAAAGTCCCTTCTATAAATAGAAGGGACTTAAAAAATGTTGAAATCCACCTGCTAACAAATAGACACGCTCCTTTAAAGTCAATTAATCAATCAACTAATTAACTAACTAACAAATCAATAACACAAACAAATCAACACACGCACCCACACAAAAAACACCAAGACGGTTTCTTCTTTTTCTTTGAAAAAAAAACAACCCCAAGACGCCAACAACGTGTAACTTCCAGTGCCAGTCTTCGGCAATATTTGACAAGTGAAGGCATAAGGCAGTAAATCCATTTTTGTGAAAAGCGATATTTTCATTGTAATATAATGAAAATCTCGCTTTCTATAAAAAGGAGTTTCTGTCTTTTGCCTTTACAGGGCAGAGTCGTCTGTGATTCAGGGGCGGATCAGTCATCTGGGGGGTAGGGGGTCCGACTTTTTGGAAAGGACCTTCAACCTAACACAAAACTGGTCTCCACGCCGCGTCGACAGCTGACCTTCTTCCATTGGCCGAAAAATCAAACCCTTGAACTGAGGGGGTTGGGGGGAGGGGGCGTGTGCGTGTCGAAACGCCAAAAAATTAAACGGGGAGGGGGGGGGGGGTCCAAACATCCCCCAAAGGGTCTTTGTTACAACATTTGACAGAAGTTTGAGTCGGGATGAGTGGGGGGGGGGGGGGTGGTGTCCGGAACCCCCTCCCCGCCCCATCCCCCCACAGATCCGCCCCTGGTGATATATAGCTGGCACGCTTATAGCTGGGATACGTCATAATTTGACATCACACGCAGTGATGCACAATGCATGTGACGTCACAATGACGGCCTATCGCAGATACTTGCGTCAGATTCAGTTGGCCGTTGTAAGAGCTGGCTCTCATTGTTGCCAAAGAAGAACGCGGCACCCCCTCCAAGATGAACAAAACCACACCTAATGCACATGTTTGGGGGTCTGCCATCAAGACTAGCGTCAGTTTTTAGCAAGCTATGTGCTGGTCCGTGAGTTTGGACCTTACGTATACGGCTTGCAGTCGTAAGGTACAAAGTCACAGACTAGCACATCTGATTAGGTTAATCGGGCGCGGATGACGAAAACCGACGAAAACTGTGCCATCGTGAATTTAAAACTGATTTAATTTTGGGAGCACAAATCGCGCTTCACTGACGACAGTATTAGTTCCCTCGCGAGCAAACACAAATCCTGCGTATATATTATATAACATGAATTAAACCCGCCACGGATGACATGACCGTCGTCACGAACTTAAAAATCGAACAAGCAAACCCGACAATAAGCTGTTTTCCGCTTTAAAATAGTGTATGACTACTTAGGATTAGCCCTTTGCGTCAGTATCGGTAGCGGTTTTTGTCGCGATGATTCCTGTAGGAATCATCGCGACACAAACCGTTATCGACACGCAACGGGTTAACGTAGTCCAAGAAACAGGTCCCGAAATCTATCAATGCCACTGACTGTTCTCCTTCATTGTCACATTAACCCTTTTAGCCCCGACGCACTACAGCAGGAGATGGATCGATCGTAATAATTCAAGGGTAGTCAAGCTAATCCGGCACTACCCTTGAACTATCATGATTATATGACACCTCCATATTCTGTGAAAAGCGGACTTGGGATGGAAAAGGGCAGCTATAGTAACCGTAGCACGTATAATACATCTAACCACAGGCACAGGATGATCGTTTTGTCACTGCTCACCCCCTAACAAGGGTAGTAGTAAATAGTACCATTTAGTAGTACCCGTGTTAGATGGTGAGCAATGACGCAGCGATCATCCCACGCCTGTGCACTCAGTATAACCGCTTTTTACACTGAACCGATAAGGTACTAGACGTGTTCTGTGTAAATGAATGAAATTCGGGGACACACTGGGGCAAACATGGCGAAATAAAATATTTTGGGTCAATCAGGCATCATGAATCGAAGTAATCACGACAAAGCCCTTATGGTTCGCGTGCATAATTACTCCTAATAATTTATGGTAAGCCGCTTCTGTGTTCTTGACAGTAACCATGGACAAAGTACGTCGTTCAAATGAGCAAAACGTTATAACTGTTTTGATATAGACCGCTACGCTGTGCCAAGTGCCATTTCAGAGTGAACACAATACAACTGGGACAACCAGTGTCTTGGGCAACAACAACAACAACAAAAAGCATTTCCACGTGTTTTTCCCGCACTGGTAGTCTCCCTCGATTTGCTACCTCTGATCAGAGGTAGCGAATCGAGGGAAACAACCAGTTTGATGGTTCTCTGACATTACACGACCCTTGGCCTTTTTTCAAAAGTTGAGGGGTCAAACAAAAATAGTGCACGGCCGGAAAGTCTTTTCGTCCATTTACTGCGGACCCTCTGTGGCCATCACCTCTGAGACATGTCATTAAATTAGTATGCTTAGTATCAAGGTCTCATCATAAAGTATCTTTGGATCAAGTTTGAAGTCAGTGGTTTTGATGCTGAAGTCGGAAGTGTTGAGCCGCATTGCGTCATCTTGGAAAATCCCGACACTATGCACTCCGCAACATGATCACCGTAATGGGAGATAAATATTGCAACCTTGACCTTTGAGTGGGGTTAAATCGATAATTTGTATGTTAGACATAGTTATTCAACTTCCTTCCACTGGAGGATAGGCATTACATAGTCAGTTCAGTTGCTAAATCTTTAGCCGTAAACTGACCATATGTTAATGAGCCAGTAAACCAAATGCTGTCCATTTGTTTTCAAATTAACCACACGACATCAAATAGTGGAATAAAATAATAAATAACACTATAAGAAAGCAAATAAATGAATAAATATATAATTAAACAAATCAATTATAGAAAAAGCACAAGTGCACAAACTAAATGAATGAATGATAGATAAATAAATAAATAAATACTGATTAAAAAAAGTAAATAAATGGCAGGATATGATATTAAATTTAAATTATCTTAAAATTTAAAAAAAACACACAAATACTGGCCGTACCCAAGAAGTTGATAATAAAAGTCAACTTTCCCCCTCATACTGTGAGGCTCTCACGACCTTGACTTTTTAAGGTCACTTCAGTGATACTGATGTAGGAAAAGTTCCAAAAATGTGTAAACTACACCGGCAGTGTAAATGTTCTTTACTATGATATCAATACACAACTGTGTGCCTTGTGTCACAGAAAGTCAAGACAATTTGTCACACTTTTCTTGACCTTCAAGAGATCTTGAATCACCACCAATCTATCAGTCATATACATGTACCAAATCACAATGGTTGTCTCCCGGCTTCCGGACGTGACTCACTACACAACGAATCGAGGGAGACATCCAGTGTTGTGTCACGCTTGACTTGTTTAACGCCTTAAATTTGGTGCCTTCAAAGAGCTGAAAAAGTCCAAAATGGCCAGCGTGTGAGCCCATAGGGGTCGGCCGTTGATAGTAGCTTTGACTAATGCAAATCCACTGCATTTTGTCTTGCCGGAGCTTAGTAAAGGCGCTTGCGCGCACGCGGTGGCGCAGTAGATTTGCATTAGTATCAACGGACCCTTATGTGTGAGCCGTATCGTACGCACAAAAGGACTTGAAACTGAGTGGCAGAAAATTAACGTACCTCACTAATATATTCTGTTGATCTCAGATCCGCGGTGCTTTGCTCACGGCGTAATACTTAAAGCGGCCCGGTTTCACTTGAGTGTGCTCATCCATCCATGTTCTGGCTATCTAGACGAAGACTTGTAAGTTAGGGCGGCAGTTGTCTGGTGTTCACCTACAATGAATGAAGAAAAGCCAGATCAGTCAGATAGTCACACTGGTTTCATCCTCAGTTCCTCGATTCGCCGCCTCGGCGAATCGAGGGAGGAAATCAGTGTCAGATAAATGGGTGAATTTGACAAACGGATGGATGGTTTGTAATAAAGCGACAGTAAGAGGATAATGCTAATTAATCACTATTCTTCAATGAGTGGTATTCTCTCCTGTGTCTTTCACGTAGTCATGAGATTTGTTATAAAATAGCCTGCGTAGTCTCGCATCAGCACTGGCGGGGCTGGCCACTTTAACACATACCCCAGGACCGAAATCCCCATATTTTTTTTAAGTGCCCTCTATAGGACTAAATTACGATTCTAGAGACAGATCGGGCGTGATAGTTCAAGGGTGGTGCCAGACTGAATAGAATGGCGCCTATGGGCGCCAAGCTATTCTGCTGCACTGACTAACCATTCTTAAACTATCATGCTCTATCCATGCCTTGCTGCGGTGTGTCGGGGCTGAACGAGTTAACTCATTCTACCCCAACACCGAAATCCCCAAATTTTGCTGTTGCCCTCTGAAGACTGCATTGCAGTGCAGGACACAGATCGACCATGATAGTTCAAGGGTGCCAAGCTATTCTGGCATAACCCTTGAACTATCATGGTCGATCTTTATCTTGCTGTGGTGTGTCTGGGGTAGAATGAGTTAACCAGAGACCGTGCTGGCCGACGGTATGTAACTGTGAGATTATCTAACATTGACAAACACTATTATGTCGCTGTTTAAATTTTTATCGGCTCCGCCCAAACTGCTCACTGATGTAAACTGCATATGTCTGGCTCAAATGAACTTGAACAAATCAACACTTTGTCTAGATAAGCTATACAATGAAAACCCAGGCCACAAAATCCCGCAAAGCATTCACTTATACGTGAACAAATCAACACTTTGCCTAAATAAGCCATACAATGAAACCCAGGCTACAAAATCCCCAATGCATTCAATTTTTAAAGAAATGAATAAAACTTTTATGTTCTTACCTGCAAAAAGGATTTGCCCAGTCTGGCCAGACGGCCAATCCAAGGAAACACCAAAAGAAACGCTGAATTTATCAATGCTGTATTTATCCAGAGACACCCACAAAATCACTATGAATTAATTCGTGGAGTAATAGATAAGCCCATCAAGTTGACTAAGGTAAAATTACTAAATGTCTAGAGTTTGACAGCACTGTGCAAAATGGCAGCCGAGGTGTATGACAAATTCAGTAGTGAAATAAACTCACTCTCTGGTCCAAAGCAGTTGTAGGCCCAACTGAACATGCAATTGTCTACGATTGGTCAGTTAAGGTCATATGCAAAGTAACAAAAATGCATTAGCTGCACCATATGGTCATCTACCTAGCGGACGAAAAAAAAAATTAAGATATACATTTTTTTAAAAGATAGACATGCAATAAGAGTGAAGTTTTTCCAGTTAGTGGTCTTCGCTTGCTGCGGACCGTGACACCTGGCGCTCCACCATTTACAAGGCAGCTGTCTCCTTTGAGGACTCTCACAGAGCTAGCCTTAAGGACAAGCGGCTCAGGAGAAAAAACAGAGATGCCGCAGCTCAGAACCCCGGCCATACCTTCCCCTGCAGCCACTGCGGTCGAACCTGCCTGTCTCGGATTGGCCTCCGCAGCCACGAACAAGCCTGCAGACCGTCGTGGGAAACTCCTATAAAATCTTCGTTCGCGAAGTCAAGCCAAGAGAGACGTTACCATCCTCCCCCACCATCATCACAAAAAAGAAAGAAAAACTGCTTAAAACGATGAAATAAACGATTTTGTTTGTTTGTTTGTTTGTTTGTTTGTTTGTTTGTTTGTTTGTTTGTTTGTTTGTTTGGGCGATGTTGAAAACTGTAGACAATAGAATGATACCTTACAAGATAAAAACTGGAATGCACACTGTAAAATTAACTGAAAACTAATGTAATAATCCCCACCCCACCATATCTCTCCGCCAGGGCCGGGCCCGAAACCGCCACCCCTGCCCAACGCTCCTTCCATTGAACCCCATGGCCATTCAACGCCCCCTCTGTTCTGCCCTCCCCCCACCCCTCCTTCAACACTGACCATACCCACCCTCACCACGGCCACCACACCACCCCCAACCTTGACGGACTTCCTCCACTGAGTCCCTGGGTGGTCGTTTTTGAGTCTGTGATTTTCCGGGTTCAGCACTAAACTGACTGATCGAGTTGTATCTGAACAGCCTCGCCTACTGGGCCGGGGGTCCTGCCCCCCCCCCCCCCACCCCCCACCGCCCCCCCCCCTCCCCGGCCCCTCCGCCCCTATATAGTTAAGAAGTAGGACGGGGGAGGGGGCTGATATATATTTTGAGAGGGAGAGAAAAAAAAAAAACACCGGCCGAGAAGACATTTTTAAATTAATTTTTAATTTACTTTTTGTACCCCCTCCCCAACAACACATACCTGTCACTGGGCTGTCGTCGCACACTCATCCGAATCTGCACTCCCGTCTCCCTGCTGATTCAGTGCCCACCGATGTTCAAGGACTGTCGAGTCGTTCGAGTCCGGCCCTCACACTGACACACCCGCCCGCCCCCCCCCCCCCTCCCTTCCCGAAGTTGTCAAACGATTAACATCAGTCGATTATCAAATGACTATGAGTGCTAAGCCTGCACGTGCGGCACTAAACACGATGACCGGCCTCAACTGTAAGATCACGATCGAAGCACTGACCACTCGGACAGCGGCCGCCGCTCAGTCGCACCGAGGACTTTAAAAAAGAAAAGATAAGCTCTTACACCACGACCATTATTGACAACAATATGCGGTGCTATGTCGATGGCTTATGAAATCTTTTCTCTGTGCAGACGGTTGTAGAGTGGTTACGTGAGGTCAGACGCATACATCGATGTTTACGAAATCGTCGTCTGCTCTTGTGATGATAGGAAGAACGATCAGACGACGCGGTCGAACCAATCAGAATGCGCCTTACAAACTGTCGGCAGCGGCATCCGGGCGAATATTCGATCAGCTGAGAAACACTTTCTTTACCATCGAGTACTTTTTTGCAGGGTAGTGGAAGGACAGCCAGCCGTCAGCTTGTCTCATTTATCTCTCTTTAAAAATGGAGAATATCACTACCAGTACGCCGTTTGTTGCAGCAGAATTTCTGGAAATTGTTCCCGAAATACGCGGCACAATCAAGGATGCTTGGATTGGCATGACAAATCACTACACGAAGTTCCAGATCGCTACATGGGGATCTCTCATCGTGCATGAGGTTAGATATTATGCATTTTTGCTTGCGTAACAATAGAAATACAATTGTTTGTCCTGTGCTCATTTTGCACAATCGGTCAGCACCATACAACGACAGATGCGGCGAGGCTACTGGAACTACCTCAACGGTATCTTTTTGGGTGATGATAACCCGGACCAGGCGGGTAAAAACAAACGCTTCTGGACTTATATTAAGAACCAGAGGTCTTCAAGTGTGGGAGTCGCACCACTCAAGAAGGACGGCCAGCTCACTTCAGACCCAGAGGCCCAAGCCACCCTTCTGAACGAGCAGTTCCAGTCCGTCTTCGGTGATGGCGCTTCATACACTGAGGAGCAGTTCACCCTCAGGACGGGGATGACCAGCCAAGACGTCCCAGCCATGTCAAACATCACCATCACAGAACATGGGGTTTGGAAACTGATGACAAACCTTAACCCCAACAAAGCTACTGGCCCAGACGGAATCAGCCCGCGCCTACTCAGAGAGCTGGCGGCGGAACTGGCCCCTGCGCTGACGGCGATTTTCCGGTCCTCCCTGTCTTCAGGCGAAGTACCATCAGACTGGAGGGCTGCACACGTCACACCGATTTTCAAGAAGGGCGAACAATACAATCCTGCCAACTACAGACCAGTATCCCTGACGTGTGTGGCCTGCAAACTTATGGAGCACATAGTCGTCTGCGCCGTTATGCACCACTTCGACACCAACAACACCCTTCACGACAACCAACATGGCTTCCGAAGAGGGCGGTCGTGTGAGACCCAACTCCTGGAGTTTGTCGAGGAGCTTTCGTGCAACATGGAAGGTGGACAGCAGACGGACGTCCTAATCATGGACTTCGCGAAGGCATTTGACCGAGTCAACCACAGTCTGTTGGTCCACAAACTCCGCTGCTACGGCATCCACGATACGGTGCTCACATGGATCGCCAGCTTCCTTAGCGACAGGCGCCAGGCTGTGGTGGTCAACGGCAGCCGCTCTTCCTTTGTCAGTGTGCGATCTGGGGTCCCTCAAGGGTCGGTGCTGGGGCCATGCTTATTCCTGGCCTACATCAACGATCTACCGGACCGACTGACTGCACTGACAAGACTGTTTGCAGACGACACAGCCGTATACAGAGTGGTAACTAGCAACCAAGAGCAAGCCCAGCTACAGCAAGACCTCCAGCGCCTTGAGCAATGGGAGAAGAGCTGGGACATGCAGTTCCACCCTGACAAGTGCATAACTCTGCCAGTCACGAGGAGCAGACGTCCCCTTCAGTCTAGTTATACCCTACACGGTCACACCCTTGAGTCAGTCTCTGAAGCAAAGTACCTCGGGGTGACCCTCCGCAGCAACCTTACCTGGGACGCACATGTCGGCAGCATCGCCAACAAGGCCAGGCCAGTAAGACACTGGGCTTCCTGAGAAGGAATCTCAAGGTGAGCTCTACGGCCATCAAGGAACGAGCTTACATGGCCTACGTGCGTCCTATCCTGGAATACGCAGCATCTGTTTGGGACCCTCACACCCAGAAAGGCATCGACCGGCTGGAGGCAGTTCAGAGACGCGCCGCCCGGTTTGCTACTAACCGCTATCACGACACATCGAGTGTTAGGGACATGCTAGAGTCACTGGGGTGGCCGTCCCTGGAGGATCGACGTCGCACTGCACGCCTTCAGATGCTGCGCAAGATCACTAGTGGCACTGCGAACTGCCCCATCATCAATGGGAAAGTGGAACAAGCGATATCGCGCCAACGCCGCAGCCACAACAAGCAGTACAAACAAGTCTCGTGTAGGACCCAATATAGAGCCGCCTCTTTCCTGCCACGAACCATAAAGGACTGGAATGCCCTCAACAGTGAGGCGCTGGAGGCTCTGACTGCTGACACCTTGGTGTCGGGGGTCTCCCATTAAAGCCCTCCAGTTCCCCCTCCCCCTCCCCCCCCCCCCACACCATCCGCCATCCCCAGCATTTCCCCTCTTTACTCATATTTTCCATGGCCGATTCATGTAGTGACATGACTTATTAGTTCCGCATTCGTACTTGACATGCATACAAAACCTTCCTCTCAAGTGCCATAATGATCAACACGTTTGATTGTGGGCGTATACGGCAAGACAAGACAAGACAAGACAAGTATTGAAAGATATATTTGGGCAGTGAAACGGCCTCTCTCATGTGAGCATTATGCAGTAGCTCTATATAGTCATACAGGCCGCGCGACGGCTGGAAACACTGGTCGTGAAGCGGCAACAAATCGGTGGAGACAACCAATATGAACTATAAAATGATAACTGTATAAAGGCCTCCCAAAAATGCCCGATTTGCATACACACACAAAAAAATATGAATTTGTGAGCGCTATGTATGAATATTCTGATTTCACCCATCCTGTTGATTATGTTATAGAAAACATGACTTTTTTTTTTTTTTTTTTTTTTTTTAAAGAGGATAATCAAGCAAGGAACACAGGAAGAAACTGTCAATGTTTATTACAAACCATGATGCATTTGTCTTTTTGTAGCGCATACCTTGCTGTAAACAAAGACATTCTTTTTGCAGTTGGTCTATTTCATCGCCTGTCTGCCAGGGTTCCTGTTCCAGTTTTTCCCGTTCATGAGAAGATTCAAAATACAAAGGGTAAAAAATTACAACCAGCACAATCCTAGTTCAGTTCTGTGTTCTCATTATAAGCTGTTATTACATACCCCTTTGGCTCTAGGTAGGGCTTTTTAGTGATTCCTGCAAGAAACAAATCTATTACAACAAGGTGGGATGAACCATAACCCACAAAGTCCCATCTATATGAGAGCTGTCCTTGCTGTCAATGGTCTCTACCTTTTGCCTTTGACCTGATTCTGATGTTGAATTATCTCCTGTTGAAAAAGTCTTGCAGATCTGCCAATGCGTCAGTGAGTTTCATAAGGGGCACAGGACATACACATCATTGATTTGTCAAACGTCACTTGTGATGACATAAGTTTTAGTTTTTACGTAATTTTATATTTTACGTGATATGAGTTTCACTTTCGCTTCATAGGCTTGAGAAAATGGTGACAAAACTAGAACTGCATGGTACAATTTCAGTCTTGCTATGATTTGTGTGAAAGCAGGTTGACTTTACAAAGTTACATGATATACTAAGTACACGGGTCACCTGCATGCTCTTCTGAAAGCGTGTTGATGTGTGTGTGCTTATTAGTGCATGCATGCGCACGCTCCAAACATCTCCAAGAGGCATAGGTCCTCATGCGCCTGGAGGGCACATGGGGATCTATTCCTCCTGGAGATGCGCACATGTTTGTGTGAGAGAGAGAACTGCGTGAGCGAGAGAGAATGATGTCATATTTACAGTATTATTTCAGTGTCTGTGTGGTGTCTGAGTTGCCTCTTTTACGTCACCGCCACTCTCTGATTCTCTCTGGAAGTCAAGGTTTTTTTAGTGTTTTAATTCTTTTTTTAAAAGAATTAATTTTCCTAAAGAAGTTGAAAGCTGGCTAACGAACTCATCCAATGTCTTTCTCCAAACTAGCTATATATGCAAAAGTTCAAGTAAATATGACAAAAATTACGGACTCTAATCTGGGTCAACAAACTTCATATAAACAGTTGTTTATGTCTTCTATGAGACATTTACAATAATTATGCTCGGAGGTTCTCTTAGCTACCCACTTAAGAAAGTATTTTGCCAAGTTTCAAGCTTGTGTGTACAGAAATATTGGAGATTTCTTGTTAACATACATAAGCACACACATACATACATACGCACATACATACATACACATACGGCGCTTCACGCCAAATGTACATTCAGCAGCAAGGTTAGCGTAACTAGTAGACATGTAATTTTTATCTTGTTACTTCAATTTTTAGATGTTTAGTCTGCCCGCCTTTGATATCATGGACATGATATTAAATTTGCCCCACCGTGACCCATTATAAAAAGTCCCTTCTATAAATAGAAGGGACTTAAAAAGTGCAATAGTGACTGTCAAAGAGTTGTCTGATGACAGGGCAGGGTTTCCATTAACCTGTTTAGTGCCAAGAAACACTGAACACCACCCAATCACAAGAGGTATCTAGATCCTCTTGAGCCCCTACAATTGTGGGGGCTCAAGAGGATCTTTGCCTCTTGCTAACACCACTTGAAATCCATGTTCCTTTGACATCTGGGGTTTTTAGGTGTTGAATAAACGAAGGAACACAGCGTCCGCTGGCACAGAACGGGTCAACACAAATGGGCATCCCTGATGTACTAGGGGTTGCTTCTGACACACTATTAAATCTGAGTATGAGGTCCATATTCTAGCCCAAAGACTGGCAGAGTGTACACGTTCTGCATATCATTAAACCATGCAGTATACCATTTATACGAGCTTTGATCAAACCTTAACATGCTGTTACTTCACTACCATTAAGAATCCAATCAGAGAAAGTATCTGTGTTCTTCGCAACATTTTACAGAAATTTGTATTTTCACTGGAACCCCATATTGTTTTAACCTGTGTATTGCTTTAACCAATTTCTTTTAGTTTTCATTTTATATCATGTGTAGTATGTGGGAACCATAATTATACCCTTTAAAATTCTGCTTTATTAGCTTATTATAGCGTATAAGTTGAGTGTTTGTATGCTATCATTTCTAGACAAACCTCATGGCTGACACTTCTGCAACTGTTTGATCCAGTCACCTCACTTGGAACACACGAAGTGACTATGGATCAAACAGTTGCAGAAGTGTCAGCCACGAGGTCTGTCTGGAAATGATACCTATGTTTTATCGAACCATTCACTACAGCAGTTATAGCAATGTAGGTCAAAGCCATCTTTTGAACAAGAGCAACGCATTTATTTGCATACTAGTACATAACTGCAACTCAGCAATTGAATCAACAAGTAAAATTCGCAACAAATGTCCATTTTGCTCAACAACAAAAGTAGGATGAAATTTTACTTGCAACATATGAAACAGCAAAGTGTAATACGGAACTATTTCAAACTCAGTATCTATCAACTGAAACTACATGACAATGTAAATGTGAAGTTATTTCCCTTGTTCCTAACATTCTTGCATTTTTGTGGTATTCCTTGCATTCTTGTGATAGTTTGGTATGTAAACCTCGTATGTACTCTGCACAATTCAAACTTATTATTTCAAAATAAATAATGGGAAAATTTGTATGTTTTCAGATTGTGCATGTGGAATATGTGGGGTTTTTTTGTGAACACATGTACACTCTAGTTTGCGAACTGGCTACAAGTTTACCATGATATCCCAGAAAGCTTATCGCGGTAAGACTAGGATATATGGTGTGGGTGATGTGTTTCTTATGTAAAAGTGGTCTTCAAAGGCTCTATAGTGACATTATAAGTTTTTGGTCGCAGGGATTTGCTATACGGACCCTTGTAGGCCTGAGGGAGGTCAAAGGAACCATTGTACCCCGAAGGCCTGAGGGGTACAATAGTTCCTTTGACCTCCCGAAGGCCTACAAGGGTCCGTGCAGCAAGCTCCTGCTACCAATAACGTATTTGTTTTCATTCCTCCACTATTTTCTTAAAAGAAATCAAGAAGACATTTTCCGACCTGGATCATGCCAGACATGACTGACGTCAAAGGAATATACATTTAAAAACATAATAGACTTATGACGTAATTTAAAATATTTCATGACGTTGCCGTCTCAAGTACTGAGTGTGCTTGTTGTTTCGAACAACACTAAGTAACTTTTTACTTTAGAACATTTTGGAGATCTTTTATAGAACAAAACTCAATTCAAGATGTGTCACAAAGAGGGCTACAAGAAGTCCGTCATTTTTTGGTACAAAGATTTTTGTATCATGGTCACATGGTACGGTTTGCGCTAAAGAGACTGGTCGTGTGACATAGGGAGGAAACAAGGTATTATATATACCATCCGTATGGGAAACTATGACCTGTGCCTGAATTTTGTGGTGTGCATTTGATATTGGTGCTAAATTCATTTTATTAGTAATTTTATTAATTGCTTTGGTAATTGACTGTTGATGAATTTTCTAATTGTGATTTTTTTTTTTTAATGTATTGTGCACAATAGTTTTCCAACAAGGGCACCTGTAATCTGGCATGAGATTTTTCGGGCGGTTGACGTAAAATTGGCTTTGTGCAGGTCCTGCGGGTTGTTAGACTGTCTATACAAGTTACAACATGGATTCTAGTTAATGAAAATCATTCATACAAGCAATACTTAATGGCAATAGGCATAAATGTCTATGAACCCCTATGGTCACAGGAACTAATGAGAATACATGTGTATATTTGTATGTATTGAAATTCTAGTTGTACACATTTTTACATCAGCTTTATCAGAATTTCAAGATCTCATGCCTGGTATTGCACATGTGTTTGGTGGTATATGTTCCTAGTATACATTCTGAATAACTTGCATCTAATATGAGGTGCATTGTTTAATTTTCAAACTCCCAGAACTAAATGACCTCCATTTGATAGAATGGAAGTCATTTAGTTCTGAGAGTTTAAGAGCTAGTTAACTAGTTAATTAGCTAGTCATTGCTTGAAATAAATTTGATTATGATAGTTCAAGGGTGGTGCCAGAATCTCTTGGCACCTAAGGTGCCAAGCTATTCCGGCACTACCCTTGAACTAAAATGATTGATCTATCTTGTAATCTGTAAGGCAGCCTTAATAGGACAGTAAGCACATTTCTAAAAATCAGCCTCAGGATGTTATGGGTTAATTTTTCAGTAAGTTGTGCTTCACATTTTGTTGGAATGTTTTTCAGGATCGACCAGAGACAGCTGACAAACAGTGGAAATGTTTCAAGCTTTTGATGTTCAACCACTTTTGCATACAGGTAAGAACTGCAATTTTCACATATGCTGGTCTGCGATTTTGGACCTTACTGCTTGGGGCTGTAAGGTCCAAAAATCACAGACTGGCTCACATATCAAAGTAAAGTATATCCTACGTCCATGTCACTGTATCTCAGGGTGCGGTTTGATCAATTGATGCCAGAACAGGGTCCGTACGGTCTGAACATTTGTGAAAGTTGTTACAAAATGACAAGGCTTTTTCAGGGCCCTGGAAAGTCTGTCAATTTCAGTCCTTTTCCTTAAAGTCTGTGAAAGTTTGTAACAAAAATGACAAAGTGCTGGCAAACTTTAGTCTGCTTCTTTTTTTTTTTTCTCCCCCAATTTGTGACTATTCCATTGCGAACGATCTTTTTTTTTTTTTTTTCCCCCGCATGATTTGCATGAGATTTTTTACGACATTTGATGTTTTTATCAGTTTTGTTTGTGTGTGAGTTCTGAGTATGTTACCGATATTGATGACGATGATGTACGTAACAATAAAAATAGTAATGTGTTATATTTTAGATGCATTTTCTACTTAGTACGTCATGCTCATGAGTCATTAACTATTGCTGTCTTCCGGACTGACAGGAATGACGTACTAGAATTTATGCACGTGTATTTTAATTCGGACTATACCGTAAGCATAATATGAACATTGTAATTGTGTGTGTGATTTTTAGATTTTTCTGGACTGCACGTTTTAAAATTCTACTAATGATGATGGTGTCAATGTTGATGATGACGTTATTATTATAAATATTTCATTGCGACATTTCTTCCTCTGCACACTGCGTGTCAATACTCCTGTTTCATAAAAGTTTCATGTCATCAGTAATGACGCACTAATATCATGAACTTGTGCACGTGCTTTTGTACCTTAGTCTATATATGTAAAAGTATTACGATTATTTAGAATTTGAAAGTGCATGTGTGTACATTCTGTATCTATTTTGACGCACTACATTCTCACACGTAAATTGTTTTGTTACCTAGTTACCTGTTACCTGGGCATTCCCCTGAAGAAGCCCTCGCTGAGAGGGCGAAAATTTGTGCATAGAATAAAAGTGTAACTCCTCCTAAACTATGTGGTGTATGTGTATCCTTTCTTCACATTTTAAGTATTTCACTGCTGCTTGGATCCATATTTGTAGTGTGTGGTGCCAGCTTTCTTGGACTGGTTTTAATATATATATATATATATATATATATATATATATATATATATATATATATATATATATGTGTGTGTGTGTGTGTGTGTGTAATTCTGCCCAATGAAAATCTACCAGGTGTGAAGCTGAAGCTGCCCATATGTGAATCAACATGGGGTAGATGTGCCTTCACCCATATGTAAATGAGTTTAGAGCTCACTGCTTTTGATGATTTGGGTATATAATCACACCTATATTGCTATGTTTACTTACTCAACACAAGAGACTATACAGAGGTAGGACATTCTTCTTAGTTTTGTTTTGATTAACTTATTTGAGACGTGCCGCCTCCAGATACGCAGCATAAGCTGTGTATCCAGAGGTGACACGTCTCGAATGAGTTAACTTTCATTCTCAAATGATTATTTGGAGAGTTTGTTGTAACTTTTAAATCTTTAGATTTGTTTCACAGGGACCTTTGGTAGCTGGTACATATGTGTTCACAGAGTGGTTCAACATTCCATTTGACTGGGAACACATGCCGCCATGGTAAGTCACTGTAGGGCTGGGCAGGGTGGGGGGGGGGGGGGGGGGGGGGGGGGGGGGGGGGGCAGTTTAGGCTGTCTCCAGCCAGATAATTTATTTATGGGTTGTTTGTTTTGTTATGTTTTTTAATTTTTTACAAGCCTATAAAAGTTTGACACCACATTAACGTGGACGGCAATAATGCAGTCTGATATTATTGCTCCCGCCTGTCATGATATATTGAGGCTGAAATGACCTGATAAAACATTTATTATATGTGTAGTCCATTCCAAAAGTGTCAGGAGACATGAACTAGTGCATATGCACTGTTCAAATGGTAAACAGCTGATGGGTTAGTGACCTAGTGTGTTTAAGATAAACCAGCAATTTTTTACCTGGGCAGTGGCACATAATCTGGGCCAAGAATCTTGTGGTATGATGTTAACCCTTTTAGCGCCAGATCCCTACAGAAAGAGATGGCTTGACCATGATAATTCAAGGGTAGTGCCAGATTAGCTTGGCGCCTGCAGGCGCCAAACTAATCTGGCACTACCCTTGAATTATGGTCAAGCCATCTCCTGCAACTGGTACATATGCAACACCTCCAAAATTTGAGAAATGGGACCTTGGGGCTAAAAGTGTTAATGTTGAGCTAATGCAGAATGCTCTTATCCGGATGGCTTCTGTTTTGATTTAACCCGGCTGCACTACAGAGGGAGATGGATCGACCTGATGTCATCAAGCTAATCTGGCGCTACCCTTGAATTATTGTGGCCACTCCATCTCCTGCAGCTGGTACAGAGCTGTTGGGTGACGTCTGCAAAATTTCAGAAATGTGGCGGTGGGGATAAATTGGGTTAATACCCCTTGCCTTGTGTAAGAAGCCATGGCTGCTGGTACAGTGAGGTGAAATCAGCTGGCACTTATTCAAGTTATTACGTTGGCGGATACATTGATTAATGTAGATAAGTTATGTGAGCAGTTCGTTACAAGAGCGATCAACACCTTTGATTGTGCGTGGAATGAAATTTGACTGCTTTTGGTTATTATTACTCATACCTTTTTTGTGTTTTTTAAATACAAAATTGACCTTAGTTTCTTGCGGCAAGATTTTGGGCCCGTAGAAGGAATCTGCTTATTTAGTACAGTTGTGTTAAATATGATTTGGGTAATGTTTGTGTTAACCAGCAATAATTATGCCTTTTATTTGTTACGATGCCTATGGACATATTTTTGGCTTTAAAAAAAATGTTGGTACAGATTTATTTAATTGTACACATGATTATCTCATGTTATCACACAGACACACAAAACAACAGCAAAGCATGCAGGCTTTCCATTAACAGAAAATTCTCTGTATCATTATTTGACAGACAAATTTTGACAGGGACAGAAAAATTTGAAGGATGGACATACAAAAAGGAGCTTTCAGTTACTTATCCCAGCCATATTTCAAGTGTAAATCGCTGTTCATTTTAATGATGAATAATTTTAAATCATAGTGAAAAACCTGACATCCATATTATTTTCTTTATTGTGAAACTTTTTTTTTATGACAGCAGAGATGAAAATATCTTTTCTTAAAACATTTTCAGGATATATAAAAGAACACTTATTTAAAAAGTTCACTACCCATGACGGTTGAGACAGAAACTTCTGCAAGTTTGTTATCACTGGTAGTCTAATCTGTTGACTGCTTCTGATGATATACTGTTCAATGGAGAAGAGGTGTAAAAAACTTTGCCTGCTACATACAAGATCATTTTGGGGGGGAAAGGCACTCTAATTACATGCCTTTTTGCAAAACTGTATTATTTGTAGCAGTCAAAGTGTTAAAGGTTTGCACCAGTCTGCATAGAAAATTCCTCTTCATTTTGTTATCTGAAGTTGCATGACCATGTAACAGAATGTTTGTTTGTGCAGGTGGGAGATTGGGCTTCGTGTGTTCGGATGTGCGGTGATTGAAGATGCCTGGCATTATTTCCTGCACTACGCCCTGCATGACCGCCGCATTTACAAACACATCCACAAGGTTCACCACCATTTCCAGGTGAAAACACTTTGATTTCCCTCAGCTCTGCCATTATATGGAAAAAAGCCTATATGGCCATTGTTGTGTAAAGCGCGATTTCCATAGTAATAAACAATGAAATCTCATTTTTCTCAAAATTGGACATACTGTTTTTGTGACAAAATGGTAGAACTCATCTCTTTAACCCTTATCATTCGGAATACACCAGTGTGTGAAATATGTTTGACTAAAATAGTTCAAGGATAGTGACAGAATAGCTTCTGGCACCACCCTTGAACTAAAGCCATTGGTCTATATCCTTATCTGTAAGTACTATAATGTAGCTTGCATATGGCAATGTACAAATTTGAAGCTTTTAGCCTCAGTATGGTATGGGTTAATTTTGTTCACCTATGCAGAGCCTCAGTATGATATGGGTTAATATCTTCTATTTGATTGTGATTTCGCTTTTTGCCAGTCACCGGATCATTCTTAACTGTTGCGCAGGAACCAGTTTACCTGTGTTGACATGAGTGCTGGACAGAATCCACAGACATTAACCTTGTTCTCCTATGCAGAACTAGATTGGGCTGACAAAGGCCAATATGTTGGGGAAGTTGAAATTTCAGATGATATTAACCCTTATCATTCGGAATACACCAGTGTGTGAAATAAGTTTGACTAAAATAGTTCAAGGGTAGTGCCATAATAGCTTGGTGCCTCTAGGCGCCAAGCTATTCTGGCACCACCCTTGAACTAAAGCCATTGGTCTATATCCTTATCTGTAAGTACTATAATGTAGCGTGCATATGGCAGTGTACAAATTTGAAGCTTTTAGCCTCGGTATGATATGGGTTAACCTTGTTCACCCATCCAGAGCTAGATTGGGCTGACAAAAGCAAACAAGTTAGGGGAGGTTGAAATTTGAGATGATACCAACAGATCCATGAAATTTTACCAAGTATGTATGAAACTGAACATTATTGACCAAGGATCAGTCACTGATATTAATTTTGAGAGATTTTTTGTTCTAAGAAAGACACTGATTATTTTACATTTCCATGTAGAAACATATGGCTTTAGAAACATTTGACTGCTACTGATGATGCCATCCCGTGGTAGAGAAATGAAATGAAACTTAATTTATTTCTCAATGATAAATGATTAGGTACACAGACCTTTTTTCAATCATGTCCTTGCCCACACATGCACATATATAAGAACTAATCAAAATGGAAAGGCAAAACATGATCATCAAAAGGCTAATTTAGCAGTCACACCTACACACACACAGACACACACACACACAAACTAAAAGAGTAAAGTTAAAACTTCAAAAGTAAACTATTAAACACTAACCATCAACTTATTGAGGAATTGAAAATATCACACACACACACATACACATGTGTGCTAGTTGTAAGGCAGCACAAGAGTAACGTAAGACACCTGTTACTTGAGTGATGTGTTACATACGCACACATACAATCGTGCGCATGCAAATATGATGCAAGTTGAAGATATATAATAGCAGATCAAGTAGCATGATACGGAATCAGCATTAATGATCATCAATCAAGAAATATCATTTGCTGGTGAGAGAAAATATGATACTATTAATAAAGTTGGTAGATACACCTAATCTGTTCAATTATTTCTGAGTAAATACTGTAAATAAAGCCGTCATGACCAGTTGATCTCTTATTTTTTAGCTGAGATATGATTTTACCAACGTCATAAACCGTTATAACAGGAATGTTGAAAATACTTGAGCTTTTCGGCAGAGAATTTGTCAAGTATGTCCTGAGATCTGTGACATTGTGTTTGGACAACTTTGTAATAGGACGTCAGCAGCAGATAGGAAATGGGTATTATATGTATCTGCTGAGACACTTGTGCATGCTGGTTTTTGTTTAGATTTTGTAAATGTGTTCAAAGCATGCCACACTGTAACTGTGTCCCTTTTCTCATCAATGATCCATTTAAAGTGATACTTTTGGGCTTCATGAACAAGATACTTTACCTTATTTCCCTGTTTATGACAGGCATCAAATTCCTTGTGCTTTTTAAGCTCCTTACAAAGTGACATAGCATCCTTTATCTTTATTCAACCATAAGTGAGGCAGTGCACTTTTTACATGGTTTTCTCGGTATGGTGCATGTGTATCCAGTACACTTAGAAACAGCTCATACTATTTTGCAAGCGCAGTATTGGGATCCGTGGAATTATACTAATACTAATGACACTAATGACAGAGATCCGGTAGGAAAGCATCTTTGTTAAAGTCTTTATAAGATCTGAATTTAATAGTGATGTGTTGGAGATTTTTGGGGCGTCTGTCAACTTTCAGAGCACAGCTACAACAAACGGGGTAATGGTCACTAATAGTAACCTCAGGCATTTGCACACCTAGTACTCTAGTCTTGTTGGTTGTGTAAATATGGTTGATCAATGTTGAGGAAGTGGCAGTTACTCTTGAATGCCTTCAGGCGCCAAGCTAATCTGGCACTACCCTTGAATTATCATGATCAATCCATCTCCTGCAACTGGTACATAACCATTAGGCAACACCTCCCAAATTTGAGAAATGGGACCTTGGGGCTAAAAGGGTTAACTGTGAATGTGGTGAGCTGTAACAGAGTAAACAGTTTTGCTTGTTTTTCAGACTCCTTTTGGAATGACTGCTGAGTATGCTCACCCGGCCGAAACAATGAGTGAGTATATGTGCCCACATGCATGTTTGCCGTCATTTGCAGTGCCCTGCATTAGTTCTTTGATTTTCAGAGTGAAAAATAGTGTTTCCTGAGGAGAAAAAGGTTTGGAATCAATGCTCCAAGTATACTGGGTACTCTTAACACATTCTACCCAAGGACTGAAATCCCCAAATTTTAAGTTGCCCTCTGAAGGACTGTATTACAGTTCTAGAGACAGATCGAGCATGATAGTTCAAGGGTGGTGCCAAAATAGCTTGGCGCCTATGGGCGCCAAGCTATTCTGGCACCACCCTTGAACTATTATGTTCGATCCATGTCTTGCTTTGGAGTGTCCGGGATGAATGAGTTAAAGGTTTTGTTCTGTTCACCAAACCTTTTCGTTTGCAAATGGTTGCCACTGTGTCGGTGTGCTTGAGATTGGACTGTCACAAATAGAGCAATCCCTAAATCAGAAGTAGCTCAGTCAAAGCTGCCCTCTGAAGGACTGTATTACAGTTCTAGAGACAGATCGAGCATGATAGTTCAAGGGTGGTGCCAGAATAGCTTGGCGCCTAACTATCATGTTCGATCCATGTCTTGCTGTGGAGTGTCCAGGATGAATGAGGTAAAGGTTTTGTTCTGTTCACCAAACCTTTTCGTTTGCAAATGGTTGCCACTGTGTCGGTGTGCTTGAGATTGGACTGTCACAAATAGAGCAATCCCTAAATCAGAAGTAGCTCAGTCAAAGTTGCCCTCTGAAGGACTGTATTACAGTTCTAGAGACAGATCGAGCATGATAGTTCAAGGGTGGTGCCAGAATAGCTTGGCGCCTAACTATCATGTTCAATCCATGTCTTGCTGTGGAGTGTACAGGATGAATGAGATAAAGGTTTTGTTCTGTTCACCAAACCTTTTCGTTTGCAAATGGTTGCCACTGTGTCGGTGTGCTTGAGATTGGACTGTCACAAATAGAGCAATCCCTAAATCAGAAGTAGCTCAGTCAAACATTGTGACGGACATCAGACATTACCTTGATTCATCCATCCCACTCTGTCTGCAAGAGGCGTATCATTCTCATGGGCCACTGCAGTCGCAGGGGCTCATGAAAATATATGCCTTTTGCTGGCAAAGAGTTGCCTTATCGACATCTGCAGTTCAAGGGACTTATTGGGTAAACAATACCCACCGCTTCTAGATTGCATGCCACCGTGATTGTACCGATCCAGCGAATTTGACGCTTTAAACTTTACTATAAACTGCACAACCTACTGTCTTTTCTTATTATAAATGGGCTTATTTATAAATTATTATAAATGGGCTTATTCTTACTGTGGAATACCTTTTTTTTAGCATGGTGGCTTCTAAACCCCAGCCAGTTTCCAAGTTTTGTTTCCAAAATCCTTTAGAAAGTGAGCAGTCAGAACTGCTGGACATGAGTTTTCAAAACTTGGCACACAGCACATCTTCCATCCCTTGACATTAGGGAGACTTAGATGACAAATGAAGTGCATTTCAATAGCCCATTTTGTTAGTGACGTCTCCAGATTGTGTGTGCTTCCGTATGAACTCGTACGATTTCGGTCATGAATCTTCATCAGTTCGCCAGTTTTCACAAAACTACTTTCGCAGGTCGATTATGTTTTAAAATCCTTTTGTGACATATGTGACCCGCCACCACGAAATGAGTCGTAATGTCCCTGACCGATTCCCGCTATTGTGAAAATTGTCGGGTGGCATGGTCGGTACATGTGCGGGTCCCCAGTTTATAAAATCATAACTCGGTGACCAATCGTCTGATTACATGTTATGGCACCATTGAAAAGGTTTTCTTCTAGTTTCTGCTGATATCAATATATCAAATGTCCAAAAGTGACTTTAGACTCATTTTGAAATTGTCGGTGGCGTGGTCGGGTACATGTGCGGGTCCCAGGTTCTATAAACCATAACTCGTGAGCAATCGTCTGATTCACATGTTATTGGCACCATTGAAAGGGTTTCTTTCTAGTTTCTGCTGATATCAATATCTCAAAATGTCCAAAAGGTGACTTAAGACTCATTTTGTGGTGGCGGGTCACATATTGTGTAAGATTTAAATGGGGCCATTTTGGAAATGGACTCTGTCAACAATTATCGCTAAAGTATCACTAAAATAATTATGCTTTTATGTCAGTTTTCTGAACCACTTTCATCGGCTCTCGCTGCAAGGGCTACAAGATGGCGGTCCTCACTTCAAGCCGGCTGCGTTGATTCACTTGCACTTTGACTGTCATGGTTTACGCACCCATAACATCACATATTTATTTGGAACGTCTGCTAATTCACTTCTATTGTGTATGCAAAGGCACAAATGACTTATTTGTTTAATTTTTGTGCATCGATAGAAAGAAATTGATAACAATACCTGATGTAGAGATATCGCAACAAGTAGAATGCATGCCCCTGAAGAGTTACCTTCCTTGCATCAAAGAAATGCCTTTTGCTAACAATCTAAGCCACATCAGCGGTTCACATAGCCAGTTTTGTATCGTAGGTCCGAAATGAAACGAAGTTGATTGGTCACTCTAAGTCTCCCTATTAACCTTTGTTTTCATTGCTGCGTCAAGCGATAATCCCTCTAGCACAGGCCTTATCATGTGACCTTGTTACAAGACCCCTTGTAGCGACTAATGGTGGACTTTCAGACAGCTACTTTGTGGCGCACATTTTGTTCCATAAAAGGAGCATCAAAACGTTCTAAAGTACAAATTAAGTTACTTTTTGTTGTTCGAAACAATATGTACACTGAAGTTGTTTGTAGCGCACATTTGCAACACTATATTGCATTAATTAATCCACTAAAAAAAAGAACCTTTGTGGAATTGAAAGCACAGCGTTGTCCTATGCTGATTATTATTACTCACCCCTTCCATTGCATTACTTTGACAATTTTTATTATTTTAACAATGACGTCAGTCATGTCTGGTGTGAAGAGTTCTTCTTACCCTTAGAAAATCATTATTCAATGACCTTTCTTTTTCATCATCTTGATTTCCTTTACAAGCATTGTAGACGAATGAAAACCATATGTTATTGGTTGCAGTGGTTTGCTGCACAGACCCTTGTAGGCCTTTGGGAAGTCAAATTAACCTTTGTATCCCTAAGGCCCAAGGCCTTTTGTGTTTCACTGGTTAATCTGATCTCCTTTTGGCCCACAAGGGTACTTGAAGTAAACCCCTGCTATCTATAATTTATATTGTGGATATCTTTGTCCCCAGTCCTTGGTGCTGGATTTTTTATTGGTCTACTGCTCTTCACAAATCACTTCATCCTGTTGTGGGCCTGGGTAACCATCCGTCTGTTTGAGACCATCGACGTGCACAGCGGCTATGATCTACCTTGGCTCAACATCTTTCATCTCTTCCCTTTCTATGCTGGTGAGTTATTCAGCCTGACGTCTTACAGGTTTACAAATAGGCGGCCAGTATATTATATATGGGTGATGACAACCTAAACCAGGCTACCATGATTCAGAGTTTGTAGCTTGAGACAAAATTCATTTGCTCTTCAGATGAAAAGATGCCTGATTAATATGTATGACGTTGAGATGCAGTTTCATAAATTTCACTAGAACACAACGTCTGTCTTCATGTTACTGTGCAGACATTGAGATAAATTAATACAGCAAAATATGGTTTTTGGTGAAAAAAGTTTCTTCTGAGCTCCAGATTTTAAGGTGACCATAAAGCCATGCTAATTTTTATGAAGTTTCAAGTTGCCCCAACTTTTTGGAGTAGCCACAGGTCGCCAACAACCCACTTTACCACCCTTGTATAGTCTGAAAATGCCCACACAACATACAAAATGTGAAAAGTGCTAACAATAATAGTAAAGAATTAGGATGTGTGCGAACGTGTGCGTCTCAGACACCAGTGTGCCACAACTCGCGCCCATCTGTTACCCTACTGGCTGACGGTAGCGGTTTTTGTTGCAATGATTCATGCAGGAATTGTTGTGAGAAAATTTACTATCCACAGCCAACGTGAGCCAACACAGGAGGAGGACCCAGATGGGCAGGGGACGGGTGGAATTGAGTACTCTTTTTGTACAGTATAGAAGGCTCACTAACTAGTGTTTAGCAAATAAGTGTGTGATGCCTCGTGCCCCCCCCCCCTCTCCCCTTACCTCCCTCCTCTCCAGTCAGGGAGAGGTGCCAGCCAGCCTCAGATACTTTGACTTCCTCCATCTGGAAATAAACCTGCACAACCTATCATCCATCGTTAACTACAGTGGACAGCTTCAGCCTTACAGTGGCCCTCAGCAGTGGTGCAATGGGTTGTGATACACACACTCACACACATAGTTACCCTGTTTACCCATTTCATCCTGATACACTATTACTCAAAATAAGTTTCGCTATAATACTTCAAGGGTGGTGCCAGAATAGCTTGGCGCCTTTGGCGCCAAGCTATTCTGGCACCACCCTTGAACTGAAAGGGTTGATCTAGCTGCTAATCTGTAATGTGGCCTTCATAGTATAATAAGCAAGTAAAAAAAAAATTCAACCTCAGTATGTAATGGGTTAAGACAACCCAGGAAGGAGACCCAGGGGACAGACAGATGGAATTGAGCGCTTGTTTCATAGTACAGAAAGGAAACAATAGAGCAACGACAACACGGATGTCAATGAAAATCCTCATCTTAAACTGAAATGATGTATTTATTCATGTTTTCTTTCTCTTTTTTTTAAAAACCAAAACCAAAAGTGGTGACTGCCAGTGCTCATAATCCAAGACAATAGATAGTAAAGCACTGATAAGGGCGAGTAATGTTCTCCATGTTTTTCTAATGGCCCACTACCACTGTAGCTGTTCAAAGATACACTTCTGCAACAAATGGTTACGAAACTCTACATACAGGTCTAGTTATGGTTCATTTAGACTCTGTTCAGCATGTGTCATCTGAATATCAACTCATTTGACCAGGACTCCGCTCTGTCCCTGCACTATCTGTACAAGCAGCAGCTAAAAATAGATCGATGCATTAATGATTGCGCAAAATAAACAAGTGCACGCTTGTGCATTTGCTGCGTGTCCAAACTGCCTTGGAAGTTTATGGGGTGTGTCGACAAGGCATAACAAAAACAATTGGGGCTATAATTTGCCTTCAGTTTGAATGGTACTTTTGCCCCTGTGCTATGAGTTGATGCAGAATTGAGTCGATGAAAGCAGGACAAATTCAACACGAATAATCCATCCAGTCCAGTTTGAGAAATATGGATGTGAATAAGGTCAGCAAGAAGCAATAAACCTCATGAGCCCCCACATCTGCGGGGGCTCATGAGGTTCTTTGCCTCTTGCAGTCGGGTGGTCTTGTGATCTGCACAGTGAAGGGTTAAAGATTAACTGTGAATCGTTGCATCAGGTATGTTGCTCAGGTGGTGATGAGATAGTGTGGTGCTTGTAGGCGTCAAGCTATTCTTGCAGCATCCTTGAACTATCATGTATTATGTCTCCTGTACCTTAACCCTTATCATTTGGAATACACCAATGTGTGAAATAAGTTTGACTAAAATAGTTCAAGGGTAGTGCCAGAATAGCTTGGTGCCTCAAGGCGCCAAGCTATTTTGGCACCACCCTTGAACTAACGTCATTGGTCTGTATCCTTATCTGTAAGTACTATAATGTAGCTTGCATATGGCAGTGTACAAATTTGAAGCTTTTAGCCTCAGTATGATATGGGTTAATGTAATGGAGCCTTCTAAGTTAAATTTCCACTGTAGAGAACATAATTAGAACATGAGCAGCATGGCACGTCAGAGCCTGTTTTTTTTAGAAACCACCTTTACGAGGCCTGCTACCATCATTAAAGACCATCATTTAGGTGTACTGGAGAGACAAACAGGTAGCAGGGGATGTTATACCAATTTGGTTTCTGGGCATCATTTATTTTGGGAGTCACCTGATTGAAGGTTATTAACATTTTGTCTGTCAGTAGCGCTTTTTGTCGCAGTGGTTCCTGCAGGAATCATCCTGACAGAAAATGCTACTGACAGACAAAGGGTTAGTGACAGGTGACACTTTTTGCCCTCAAAGACTTATCTTGAGAGAGAGAGAGGATGCTGTTTCACTCATCCGCAGCAAGCTGCATCTGGATACGCAGCATAAGGCTGCAAATGCAGCTCGCTGCAAATGAGTTAAGACTGCTTTGTGTGTATAAAAGAGGTTGTTGCTCAAAACGCATTCTACTGTAGCTGCTCACTATCGTCCCCAGAGGACACCCTCAAAATTGAGTAGTTTCAAAATTACAGTTCAGTGTGTTAGCTGTCTGTACATATATGTCAGTATTAACGCATTTAATCCAACACACCACAGGAAGCTATGTATTGACCATGATTGTTCAAGGGTGGTGCCAGAATAGCTTGGCGACGATAGGTGCCAAGCTATTCTGGCACCACCCTTGAAATATGGTTCGATCTGTCTCCTGAACTGAGATACAGTCTTCAGAGGTTGACTCAGAATTTTGGGAATTTGAACTTGGGACACAGTGGGTGAAGACATGTATTTTTTGTGTTAAATGTGGTACAATTTGAATGTGCAATTCATGTGTGCATTCTTTAATTTGTTTCCGCTAGTGTTATACTTTAATGAACGTGTGAAACATTCATTTGAGAGGGTGCATGTGCACAGATGAGGTAATATTGTACATATTGATTGTTGCATTTTTCCTCCCTGATAGGTGCGAAAGGAATCAAATAAAATCTTGAAATCTTGATAAAACAAGAATACTTTGTTAATCACACTAATCCTGAGCAATTACAGCTGAGATATAGCTATTAAGTGTAAAAGAAGACATACAGTACAACAGGAAAAGTGAGCTTTGTACATTTCTGTTGCTGTTTCTGTTGCTGTAGGTTCCCGATTCCATGACTTCCATCACTACAACTTTGTGGGCAACTATGCGTCGACGTTCACGTGGTGGGACAAGATTTTCGGCACGGATCAGCAGTACAAGGAGTTCTGCGCCAAACAGATCCTTGAGTCTGACAAGGAGAAAAAGGCTAAATAAAGGATAACACCTGAAACAAAATGGCAATTAGAAAAAAATGGCAACTAACAATGTTTTTGAAAAAGAAAATAAATGGCGCTTTCATCACAGTGAAAGAATATAAAATGACAAATATTGCATGTGATAATAATTATTCTAGATTTTAGCCTGATAAAAAAACTAGGAATTAAAGAATTTAAATTTTCTTTTAAAAAAGTCAAGTAAACAGTCATTGTGACTAGTCATTATTGCATGATGTCAGTCTGTCATTTGTACCACGCTGGTTGACTCCCTTGATTTATGACAATTCCGTTGATTGGTGGTAGTTGCTTGAGGAAGACAGCCAGTGTATAATTTGTTCCTTGGACGACACTTTAGTACTTGTTCACACTTGGCATACATGCTTTTGACACCGTAGTGTCACATTGGACTGTATGGCTTGACTGGCAACTGATTTTTTTTATACTGAGATAGGTTACATCGACTATAATTGCTTAGTGGAAGCGCTAGATTGATGATGAATCCTTCGCTCAAGGGTACCATCTGATGAGCTGAGAGGTGGGGTGAGCGGTGGTCAACAGGATAGCAACTCGGCGGGTTCCAGCTCAATAGACAGTAACTATTGTCTAAGGGAAAGTGCATGGTGTGGTTGATCCCCACTAGTGACAACCTATGATACATTATATGTTGCACAATTATAAAATTTCAGGCATTTGGGCTGCTTACTGGAGTTTTTATTTCAGAACACCTACATGGATTGGGTGGCACTGCACTGCTCCGTCACATCTTCTCCTGGGAAGGCAGCCCAAATATCCTTTCATAGGGACAATAAAGTATAAAAATAAAAAATTGAACCTTTCTGGAAACTTCTAAATATATACACTGCTTTAAGTGATTGAGAAAGAGCATCTACCTCGAAATAAATTATAAACTGTTTGTAACCCCCCTGTGCATGCAGCCTCTGGTACACACCTGTTGTCTCCCTTGACTAGCTACCTCTGATCAAAGATCAGCGGTAGCGAATCGAGGGGGACGTTGAGTGTGCCACCATTACTGTAAGTGTAAACAATGGTGGCTGCATGTACAGTGGGATTAACACGTAAGTATTCCATTTTTTCCCCTGTTTCGTTCTCTGTTTGTGTGTGCGTGCCAGTAAATCCAAAATGAGATGTTAATTGTAAGTGTTGTTTTTTTTTAGCTTTTAATTCATATTGATCATATTTACATTGCATCAATGTATGGGGTACATGGAGAGTAGTGTACATACACATTGAATCTGTTGTATTTGTGTGTGGTGTGGTTGTGTTGTTTTTTGTGCGGTTTTTTTTTTTTGGTCAGGTCTATACACAATCTATGAGGGTAAAATCAACAAATTGTGTACTAGTTTTTTAAAGGAAAAAATTATTCAGTGTGGCAGCCATCATTTTTCAAAAGGCATAGATTCTCGTGAGCCCCTGCAGTCGCAGGGGCTCACGAGAATCTATTTCTCATGGTTGTGTAACTAGCCCCATTAACATCTCCGCTTCACAGGGAGCTTTGTGACAGGGCAAAAAATATTCCCGTTCTAAGTGTTGTGCATGACTGTAAATTCATTCCTTAATTATTGTATGTGTGAATTCTTTTTAAACAGGTCTTAGCATGATCATTGAATATTTGTACGTTTAAAAAAATTGATCTCTTGGGAATTTGGGGTCAGGAGGGATTGTGACATTGGACTTGAAAGAATGGGGTTTGGGTGCAGGGGGGGTGGGGGGGGGGGAGTATATAAACAACAGATGCCGGCTGTCTTTACTGTAAATAGATTAGGGACTGTACATATTCTGATTTTCACTTTTGTGACAAATATTTCTGTGTGCTGCATCAGACTGTCAGGCATTTTATGAATGTGTCAAGTGTGCAGGTGTGATATGCATAAATGAAACTGAAACGGTCTGCCAGAAGTCCATACGCTGGCCTTGTCTATGTCACACAGCCTACTAATATAAGTCACACGAGCTTACTGTTGCACGGTAGGCTATAAAGATGTATGACTTGGACCAGGCCGACTGATTTAGTCGCACGTTCATGCAAACCACACCAGAACTTTGATGATGGTATATTTACCAGTGCACAAAAGGTCCTCGGCCGAATACCTGCCGCAGTTAGCCCATGCACAGTTGTGCACGAGGCAACAGCAGCTGACATTGACCTGAAGACCTTAGCTTACTGGGCATTTATTCCTTTCCCAGCAAGAAAAAGACCCTTGGGCTGCAGTGTGCCCGCACACAGTTGTGCGTGGGCCCACGGCTGCCTGAGAACCTTTGCTTATTGGGGTGCTGCAGGCTGAGCCTGCTTTAGTGACATCAGTTACAAATTCTGTTTTTGTACTTGATCAGCTTCAGTGTTTTTTTGTCCATGCTTGGCTAGTCTTTTCTTTCTTATGTTTATCCTTTCCGACAGCATTTTCCTATAGTATAAATGATATGCTTTTATTTTAGATGCCGTGGAATACCATTTAACAGGTGATTATAGCGTTTCCCTGGGAAATGCTGTAATTGCCTATTACACAGTACTAATGGTTATTTTATATTGTATGTCAATGGGATTAAAAAAAAATTAAAAAAATTTATACATAATACATGGTATTTATATGGCGCATTTCTCATATTTATAATATAACTCGATGCGCAGGCGAAAACGACACACACGCACACATAGTCCGAGGAGGGGGGGGGGGGGGGGGTGTACAGAAAACCACAGATCACACAAAAGTCTGCGAGAAAAGGTGAGTTTTTAACTTTGCTTCGAACTGCGTAAGGGGGGAGGCATTTCTCAGCTCGGTCGGTAAGGAATTCCAAATTAAAGGATCAGTACATCTGAAAGAGTGTTCACCGACAGATTTGATATGGTACTTTGGAACTTTCAGAAGTTTCTCTCCCGATGAACGCAGTGAGCGAGAGGGCTGGTAAGTGATCAGACTGGAAGAAAGGTGTGACGGAAGACTGCCATCAAAGTGGCCATATGCAAGGGTCGCAATCTTGAACTGTATGCGGGATTGGATTGGAAGCCAGTGAAGGTCTTTCAGTATAGGGGTTACGTGGTCTCGTTTTCGCCTGCACTTCACAAGCCATGCGGCATTATTTTGAACTCGCTGAAGGCGGCTAATCTGCTCGGATGGAAGACCAAAAAGCAGAGAATTGCACTTGAGTAGTCAAGACGGCTCGTGACCAAAGCCCCCCACCCGGGTCTGCCCTGGGGGACTTGGGTGGGGTTAGGTACTTTTTAGTTCCCAGGGTCACCCTGGTCAGCCCCACAGGGTGAGTTTTTCTCTCTATTCTGGGGCATGTGTTTCTGTCTACCCGAGGTCCATTCACCCGTATTTGCCTTTTTAAAACTCTCCCTACTGTCTGCACTGCCTGTAGCTCTTGATATTGGATGTGTGTTGCTAAATGGTCTTAGCTTTATTTAGGCCCCATGTGTTAGGTTTATTTAATGTATTTGACCGGCTGGCGACATACATTCAATGTTCTGTTTAGTTGGGTTTTTTTCACAAGCAGTGCAGGCACGTCCTGAGAAAGCCTTGTTGCTGTCGGGACGTTAAGCAATGTACAATCAATCAATCGTGACCAAAGCATTCACTAACTTTGCAGTGACAGATTCAGAAAGAATGTCTGACAGATGCGATGCATGAGTGAAATGGATTGTTTGCTGGTGTTGGTGAAAGTTTGCAGACAGAAATTTTGTGAATTCAAAATTAGACCACAAGAATTTTTACCTGAAGCCTCTTTTATATATATATATACACACACACACACACACACGTCTGGTTTGCACCATAAGCCACAAAAATGCTTGGATTTTTGTTTTTCTTTTAATATGAAAGTAATTTCACAACCATTGGCACATAGCTTGATCATTGATTTCAGCCTGCCCTTCTGTACAGCAGAACCTGTTCTGCACTATCACCTGCCATTAAGTCGTTCCCTATAATGTCAACTTCATCCATCGCAAGATTACTTTGCTTACAGCACGATCAGCGAGATCCGCCCAGCAAAGTTTGGCTTGCAGTGCTAACTGTTGGGTTTAACGTCCTTTGTCTCGGCCACTACTTGGCATGCACACCGGATCCAAAACTAACTCAAACCATTTAGCCCTGAGTCCCTACAGCAGGAGATGGAATAATTGACCATGATAATTCAAGGGTAGTGCCAGATGAGCTTGGCGCCTAAAGGCGCCAAGTTCATCTGGCACTACCCTTGAATTATGGACAATCCACCTCCTGCAGCTATGGTCAATATAGGCAAGTCCAAAATTTGTTAAATGCGGCCGTGGGGTTAAATAGGTTAACAAATTGGTTCTTGGCTGAGTACATAATGCAGAAAGGTTAGTTAGGAGGCAAAGAGTTAAAGCTCAGGTCGCTGTAGCAACGTAAATGATGGTCTTTAAAGGGTAGATGATACTTTGTGCCCTTGAATTCTCTTTGAGAGCACCCGTCATTTATGAACACTTTTTTTCTCTAGCAGTTTAACAGATAATTGCTCAAAACAGGTTCTACTGTACTGTTAACCCTGTTCATCCTGATCCACTATTGCTTGAAATTAATTGGACTGATAGTTCAAGGGTGGTGCCAGAATAGCTTGGCGCCTGAGGCGCCAAGCTACTCTGGCACCACACTTAAACTGAAATGCTTGGTCTCCTAATCTGTTATGTAGTTTTCATAGAACAAGCAATTTTGGTGTGTTTTTTTTAATTTAAATTCTGCCTCAGGATGTAATCAGTTAACAGTACCAATGGCTGCATGCACCAGTGAGTAAGGAAAATTGTGTTGGAAGACTTTCAGACATGGTAAGAATTTCAGTTTTTATATAATGATAGTTCGTATGGCAATTTCAGTGACTCGCTGCAATCATACAATGTATATTGTAAAATCATGTTGCATAGGTTCAATTATTAAAGGGTTACTGCAAAGAAGAAAACAAATGAACATATTGGAAATTCCTTCTTTATTTTCAAAAACACACCAGAAACGGGCGGATCCAGAGGGTATCTGGACAGGAGGCACAATCGGCTCATCGTAAAAATAGAAAAAAATATATATATATATATCAGTTATTGTTAAAGGAACACGCTCTCATCTCTTGACTTCAGCTCTCCTCGCTTTCCATTCCCCCTGCCTCACCTTGCCCAATCCCCATGGTTATCATATTCACCGGCCCAACACCACATAAATTTAATCCGTATTCACACAAATTTAATTCAAGGGTTGCACCTAAATCACTTGGCGCATTATGGCATTTATGCATCTACTAAGCAACATGCTACTCCAGCACCACCCTTGAACTGTCATGGTTGATCCCAGCTTATTGTATATTATGCAATACAGCAGGAGATGGATTGACCATGATAATTCAAAGGTAGTGCCAGATTAGCGTGGCGCCACTAGGCGCCAAGCTAATCTGGCACTACCCTTGAATTATCATGGTCGCTCATTCTCCTGCAGCTGGTATATAGTCAGGAGATGAGACCACCAAATCTGTGAAATAGGGATGAATAGGCCAAGGATTAAATTAAAAAAAAAAATGTTCAGCACTGAAAGCTGCAATTTGCTTTACATTCTTTTCATCTGCTGACAGCAGAAAACTGGTCATTCCCAGATTTGATTACATTAGCTGCGGTCCTGCTTAGAGAGGGATATTCAGTTTTGTACACAAGGCACTGTCATAAACGGTTGCAAATACTGATCGACGTCCACTGATAAGGCAAGTGCGTCCCTTGCAGAACCGTGGCTGGAAACAATAGGGCTCGGGAAGTTCCCCGCGTTGCCGAGAAGCGTTGGCGTGGCAGCCGCCATCTTGAGAGGACACGCTGGCCTGGCGATAGACTTCAGATAGTTGCGAAGTGGTGTTTCAACACGTTTTTCTTCATGTTTCTTAGACTTTGGAAACAAACAAAAACTACAGATTCTGGTTAGCGGTTTCCTAGGGTGATGGCAAGACTTGCTGTTATTGTCTATAGCACGTCAGGACTTTCCTGACACTGTCCTGACAGCAATTTCCGGCCCGATGAGCGCATGAGCCTGTCGTGTATCCTCTTAAGATGGCCGCCACGACTAGCGTGATGACGTCAGCTTCCCGAGCCCATTCGAAGCCGAAGAAGTATCAATTCATACTCACAGCATCAGACAACTGATTAAACTACGCGTCGCCAGCACAGTTATCAATCATTTCAATGTCTACATCACAGCAGATTTCTTAGAAAGACAAAAAGCAGCGGCAGGATAATTGAGAGTTTGATGTTGGCCTGTGGGGCTGCGTTAACTATCTCCAACATGGCTGCTCCAGCCTGGGCAGGCGATTTCGTCTTCTGGTCATACTGGATGCTCCTTTCATACAAAACGTAGTGAGTTGTGTAATGGATTTGGAAAATATATGTGCCCAAATCAGCCTTTGAAAGCATCAGCTTCAGAGTACCAGTCGGCGTCACACTTGCTTTCATTAACCGAGATCCAGCGTGGTAGAGATTCGTGTAATTTGTCAGATGCGGCGTGTCTGAAATGCTAGCTATGGCGAGAGGTACATTATTTCCTTGACTGAAGTTTTTGTACAAAATATGCAGGTTTTTTACATCTGTAATTGTAGGAGCATTGCTAGCATCTATTGTCAAAATGAGAGTGTTCGTGTCCCCACCCCCGCAATGGACGCTGTGGATCAGAGCAAGAAGGGCGAACTGCACGCCCCTGCAGAATCGGCCTCTCGGTGTCATTCTCATGACTGAAATAAAATACAAAATGTAAACTTCAGTAACAATGCTGAAGAGATTCACTATCAGTTGCAGATCAAAAATTTGAAGAGCAATAATCAGTGGCAAAACCCTTATGCCTCACTTGCACAACCGATTCACATAATTATTCTCACGGTAACCTTGACATTTCCGAAATGTCACTGAAGTGTGTAGAAAGTGAGGATATTTTTCATACAGTTGTCCACCCACCGTGACCTTTGTGAGGGGACAACTAAATTAGTCCATTATCCCCTGAGGATGAAATTAACAATTTTGGCTCACGTGCGACAGCAAAAGTGAAGTCGCCACTCTACGTAATGTGTCGTCTGTGGTAAACTTTAACGTTGGCACTTTCTCGGAGACTGTTCAAGTGTCAGACTGGCTTATCCCAAAATATTTGTGGTAAAACCTTTAGGCTAAGCATGCCAATTTCAAGGACCTCTCTCAAAGGACAAGGTCACAGTGTGTCGGCCAGAAAGGGGTAAAGAAATAGCCATATTTTGACACAAATTGTTTCTCCTGAAGTCAAATACTATTTTAGTCTTCTTCAGCGTTCCCGAGTTTCTGCCTCAGATGTCAAGATTAATATCCACCTGAGGCATAACCCATGAGGGTTTCGTGTGTGCTCGTTTCCCCGATGGGTTTCCACATTATGGGGCTCGGGAAGCTGACGTCATCACGCCAGTCGTGGCCTCCATCTTGTGAGGATACGGGACTAAGCGCTCATAAGGAAATCGCTATTGAGTTTTGTAATGTCAGAAAAGTCTTGCATACTATAAGCAATAACAGCAAGTCTTGCCATCACTGTAGGAAGCCGCTGGCTAGAATATATTTTTGTTTGTTTACAAAGAGAAAGAAAATGAAGAAAAACGTGTTGAAACACTATTTCCCGACTATGCGATGACTATCGTATCCTCTTAAGCTGGCGGCTGACGTGCCGACGCTGCTAGGCAATGCGGGGAACTTCCCGAGCCCTGAGATACCAGATGGCATAGTCGGCGACACTCCGACTTCGCTGGTCATTGGTTGGTTTTCTGTCCGCGCGGTTTGCTCCCGGCCTAGCCTTGCCTCTCCCGAGGCACCCACAATGCAGTGGGGCTATTTACCCGTAGTTGGGAGTCAGGTTCACGGGCATCAGGGCCTATCAACACACCGGCCGTGGGCCTGCAAGCCGCGTGTTTGGGGGCCAGACCTCCTCCGAGTCCCCCCTCAGCCTGAGTGCGCGAGGTGCTCAGTTACCGTGTGCCCCCACCCGGGTCTGCCCTGGGGGACTTGGGTGGGGTTAGGTATTTTTTAGTTCCCAGGGTCACCCTGGTCAGCCCCACAGGGTGGGTTTTTCTCTCTATTCTGGGGCATGTGTTTCTGTCTACCCTTTGTCCATTCACCTGTGTTTGCCTTTTTAAAACTCTCCCTACTGTCTGCACTGCCTGTCGCTCTTGATATTGGATGTGTGTTGCTAAATGGTCTTAGCTTTATTTAGGCCCCATGTGTTAGGTTTATTTAATGTATTTGACCGGCTGGCGACATACATTCAATGTTCTGTTTTTTTCACAAGCAGTGCAGGCACGTCCTGAGAAAGCCTTGTTGCTGTCGGGACGCTAAGCAATGTACAATCAATCAATCAGTTACCGTGTGTCGCCTCGAGGAGGCACTACATGAGGCTTGTTGTTGGAGAGGTTATGTACTGGCAGAGAGAGACTGACGCGATTGCGATTTTAAAAAGGGATCGAGACTTCCAGCTATCGCTGATTTCGTCCAGGGGGGGTGGGACGGGGATGGGGGGAGGGGGTCTATATTCTGGCTGTTTGTCGCTGATGTCCGCGCATCGTCTTTCATCATGTTTGTCCGCTTCATCAGAGGCCGGATCATTGGGGGAAGAGCCTGAGTTCCCGTGAGGGACCGGATTCCAGTCTCCTTGGCCGATGGTGTGGATTCTTGTTCCTCCTTTTGGCGGTTCCAGTCCAAGGCCCGGTTTTCTTGGCCCGCCGGCTAATGCCCTCTTTGTTTGAGGGGGGTTGATTTTTACTAACCCCCCTATATGTGTTCGTGTTTTTCTTCTATGTTTGGTTATATGTACTTAACTAGGGGGTGTTCGTTGAGTAGGTGTATTGTGTGTTTGGTGGTAGTGCACCATGTTGTTTCGTCGGGGTTTATGAGGCCTTCTAGAGTGAGAGGTGTGTTGAGTTTATCTGCTATTGCGGTTCTGGTTTCTTCTATGTTTGGACAGTCTAGCAGTATGTGTTCTGTGGTCAGAGTGGGTCCGCATGTGCACATTATTTGGGTTGGGAGGACTAGGTATCTTTCGCCCCCCAATCGGATTCTTGTTAGCCGTGACTGATCTTTCCTTTTGCCTGAAAAGAGGATGGGTGTGTTGTTAAGTACCCTCTTTAGATTTTTTCGTCTTCCCCTTTTGGTCTGGTGGAATTCTTTTTCCCATAGGTTTTGGAAGGCGGGTCGGAGTGCTCTTGACCTTTCGTTTGCTGAGAGGGGCAGGTTGAAGAAGGTCGATTCTTGGTCGAGGCCTTTCTTCGCTGCCCTGTCTGCTCGCTCGTTGCCTGGGATCCCCACATGGGAGGGGACCCACATGATCTTGACCGATTGGCCGCGTTCTGCGAGTTCGGCTGCTCGTAGCCTGATCAGGTAGGTTAGATCCTCTCTGCACGAGTCTAGGTTTTGAATCGCTTGGATTGCAGATAGTGAGTCCGTCACTATGAGAATATTTTTGGACTTTGGTAGGTCGCTTTTTATCGCCTTAATGGCGCCTAATATGGCCGTGAGTTCGGCTGTGAAGACTGCTGTGTGGTCGGGTAGTTTGATAGCCCGGTCCGATTTGTTAGGGACGTGGATACCTAGTCCGGTTGTGTGGGTAGTTGGGTCTTGGGACCCGTCTGTATAAATGAGCTCGTAGTTTTTATATGTAGTGGTCTTTTTAATGTCAAACTCCATTTTCATTTTGGGCCCGTCTAACTCTTTCTGATATTTAGTGAGGTCCAGATCTACCTCTATTTGTGGGAGTCTCCACGGTGGTACCGTTATTTGTGTGTTCGGTGTCTTATTTGGAAGTTTGAGGTTTATAGTGTCTTCCATTTCTTGGACCACCGTTTTTATTTGTGGTGTTTGCTTGCGTTTACCTCTATGGGTGTGGTCTGCCCTCCTTTTGAATACTGCTAGCAAGCGGTGGAAGCAGAGGGAGCGAGAAGTGACGAGCACTAACACTGCGTTACCACACCGTAGACGCATCACAACAACCATTTTGACACACATACTATTTTCAACTTTAACCCAAACTTGATACGGAGATGCGTGATGGTAAGACCTTTCTATGCATACTAATTTGGATGACTAGTACTTGGAAAGTTCAAGGGTCACAGGAGGTTGGCAAATTTGTGGAAAAATGCCAGTTTTTGGATAGTATTGTAGTTTTTATTAAAGTTTTTGTCAACTTTTCTGTCAGATTTGGCGTGAAGGTAGCTGATGATACGACCTTTCTATGCCTAATAATTTAATGATCCCCTCGCAAGGGTCATGGGGAAGGGGTAAAAATAGCAATATTTTGACAAAAACTGTTTCTTCTCAAATACTATTTTCAACTTCAAACTCAAACTTGGCATAAAGTTACCTGCCGATAAGGCCTTTCTATGCATACCAATTTGGATAACCCCTGGAGGTTGGTAAGTATGTGAAAAATGCCAGTTTTGATAGCATTGTACTGTTTATCAACATTTTTGCAAACTTTTCAATAAAATTTGGCACGAAGGTAGCTGATATCACCTTTCTATGTATACTAATTTATTTGACCCCTCACAGAGGTCAAGGGTCATGGAGGGTCAACAAATTTGTGCAAAATACGTACATTTTGAGAAAACTCGGATTTTGCGGGTACAAAAGCCAACCCTTTACTTATTTTTAGACACGTGAAACGCAATAAAAGCTTGCTCATTTCAGTGACCCGTTGGAAAGGTCACTTATTGTGTGGACTGGTCATACACGTGAGCCAAAAGGGCTTTGCCTTTCTTGGTTAGATATCCTCCGAGGTCTTTATCAAACGTCTGGAGACAGATTGACTATGGTAGTTCAAGGGTGGTGTCAGAATAGCCTGCAGGCGCCAAGCTATTCTGACACCACCCTTGAAATATCATGGTCGATCCACATCCTGTCGTGGCATGTCGGGGCTTTATGGGTTAGTACACACAGAAAGGTATAGTAGCTATCTATTTTTTCTGTATTTTAGCATGCTCACAGTCCAAGGCTGGAACACAAAGGCCAGAAATGATTTTATTGTAAAACTTGATCATATAAAGGCACCTGGTCTGTTCAAATGTCGGCTGCAATATTTAGTGTGTTTCGTATCACTTTGTATTACTTACATTCCAAATTCTTGTGGACTGGTTTTTCCGTTTTTTCTCTCACACTGCGTCTTCCGTCTGCCCAGCTGCTCCTGAACAGAAAACAAGATGGGGATTTCATCCCAAAGTCTACTGTATTGTTTGGAGCTCAAATGTGTTTTCATTTTAGGAACATACAGAGTTGTTCATATTTTTAATCTTATCCTTCTGATCCATTTCGCTCCTCTCTAAGCCAATCTCTGATCAACACACATGATTCCGGCGCGCACAAATAAAAACTGACAAACACACTGTGCTTCCCGCCATTAGTAGTATATAATAGTGCGCTCTGTGGGTTCGTGTAGCAACAGTAATATTGAAAAATCTAATAGCAGGAGCAGCAATATGACGTCACTATAAGCTTGACGTCATGGCATCGCTAATCTCACGAAGCTGTGTACCCAGTAACGCATTTGAGGTTTCATGTCACTCGGGGAAACGCACACAGCCTCTTCAAGGGCTGACTGTTTGATGGGAGTATATACTTGATCCAAAACTTGCAAAAATGAATTATTATTTTAAAAGTTGAAGAGGTACTGACAACGCTGGATTACGAACTCATCCAATGACTATTTCAAAGCTTGCTCAAAATTCCAAGTAAATAGAACGAAAATTACGGACTTAAATGTGGGTCAACCGACTTTCTATAAGCGGTCTTCCTAAATCAAACTGTCAGAGAGAGAGAGAGAGAGTTAGTTATTTGGGTTTAACGCCGAGCAGACAACTAAGGCCATCTCACGGCGGGAGAAAAAGAGAGAGCTTGTCTTTAGTGGCGGAGGGGGTGGGGGGGGGGGGACAGTTACAGGGGCTCATGAGAAGCATTACCTCTTTCCGTGCGATACCATTCTCATTGCATCCTCATACGTGACAGTCATATAGGTTTAAGTCTACGACTGTGGACACGTCAACTGTCCAGAAAGCGAGAAATCAACTGCCCTGTGAGTGTCTCCCCCCATGGTGAGCAGCCGACTGGGCCGGGTGTCACCGGCGATTGCTAATCCTCTAATCCCGTCACACATCACATCACGACGATCATCACACTCGCTCGCTGCAGTCGGACCGAACGGACTGACGGCCCTCCGCCATCCTCCACCAGCAAGCTAACTTCACGCCTCATCGCCTCAAGTGGACGGTTCGCCACACTGCGCTTTCCATCACTCACAGCTCGGAGCTCCAATCGAAGGCCACAGATAGAGCTTACCGACAAGCATGAATACACAGAAAGAAAATCCCGCCCTTTTCAGGACGTCAAAACGAAGGACGAAAGCAGCGGAATATGCAGCTCACCACCCACCGCAGCCTCAACAAGGACCCAAGAACAAGAGAGGGACACGGCAGTACAGACCACCCTTGTCCCCTCCAATACAGAGACAAAAAACCGTGCCGTGCCTCCCACTCCACCACCGCAAGCGATCCACCAAAGGTGGATGCCACCAGGACGTCCCGAAAGAAGTCGCCGACAAGCTCATGCAGAGATTCATGATCTTTCAAGCAGAGATGTCTCAATCAACCAGCGCCGAATCATCGCTACCTCAGTACAACAACAACAGAAACAGAGGAAGAAGAAACATCAGGACTATCATCCGAGCAGGATTTCGCCTCCCCCCCCCCCCCCCCCCCTCACTACAGTCGTCATTCCCGAACACCTCTTGCAGGAGAGGGTTAGTTAGTTAGTTATTTGGGTTTGTTGAGCAGGCGACTAAGGCCATCTCACGGCGGGATGGGTAAAAATCTGGTCAGCCAGACTAAAAGCAAGGTCTTAAGACAAGATGTAAATATAGCTTAAAAATGTCAGGCTAAAATGTCGCACGTGTCTTTAAAAGAAACGTCTACAGACTCTCAAAAAGGGCAAATTAAAAAATTCACATAGTCTATGAATGCTCAGATCTTGTTAAAAAATATTGCATTCTCTCAAAAAATTAAAGATTTTGTCCGGGGGAACATCCCGGAACAAAACGTTCAAGGAGTCTGCTGTGAAGTGTTTATATCTCGAGTCAATTAGATCAGCACAATACAGCAAAAAGTGTCGAACAGAAAACTGCTCATCACAGGCAAAACACCATGGACGCTCATCCTGTTTAAGTAAGTAAGAGTGTGTAACATACGTGTGCCCGATGTGGAGCCGAGTAAGGACAGTCTCCTCACGGCGGCTGCTGCAGCGGAAAGGTAGACTGTCGGACACCGTAGGAAGAGCTTCATGCAGCTTGTTCCCTTCCTCTTTGTCCCACTCGGACTGCCACTCGCGGGCTATGTACGCACTAATCACAGGTTTAAAATCACTAGTATAAACAGTCTGTGTGTCAGGGACAGGGTCATTGCGGGCACTGTTGGCAGTAGAATCTGCGATTCTGTTGCCTTCGATGCCCACATGGCCTGGGACCCAAATAAAAATGATGTCATAATATTCCTTCATCAAGTCTGCGTAGAGCTCTCTAATCTGCACCAATAGTGGGTGGTCTGTTCCCGCGCCCTGAAGGGCCTGCAGGGCAGAAAGAGAGTCAGACAGAATCAGGAAGTTCCTTTCCCGAGACTGATAGGTCTTTAATCTAGCTGTATGCAAAGTATTTAGTAAGAATAAGAAAAATAGTGGACTCAAATGCAGATCAACCGGTTTCTGTGAAAATGGTAATTTGCTCATTAATGTGTATTCTAATTAAAAAATATTAAAAAAAAACAACAAAAAAACGCCTCAAGGTAATTCATTTAAAGACAATATCCTAAAGTTTCAAGCTTGTCCGTCCACAAACGTGGGCTCTAGTCGATGTCACATACACACATACACATGGCACTTTTTTCTTCTAGATCTGCATTCAACAGCAATGCTAGCGTAGCTAGACGTGACGTAATTTTATAATAAATAATAATAATGAATGGTTCTTGTATAGCGCAAAATCTTTTTTCTTTTTTTTTAAATCTTGTAAATACACTGTTACAGTGTGATGCCTAACTCCACCAGGGAGGCCCCTTTGGGGGCTTAACTGCCTGTCCCAAGTCAGGATAAAGGAGGAGGGTTGGGCGTGGGGCTAGCGACTCCACCCTGTAAAAAGAAACTTGCTACGGAAACGACAAGGGAAAAAGCGACACCGGCGCTGGGAGCGAAGCAGACCAGGAAACTGGACTTATGACGGATGGGGACCAAAGCCGCAAGGACGTCTCCACCCCGATAGCGGAACTCCTGACGCCAAAAAGATGGATCAGAATTGGATGCTGAAACGTGCGAACGCTCTACCAGACTGGAAAGCTGGCGCAAGCAGTAAGTGAACTGAACCGCCACAAACTAACCCTTATGGGAGTAACAGAAGCAAGATGGACTGGTGCTGGCAGACAGAGGTTGAGCTCCGGAGAAGTCATCATCTGGTCTGGAAGAACAGACAACGAACACCGAGAAGGAGTTGCTGTCATCATCAATAAGAGCAAGGCCAACACCGTTCTACAGTGGAAACCTGTGAACGAGCGCCTGCTGTACGTCAGGATGAATTCCAAATACGCAAAGCTGTCTATTGTCGTGGGCTACGCACCGATAGACGATGCGGAAGAAGAGGATAAGGATGCATTCTACGACGCCCTCCAAGCTGTTTTGGAAGACATCCCTCGACATGACGTGCTGATGCTGATCGGTGACTTCAATGCTAAGGTCGGCTGCGACAATGAAGACAGAAAGAGGACCATGGGACGACATGGAGCGGGTGTGATCAACGACAACGGGGAGAGGCTGGTCAATTTCTGCGAGGAGAATGACTTAGTCATAGGAGGGACCCTGTTTGCGCATAGGGAGATCCACAAACTCACATGGAAATCGCCAGACGGCAAGACCCAGAACCAGATCGACCACATCATCATTAATGGTCGCTGGAGGCACTCTCTGCAGGATGTGCGAGTGATGCGACATGCTGACATTGGCAGCGACCACAGTCTTCTGGTGGGGAAGGTGACACTGAAGCTTAGGAAAGTAAAGATAGGAGACACCAGAAATCAGCGCTACGACGTGGCCAAGTTGAAAGACCCAAAAGTGAAAGAAGAGTTTAGGTTGGCCCTCAGGAATAGATTTAGTGTTTTGGAAGATGAGACAGTGCTGACTATTGAAGATTTCAACAGAGCCATGAAGGAAACAGGAGGGGAAGTTTTAGGATACAGAAAGAGCAGGAAGACAGAGTGGATCTCAGAAGACACGTGGGCTCGCATAGAAGAGAGAAGACAGATCAAGAAGAAACTTTTGGACACCAAATCACCAAGATTGAAGGAAAGAATATCACGAGAATACAGAGAGAAAGATCAAGCGGTGAAGACATCAGCGAGAAGAGACAAGAGAATGCACACAGAAAGGCTGGCAGAAGAAGCGGAGGCAGCTGCAGAACAGAGAGACATGAAGACAGTGTACCAGAACACCAAGAAGCTGAAGGGCGATTACGAGCAGCACCATGACCTTCCAGTGAGAGCTGAAGATGGAACTCATATCACAGTAGAGGAAGAGAAGCTGAAGATATGGAAGCAACACTTCGAGTCCATCCTGAACCGCTCAGACCCACCAACCCTCGCTGACATTCCTGAAGCGGAGGAGGACCTGGACATTAACCTCGGCAACATTACTATTGCGGAAGTCAAGCAGGCCATTCAAAAGCTGAAGAACGGGAAGGCACCTGGCGATGACGGAGTGTGCCCCGAGATGCTGAAAGTAGAAGATACGGTAACGCCGCAACTTCTTTGCCAGATTTTTCAAAAGATCTGGGACACTGAGGAAGCACCGAGCGATTGGAAGACCGGCATCATCGCCAAACTACCGAAGAAGGGAGACCTGGGGAACTGTAACAACTGGCGAGGCATCACCTTACTATCCCTCACCAGCAAGATCTTCAGCCGCATTCTCCTTGAACGCATTACGACAGCAGTGGATGTCATCCTCCGCCAGGAGCAGGCAGGTTTTAGGAAGGGCAAGTCCTGCATTGACCATATTTTCGTCCTGAGACAGATCCTTGAACAGTCTAACGAATGGAATGGATCCCTCTATGTGGTCTTTGTAGACTTTGAGAAGGCCTTCGACAGTCTGCATCGAGACTCCCTTTGGAAAATCCTGCGATACTATGGAATCCCCCAGAAACTTGTCAACGTCATCAGGTCCCTGTACAAGAATTTTGAGTTCAGAGTCGTCCACAACAATCAGCTCACCGAACCGTTTAAGGTGGAAACCGGAGTGAAACAAGGATGTATTCTTTCGCCGATCCTCTTCTAAATGGCAATTGATTGGATCATGCGCCGCACCACAGAGGGAAGGAGGCAGGGAATCCAGTGGACGCTGACCTCAATGCTGGATGACCTCGACTACGCCGATGATATCGGGCTGCTGGCAAGCAGAAACCAGGACATGCAACAGAAGACACAACAGTTGACACAGTCAGCAAGCTCCATAGGTCTCGGGGTCAACATTAGGAAGACTCAAGTCATGAGGAAGAACACCATAGTGGGCGACCCAATCACCATCAATGACCAACCTCTGCAAGAGGTGGACGAGTTCACGTACCTGGGCAGCAAGGTTACCACAGATGGAGACTGCACAAGGGAGATCACCACAAGAATCAACAAAGCCAACCAAGCCTTCGCAATGCTGAAACCCATCTGGAGGACCACAAGCCTGAGCATCCACACCAAGCTCCGTATTTTTAAGAGCAACGTGCTGAGTGTCCTTCTATATGGGTCAGAGTGCTGGAAATCCACTACCGCTACGGAACGCAAGCTGGAAGTCTTCCAGAACAAGTGCCTGCGACGGATCATGAAGGTCTTCTGGCCAAACATGATTACAAACGAGGAACTACGGAAGAGAGCAGGCGCAGACAGCATCGCTGAAACCATCGCCACACGGAGATGGAGATGGCTAGGCCACGTTTGCAGAATGTCACCCGACTCATTACCAAGGGTGGCACTGAGATGGACACCACAGGGGAAGAGAAACCGTGGACGACCAAAGGAGACGTGGCGCCGAACCGTGGAGCGAGAGCTCAAGAACAGAGGCCTTACTCTGCAAACAGCACCCAAAATAGCAGCTGACAGACAAAAGTGGCGCTCCCTTGCCGTCGCCTCAAGCACCAGACGGCGCAGAGAGGACTGAATGAATGAATGAGTGTGATGCCTGCACACCCATGTTATTCTGTACTAGGTGTTGAACACGCTGAGACCTGCTCCATTTAAAAGTCTACCATATTTTTGATACGGTAGACAAAAACTGCTTAAGCCATTCTCCTTTATTTAGATGTTATTTACCATTTTTTTTCACAGAGTATGCATATTGTGCATTAAAATGTGGAATTTTGATCTTTACACTGCTTTCAGTGTGACCCATCATTTTAATTGTAAATCTTTTTAATTAAGAATCTAAAAAAAGGGGGGGAAATCTGTTAGGAGGGGCTGCTGCTGAAGCTTCTACTATCAGGAGTGAGAGGCATGTACCGATGGCTGAAAGACTTCCTCTTCAACAGAACAGCAATAGTGAAGTCGATGGCACACTCGGCATTCTTGTCAAACTCAGGGAATGTGTTGTGTTCCTGACGCTGTTCTTGGTCTATATTAATGACATAAGTACAGCACACACCACGGCATGTCTCAAATGCTCTCCATGCAGACGACTTTGCAATATGGAGCGCAGCAAAACACAGACATAGCAGCCTGCAGAATCCAGGATGCCACCAACAGAGTCAGCATTTGGACAGAAAGATGGCCAATCCAGCTGAGCTAGACCAAGAATGCCACCACGCTCTTCGCTCTTTCAACCAACAAGGAAGAGGTCACCTTGAAAACTGGACACCTTCAAGTGCCGTAGACTCTGATTCAGACACACCAAATTTACCCCGGGTGACACTAGTCACTGTATTCACTTGGAGGCCTCACATCAAAGCCATGGAAGCTAGAGCTGTAAGAAAACTGTATGTGATGAAGAGACTGATGGGGACCACATTGGGCATGCTTTTCAACATCCTGGCACAAGTATGCACCGGCTCTGTCAGACCAGTAGTTGTGTACCAGTTTACTTCGACAACATAAAACACTGCCTCCAAAACCAATAAAGCCATCATTTTTGCCTTTTTCTCCACTAAAGAAACAGAAAAAAATTGGTTGTTAACATTGTGATCAGAATAATGACTAGCTTTCTACAAAAATTTCTGTACATTGACAGTGACAGAGATACGACACCTCCCTGAGAAACACCTCTCCCGAGTTTGACAAGACTGCCGAGTGTGCCATCATCTGTCACTCTTGCTTTTCTGTGAAGATAACTTCTTTCAGCCATCGGTACATCTTGCCTCTAATTCATGACAGTAGATGTTTTAGCCCCACTTTACAGACTTAAATGTTTGTTTAAACAAAAAAGAAGTTACAATTAATGTGACAGTGAAATCAGAGCAAATATCAAACTTTCCACATTTTAATGCACCGTCTGCATACTATTTTTTTTTAAAAGCATTGTAAATAACCATCTAAACAGAGAAGACTAACATAAGTAATACAGATGTTAATTGTGTGTTCCTTTGCATACTAGTAAAGTAGGTGTAGTGAAGAGCCCACCCTGTGGGGGTGGCCCTGGGAACTAAAAAGTAGTTAACCCCATCCAAGTCCCCCAGGGCAGACCCATGTGGGGGTAAATCTCTGGTGTGTTCGTAAGGATTTTAAAGAAACATGGCTTAAACATTGCAGGACCTACAGGAGGTACACTTTAATGCCCATCTTATTGAGAATTGCGGGGGGTTGGGGGTGCACGGTGGTTAGTTCTGGCTCATGGACTAAAGTGAAAAATACAACTAGCAATTACGGATTTTCCAAACTCTATTTATAGACTTTTTTTTTGTTTGTTTGTTTGTTTTTCTTTCTTTTCTGTTCAAACGCAGGCTGACGACGTTGCCTTCATGGGGCTTTGACACGGGCTGTTGACATGGTGCCTATAATATCATTGTTTACAAACAACATTCGCTACGTTCGCCGGGCGGCATCTCTGAGATTTTCTCAATTTCGATTGACAGCTCTACACGTGTCTAGTGTAATGTATCGTGTGAATGTTATGCCGGAAGGATATCGGTGACTTGAATCTACTGCAACAATTCGCGGATTTAAGTTGACTGAGGTAACACTGAAGAATTTGAAAACGACTACCCGGCGACATAGCATTCAGTCACCAAGTCCTTCGCCCTGGCAACTGAGCTTACTATACCGACGTCAGTAGGCCTGGCCTACATGTACAGTAAGAGAGAATGGCCGTGTCTGAGCAAGTGATCATGTCCGGGTACAGGTGATCAGGATTATCTCGTGGTGGCGTCCTGTTTTGATATCGGTAAGGTTAGTACTGGTATTCTGTGACACTGAGGCCGTTTACGGCACTTGCACATCAACCCGGTTTGAATCCCGGCGCCGGAGTACAACTGACTCGGGTTGGAGCGTTTACACTTGACCCATCCCGGGTTGGAGCAGGGTACAATTCAACCCTGCTCCGAAGCAGGTTTGAACCGGGTTTGGATCTAAATCGCATTCCATTCCGCGTCATCACTGTGCATGTTGCAAAAAATAAAATAAAATAAATAAATAAATAAATACTAATAATTATAAAGATTAACTCATTCAGCCCGACGGCCGTATTTCCCAAATTTTGGAGGCGTCTTCCAATGACTGCACCAGTTGCAGGAGATGGATCGACCATGATAATTCAAGGGCAGTGCCAGATTAGCTTGGCGCCGACAGGCGCCAAGCTAATCTGGCAGTACCCTTGAATTATCATGGTCGACCCATCTCCTGTTGTAGTGCGGGGCGTCAGGGTTGAATGGGTTAAAAAAAAATCGGGGCCGTGACGTCACTGGCAGGAATTTCAGTATTGACAGCTAACACAACAGATTTCATAGCCTTGTATTGACGTCGATTGTGTACATCGACAGTGAACATGAGATCTTTCTATAGCTTTTCATCATGGCTGGGCTGAAGGTGCTATTTTAAGTTTGTGTGCTGCACGATTTGACTCCAGCAGTCTTGAGACCATGGCAGAGTACCAACACTTCTGAAAATAAAATAAGAGGTTGCCGAACTGACAAATGTAAGAGCGCTGTTGATCAACAACGTTGTTCTAAAGGTAAGAAAAACTTTTTTTCTTTTTTGTGTGCAAAACTTTGCTGTACGAGTAGCTTGAATCTCGTGTTCGAGGTCACCTCTTTCTATGCCGCAAGAAATACATGAAAATAATAAAAATTATAAAAAAAAAGAACTGGTCACAATCCAACTGCACGAGCCAAAGAACATAATGAGCCACCTACGTGTTGTCTCATGGAGGGCTCCATGATGCGTTCCTAAGATGCTTGTTATTTCGTGAAACGTAAAAGTCTGTTGTCAATCCTGAATTTCTATTCAGAAACTCAGAAATCTCCACTCCCCTGAACACTCCTCCCCCCCCCCCCCCTCCCCTCTTGAAATTTAAAAAAATAAAAAGAAGAAGAAGAAGAAAAAAAATACATCCTGAGAACGTGAATGCCGTTTTGGGGGATTCGTGAATCCCAAATATAAAGCGTCGTGAATTTGTGATAACAAGACGTTGTTCTGAAATCTGAGAAGGTCAAAAACTGGACGTCAGTTTTTCTTGAAAAACACTGAGTGAATTAAAAGCCCGGATAAATACTGATGCAATATTGCATGTTTGTCCGGGCTTTTATTTGACTGTTTCCATCGAAATGCATTAATAATAGCAAATTTACGATGACGCTTACAGACTGTAAATTTACTTAGGAGCAATGGTATTGATTGAATCGTTTAAGACGAAGCAATCACGTGATACGCAACTGAATTTGTCTGCTACAGTCGCCATTTTGTGCAGCAGAGATGGCCTCGGCAAATAGTAGCGATCGTGAACATGGACGGTTTTTACAGACAAAGACATAAAATAACTAGCTAACAGCTGCTGGAGTTGTTGGAGAGATCGGAGGTCAGCTTGAATGTGGAAGTGTCGGCGAACGTGAAGGCAGTCTCAGTGACTCCAACAGAACAACAACGTGATTTGCATGATGATACAGGCTGAATAAGCTCAGTTTATTCCTATGTCCTGGTAACTCAGGTGGCAAAGCACGCAGACTAAATCACAAGTAGGATTTGATCCCCCCCCCCCTCCCCCACTGACTCCCCCTCTCCCGCGGTGTTATTTATGTATTTATTTACTTATTTCTGTATGGTATTGCCCTTGTTGTTTGTTTGTTTTTCTGCTTGTGGTACTCGGTTTTACAATGGCTGGCTGTCTTATTCTTTTTTTCTTTTTTTAATCATCATTAATTCCCACTGGAAGAACACGTTTGTGGCCCATGTCTGATTTTTCTTACCACTGGCATCGTCTAGACATTATTTCAAGTCAACAATTCTGCGTTCTCAAATTTTGTCATACCTTTTCATAAGGATGTTTCTTTGCGAAACTATGATGAACCCCCTCTCCTCTCTATTTATAAATCAATGCCGTAGCGGAGCGGCAGAAGGGTTAAAAAGTTTCTGTTTTTGGCGTGCAACAGTTTTGAAACTGTTCTAAAATTTCTCTTATCTAATTTTTGTATGTTAAAACTGTTTCAATTTACAAGCGTGGTGTGCATCTAAGCCAAAGTTTTCTGAATAGTGCCGGATATCTTTCCGATTGTTGTCTTCTCTCTTCGCTCAACTTTCCTCTCCTTTCCTCAAACGGAAAGCGGGTGTACGAGAAAAATCGTCACTATGACAACTTTGGGAACATTATATTTGTTTCCCTCGCCAATTATTATCTCCGAAATTGCGCATCCAGGCAAAATTTCGTGTTGACTGTTTCAGCTGCACAAAATGGCCGACTGCAGACGACGCCGCGTGACGACGCTGGCTGTGTGACGTCACTTGCCAGACAAATCAAACAATGGGCTTGGGAGGTGTCAGTCGGTTGTAGTGAAACTGTTAAAAGAAAGTGCGGTGGGTCCCATAATTATCAGTCTGTGGCAAGCACTGTGTGGAATACCAATCAAACATTAGTGATTCTTTCAATTTTCAAGATGAGTACCTGGGCCGCAACAACTGAATTCCTTTCGAATCCCTAACTGGCATTCCCAACGAACAAAATTTTAGTCGACATAAATATGAAGTGAGTGTCTTCTGGCTGGCTTCAGTTAGCCTTTTCCCTGGTAATATCTGACATACAGTATATATAAAATGATCTCAGACAACGCTTTGTTGAAACAAATTCTTTTGTACCCGAAGCCAAGAACTGCCTCTTTCGCCGAATGAAGCCAAGTATACTAGTACAATAATAGTTCAAAGATACACTTCCGTCTGTAACAGTTGGTTCCGAAACGCCACATACAGGTCTAGCTATGGTTATTTAGACACAGGACAATCCAGTTCAGCACACGTCGTTTTTATATCAGGTCAGTAACCTGACAACTGCCGTGACAGTTCAATAAGGGTGGTGTCTGATTAATCCCAGTCGCAAATTAAAGTTTAACCCCATGGCCGTATTTCCCAAAGATTGAACTAAAGGTGTCACCTAACGATTATGTCACAGTGGCGGGAGAGGGATCGACCACGATAATTCAAGGGTAATGCCAGATTAGCTTGGCGCCAAGCTAATCTGGCACTACCCTTGAATTATCATGGTCAATCCATCTGCTGCTGTGCGTCGGGGCTAAATCGGTGGACTCGAACACAACCCTGTAAATTAATCCTACACTGATGCCGAAGGAATAGCCCTCAGGAGCCGAGTCCAACGGATAATAACAAGACAAGCGACTTGTGAAAGCACAGATCACTGAAATTATAATTAACATGATTAATGGCCAAAAGAGACAAAGTGTTATCCTACCTGTATCACGAATACCTGAGGGGAAAAAAATTGATGAAAGCGGTCCCCAACAGTTGTAAACCTTCCCCGCGCGCGCAGCCTGCTTGCGACTCATGCTCATCTAACGGCAACCCCAGCCGCACACAAACCATTGAAACTGAATATGTATCGAGTTGAACGGCCTCTACAGCCTTCAAGAGGCCTAGATTCTTATGAGCCCCTGCGTTCGCAGATGCTCATGGGAATCTAGGCCTCTTGCTATGTATCCCTTGGCGTTGTTTACTGCCGTCTAGTCTTCAGCCGGCGTTGGGATCGATAACGCCGCCTGTGCGGCCGAGACTCTGTTCAGGAAAAAAATGATGACGGGCGTGTCTCAGTCAGCATTAGTGTCTGTTGAAAGGTCCTGGTAAATCAAAATGGCCTAGTTGCTGTTCGCCTTAA
>BTPG01000001.1:317315894-317439529 GCA_036245525.1 Semisulcospira habei | reverse complement strand
ACTTGATATCAAGACGACGTGTGCTGAACTGGATTGTCTTGTGTCTAAATTATACCATAACTAGATCTGTGTGTAGCGTTTCGAAACAATCGGTTACAGAAATGTGTCTTTGAACAGTTAAGGCGGTAGTGGGCCTTTAGCCCCTTCTCTGCCGAGAATAAAAGTGAAAATGCAAGAAACTGCGGGGGCATATGAGGATCTATGCCTCTTGCTGAAACCAATTTGTATATCTGTTTCTTGGGCGGTGTTGGCTTCTGGTCGTTAAATAAACCAAATTTCCGAAACAAAACAGAGCTTTTCTATAGCGTCCTTCCTCACTTACGCAGGCTAGGAACGCTTTACAAATGATTATAAACACACACAAAAAAACTATAAATCACAACAACAAAAACAGTTCAGGCATACTAACTACAGTGTTTCACACAACACATTATGTTTACAGTAACACCATCCAAAATCACATGATGGGAGGCAAAGCAAATTAATACTGATATACGTTTTCAGGTTGGTTTTGAAGACTGATAGTGTCAGGGACTCAGTGACGAACACGGGGAAGTAGAGAATTCCACACATGGTACTGAAAAGAAAGAGCACCTGCAGTCTTCAAGTTAATTCTAGGTTGGACCAATAATTCCTGGGAACAAGAACGTAGGCTACGAGAAGGGCTATGAGAGCAGAGACTGGAGGAGCGTCCTGTACAAGCAACAAAGAATGAAATGGAAAGTTCATTTAGACCTGTCGCTGTTTGCGAACTGATCATGGTCTGCCACATACCGTAATTTATTGCCAAAGAAAATCTGACTTTTCCCACAACAAATGGACTTTGTGTCTTTGGCGTTTACAAGGAAGAAATCACCCCAGGCCTAACATTTGCAAACTTTCTCGGCAGTAGCCTGTGTGAAGTTTTCTCTCCGCGACGCCTATTTACGTGGAAAACAGTCTCAGCACCACATTATCCTCTCTGTGCCCCAATAAACGACCCTTACTGCGTTATTGTTAACCTTTCATTTGCTACTGACGATACTGTTCGGCGTACGGCCGGAAAAGACGCGTAACTACGCGTCTTTTTCGCCGAATGGTATCGTCAGTAGCAGTCAACAGGTTAATATCAATTACCAGAAGCATAAAGAGGAAGTATTCCTTTAAACTCATTTAACCCCAAGGCTGTATTTTCTAAATTTTCAGCATGTCACCAAACGACTATGTACCAGTTGCAGGAGATGGATCTACCATGATAAATAAAGGGTAGTGCCAGATTAGCATGGCGCCATCAGGCGCCTATCTAATCTGGCACTACCCTTCAATTATCATGATTGATCCATCTCTTGCTATAGGGCGGCGGAGCTAAATGGGTTAAGGACCTCGGCTTTACGGAAATAACGGCTCATTTATTTTCCGTTCTGTAGCACATGTACTGTCAGAAAGAAAATGCAACAGCGATGAAGTTGCTGACCGCAAAACTGACCTTTCCAACGATGTGGTTCAAGTGCTAACAATACATACACTACCCTCAAACTGTCAAAGACCGCGATGGTGCTGGAAGCTAAAGAGTTAAAAGAACCATGAGAACACGTCCGGCAGCCCAAAAATAGCCTGTACGCGTTTTTGGCAGGATGCGGCGTCGCACCTCTCAAAGCGACCTTTTAAACCTTTACGCACAGGTGAAGAGAGAACGTCGCTTCAATGGATGACACACAGATCCCAAGAAGGCTCTGCGGAAACTTGAAGGTTGATAAAGATTTATGCTCATTCCCAATGCGCAAAAGGCCATCGCCAGGGCTGACGTCGGCCGCCGTTGGCCCGCGCACGGACGTGCGCGGGCCAACGGCGGCTGACGTCGGCCCGATGGCCTTTTGCGCATTGGGTTGCCAGTGGCCTTTATATTCTCCTATTCTTCCAGCCGCCGTAAGCTACGATGGCTTACGTGACACAGTTCTAACGGACGTTGTCGCTGCGAAGTGGTTTACACAATAACATTTTGGGTATTCAAGCGGAACTTGGGGTCAGCGAAGCGAAACTGACCTTTAAAGTACTTTTAATCCACACAAACTCAAACGCCTTACTGACGTGAAGGTGTTTAGTTGGTGACGTGTATAATTTGTCAGTTCAGAAGATGGTGATGTATATAATTTGTTTTGAATGCGGGACGAGTCACTATTACCCTTTCACTGCCGAGAAAAAGTGAACACGATCCAACCGCAAAGAGACATAGATCCTGACCCCCGCGACTGAGGGGGCTCATGAGGATCTATGCCTCTTCTTGAGACCAATTTGTATCCATGTTCCTTTACCGCTTTTGGGCTTTTAAATGAACACAAATTTCAGAAACGTCGTCAATGTACGTATTGTGCCAGGGCAGGGGTTGAAGCAGTCCTTCATCCAAATCGTAACCATCTGCAAGAGGCGTAGATTCTAATGAATCCCTGAGTCAGCAGGGACTCATGAGAATCTGCGCCTCTTGCAGGCAGGCCATTTAGTCATGATATCCTTAAAGTGGTTTTCACATGGCCGATTTCTCAACGATTTTTGTCTGGCAACAATTGGCCGACGAAAGTTTCCACCTGTTCACATGGGCGTCTTTTGTCGTTTTGGAGTTGGCCGACAATTGCCAGATGTCGGTGGGGTGTTGGCAGCGAGTAGACAATGCTCTACTTTCCACCGATTTCCCACCAACTCCAAGCAAGCGGGTTGTTTCCTGATCGACGATTGGTTAGAACTAGCCAATCAAATATGATTTTGTTTTCAATCTTCAGTCAACCTGTTGTCGTGTTCATGGCTACCATCGCCTATCAGAAGCAATCTTTTAATGCGTTCAGTTACAAGATTCCGGTGGCCTCTTTTCGCTTTGAACGGACGAAAGAAAGCATTTGGTGGGACAATAGCGTGGTCATTGTCTAAGTGGGTGTGTATACTGAATCCCAGTAAAAGCTTTTTGCGAACTGAAGCAATTAAAAAAGGTCAGGAGTGCCCCTTTAAGTTCAATAAATCCACAGAAAACCTGTGATACCTACTCACAGTGTTTTAAAAAAAAAAAAGGACACAGACAACAAATTTCTACACTCCTTTGACATGATCAAATGGGCACTCTAAACGACACCCCGAAAACAGAGGGAGAAGGGGAGTGCAGAAAGTAAAAGGTGGAGGGATTGAACCTCACAAACACTAGGATACAACTCTGTGAGCCAACGACCTACTAGCAGAATTTAGTAGGAAAGCCCTAGAGCTATCAATCCTAATCCCTAGCTAATTGACGGGGGATGGGGTTTAAACGGAGATCAAGATACGTGCAGTAAAACGCTACACTAAATTTTCATCTGTAATGCGACCAAAAAGTTGTCATCTGCAATCAAAACTTTATCACTGATAACAGTACCCTATAAGAAGATACACTGCCAAGTTTCAGACATGAATGGCTGATGTTTTTAAAGCTGCACCAAAATTACTACCTGCACCCTTTGGTGCCCGGAGTACCATTCGCTCCTGCGGCTGACTGTCAGCACCACACATGTAAAGATCCAAAAAGAAACACTTATGTTCAAGCTAGCAACCCTATATTTAGCAGACAAGCAGACACACATGTTACGCATTCAAAACAACCAGCAAATACAATTTTCAACAGTTGGTTAGTTTTTGACAATTTATTTGCTATACTACCCCCCCCCCCCCCAAGCAGGAACCATTTTGACAGTTTTTTCAACTTTGAACCCAACTGGACAACATAAAAAAGCCCTTGCACTGTTTAAAAAAATTCAGCAAAGTGCCTAGCCACAACTAGTCTGCATGAGATGTCATTTCTTTTATTCCCTCCTTCCAGCTTTAAACAAGCCTTAAGATACTGAAGGCAACTGAAGCCATGTTCCGCACTTTTTCTGAAAATGAATCACCAGCCAACATGCTTTTTCTTGCAAACAGCTACAAATCCTTGTACCAGCCAACTCAAGGGACCAAGGTGCTTCTCTGACTTTGACTACTTTGCATGGCAAAGCAGCAGAATGCGTTAAATAGTGTAAAATGCTTGAAAAAGTAGCAAAAATTGGACGTGAACGCGTGCACGCATTGGCGTGGGGGGGGGGGGGGGGGGGTGGTGGTGGGCGGGAAGGGGGGGGGGTTAATGCTTTGGGTTAGTATTATTAGGGTATGCATAGTAGAGTTTAGGATTAGGGTTAACATAGTGTTAGGATCTGGGTTAGCATAGTAAGGTTAGGCTTACCATGACTGAGGGTTGGGGGTGAGGGATATTGGAGGGGGGGGGGGGGGGGCCACGGGTGCAAAAAGGTGGTGTTGGGGGGTGGGTGGGTGGAAATGTGTGGAATGGATTTTTAGGCATAATAGATATGCTCAGGATACAGCAGGATGATTTGTGTTTGAAAAAGGTGAAGAGATTTCTTACACACTAACTTCTCGATAGTATTTATGACAACCGTGCCTTTTCACCGCACCACACCATCTAAACCGACTTCAGAAACCAGTCAAAACAACATGTTTTGGTGTCACCGCACTGAGGTTTGCAGTTTACAGCATGTTTTCACTAAGGTGACTCTCACAAAACCCCAAATACACTGTGCAGGATAAACGGGTATGTTTGAATGCAGTCAAAACAAAAGCAAAAATCCGGCCACCCGACAAAAATCATAGTTAACTAAATTTCATCTAGATCACACCGTAATGACTGTTACCTTGTCAGAAGGGTTTTTGAGTGACTACTATGACAGAAAATGTGACCTGGGATTGTTCCTGTGTGTTTTTTAGCCCTTTCTTCCCCCTTCGCACAAATATGCAACATTTTGCCACTATAATCCTTATACAGCTAAATAAAGCTATCTCAATGGCATCAAAAGTGCCAACATGGCCTAAAAACACCTGATATCAGCATAAAAAGCCAAAAATGTCGATTTTTTGGCACAATCTCCTTCCAAACGCCAATTGTAGAAAAATTCACTCTGCCTTTACAGGCCACACAGGGCAATTAGGTTATGACCCCTTTTCACACACTGTTATCTGTTAGCCTCTTGCAGCATAAAACTATGAACGAAGAACTTTTCTGCCAAAACAAAAAATCCACACGGAGCACATCACAGGAGAAACATTTTCAGCAATTCTTAACAAAATTAAGAGTTAGCGTTTTTCACAACACTCAAATGCACTAAGTACCCCATGACAAAACTGTCGTCTGCAAGCCTGCATACAACCGTGCACTTGCCCCAATTAGGCTCCCATGAACACACTAGGTCGACTAAAATAACCCAGATTTTGCTCTTTTTCACACCACCTGTCATGCCTTTTGTTGCTCAAAACGCCAAAAAAAGGCACACAATTGAAGTTTTACACCCTAAAAAAATGGCAAAAAGGGAGGAAATTTTTTTAACTATTTCTGGCGGAAAAGTTACTACATGCACCGGAAGCAATTGCCCTGTGTGGCCTGTACGGTTTGGTCCGCTGACGATGAGGAGTACCGGCAATTCAAAGCAAAACGTCCTCGAAACACACATGAACCTGACATAAAAATTCAGACTGACTCAAGTTGTTTCGCTATAGTGTGTACGGCCGGCCGATAAACAGGTCATTGCGTCATATAGTGTGCGATGTCAAACACATCTTTACACACATTAGTCGGGATAAAATCGGCGCGACCACCGAGCGCCAAACGGCCAGACACCCATGGCTGTCAATACGCGCGATTTGACGACCGTCCCGACTCTGCGGCGCAGAATAGCGCGATGTTCATACTCATTGTTAGGTTCACGGCAGTGCAAACTCGAATCTGGACGGAGACTAACTGCGTCAGTGGAAAACGGCTTATATTATTAATAGGTAGAGGTGGTATTATTGTGACGGTGTATTCACAGACTGCCCAGTACATGAACTGCTGGACACTTACAACTGTACACTCAACAAGCATGCGCCTCTCACCACCAGACGCATAACCTCACGTCCCCCGACTCCTTGGCTAGCGAAAGAACCGAAATATGCCAAGCGCGAGCTTCGAAGCACTGAGAGCCGACTGTGGAGGTGTAGTGGACTTACAGTGCATAGAGAATGTTCGTCTCTAGTGAAGCAGCGTGCTGCACTCCAAAGGCCTTACAGCGAGCAGCTAAGAAAAACTTTGAATACCATTCCGATGAATGATCTACCCGATAAGTTTTGCCGTCAGTACTTTGACTCTAAGATAAGCACGATCCGTCAGGAAAAGGACAACTTTTCTGATGCTGTGTCCTCAGTATATGACGGGCCTGTGTTGACATGCGTTTACTTCTGTCACTTCTGTAAAGAAAGTCATTATTTTCCGCAACCACCAAATCTTGTTCCCTTGACCTCAGTTCCCACCTCTGTACTCAAGCTATGCCCTGATGAGCTTGTCAGTGTGATAACCAGAATTATTAACTTGTCTCTGGAGTCACGGTCTGTGCCTTGACATTTTAAGCAGGCTGTAGTGATTCCATTGTTGAAGAAGGTAGGGATGCATGCAAACTCGGTGAAGAATTATAGACCAATCTTCCCTTTATTTCCAAGATTTTGGAGAACGTTGTGCTGAGTCAGCTCATGTCACATCTCGGTAGTAATGATTTACATGAACTGTGTCAGTCTGCATATCGAAGAAATCACAGTACTGACTGAAACAGCATTGCTTCACATTACCAATAGCCTGCTTACACATGCTGACGTCGGACATGTCTTTCTATCATCATTATTAGACCTGTCTGAGGCGTTTGACACGCTGGATCACGAGATTATTTTAGAACGCCTACACGTGTCTTTTGGTATTTCCGGTACAGCGCTGTCATGGCTCAAGTCTTACCTTCTTGAAAGATATCAGTCTGTATGTGTGAATGGGATCATGTCTCAGCCTGTGCTTTTGAAGTATGGTGCCCCACAGGGGTCTGTTTTGTGTCCTGTGCTGCTCTCTCTTTACACTGAACCAGTTTCGCGAATCATCAGCCCGAATAGCTGTGAGTATCACAAGTATGCTGATGACACTCATGTCTCTAAGTCTGACCATCATAGTAAACTGCAGACCATTGTCTCCAGTGTGGAGAAGTGTATAGTTGAAGTCAAAGACTGGATGACTTGCAACAGACTCAAGTTAAATGATGACAAAAAAGAAAGCAAGCTTGTTGGTACTCGAGCTAAAACATCAGTCTCCAGCAGTGATCACATTAATAGGTGGCCATGACATTTCTTTGAAATCCGATGTGAAAAATCTGGGTGTTTTCCTGGATTCGAGTTTATCGATGGGAAAAAAAAACAACCAGATTATCCATCTTTGCCGCACTGCCTACCTGGAGCAAAGCAGAATAGGCACGATCAGATCCTTTCTGACAGAAAAGACTACTGCCCAGCTCGTATGCTCTCGCATTCTGTCCCGTCTAGATTACTGTAATTCCCTCCTTGCTGGTATCACATCTGATCAACTCACTCGCACTCAGCGTATCCAGAATAATGCAGCCCGGTTAGTCCTTCGCAAACAAAAAAACAAAAAAAAAAACCCGCACTGATCATGTCACACCACTGCTAAAGCATCTCCACTGTCAAGCAGAGAATAGAGTACAAGCTGGCCACTTTGGCATTCAAACACTGATAATACACTTCCTGCATATCCTCCCTTTCCCGTGCATCACACAATCCTAGTATAAGTCTGTGCTCAAGCTCACATAAACTGCTTGTTCAGCCCAGGGTCAACCTAAAAACTGCTGGTGCACGTTCTTTCGGTTATCAGGCAGCTCACGTCTGAAACTCACTTCCACCGCATGTCCGTCTATCCCCTACCCTGATGACTATCAAAACAAATTTGAAGACCCATCTTTTCCAGGTAGCATATCATTGGGGTGTAGAGTGTTCATGGAGAAGTAGTACCTTTGACTTTTCAGCCAGCAGCGCCTCTTGGGGCAGGCGGGAGCACTGGTCTTCACATGGCACTCAACTCTCACAGCTGGCTCCAGGTCCTTTACCTAGCCACACCCCGGTAACCGCTTCTGCTGGCGGGCGAAACGTTGTGAGGGGCTGACGCGTCTCTCAGTCAGTTGAAATACTTGGAGAGGAGACGGGCGCCGCCAAGTTCGCCTAAGCCCATTGAAAGGACTGATGGACAAGCAACAGAATAAGAATAACATGCCGGATCGGTCGGGGCCCGGATCACCAACGACCGCGCACCCCATTGGAGGTCTCCAGGGTGGGGGCGACAAGTGTGTTACTGGAACCAAACCCACCATCAAGCTGCCCACGCAAGGAATAACTATCGGAACTTGGAACGTTCGCACACTCTACCAGTGCGGCAAAGTGAAGGAACTCGCCCACGAGTTGAAGCGCTATCGCTGGGACATTGTAGGACTTGCAGAAGTTCGATGGACAGGCTTCGGAGAAACAACAACAGATGAAGGCCATAAAATCTGGTTCAGCGGAAAAGAAACCAAGCACGAACATGGCGTAGCTTTTATCGTAAGGAAAGAGGTGGCTGGAACTGTCATCAGCTGCACCCCCGTGTCAAGCAGACTAATCTCCATCCGCATCTCCGCCCGACCGCACAACATCACTATCATACAAGTATACGCTCCAACAGCAGATCATGATGATGAAGAATTAGAAGAATTTTACGAACAACTGGACAACATCATCAAGAAAACACCTAAGAAAGACATTCTGACTGTCCTCGGTGACTGGAATGCAAAGATCGGCCCTGACGCCTACCAACAATGGGCAGGAACAGCTGGCAAGTTTGGCCTTGGAGAAACAAACGACAGAGGCCTGCGACTTTTAGAGTTCGCAGAGAGTCACCGTCTCACCGTTGCTAATACCCTCCATCCACACAAGAAGTCAAGAACAGTGACATGGCAATCGCCAGGAGGCCTGGTCCATAACCAGATTGACTTCATCTTGCTGCCTCGACGATTCAAATCCAGCGTTAACAAAGCACAAACGAGGTCCTTTCCTGGTGCTGATATTGGCAGCGACCACAACCTCGTCCTTACTAGCCTCAAGTTGAAGCTGGCATTGAAACGAGATAGCAAGAACCCTCGCATCAGATTCGACCTCCAGAAGCTAAAAGACCCGGAAGTAGAAGAGCTCTTCCAAGCCCAGGTGGGAGGCAGATTTGCAGCCTTGGCTACTTTGGACTGCGACGTAGACACCCTTGCTGGAAATATAAAAGAGGTGTTACTTTCTACAGCAGAAGAAGTGCTGGGGAAGCAGAGGAAGCGCAAACAGCCCTGGGTCACCGATGACATCCTCGATCTCTGTGATGAGAGGAGAGCCTGGAAGAAAAAGAGAGGCCAAGACCTCACATCAGCAAACAAGTACAGACTTGTCAACAAGAAGATCAGGAAGAGGATGAAAGAAGCCAAAGAAGATTGGATTGAAGACCAGTGTTGTAGCGTGGAAGAGGGCATGGCAAACGGCAACAGCAAGAAGGCTTATGAAACGCTAAGGACCCTCACCAAGACTCAACAGCGAACAGCCACAGTCATCGAAGACAGCAGCGGCCAACTCCTTACGGAAAACACTACTGTACTAAACAGATGGACTGAGTACTGCCGAGACTTGTATAACTACAAGGCTGAGCCAGACACCAGCATCCTCCAAAACAACCAGGCTGGGGCCAGGAAGGCTGAAGACCTGCCAGTGTTAGCTGAAGAGGTGGAAGCAGCCGTACGCGGCCTGAAGGGAGGAAAGTCTCCAGGTGTAGACAACGTACCTGCTGAACTGTTGAAACATGGAGGAGAAGTAACAACGAAGGTCCTCAATACACTCTGTCAAAAGATCTGGGAGCAAAAGAAATGGCCAGTAGAATGGACACAGTCTCTAGTGATCCCGCTCCCCAAGAAAGGAAACCTGAAACAGTGCCAGAACTACAGAACTATCAGTCTGATAAGTCACCCTAGCAAAGTAATGCTTAGAATCATTCTCAACCGCCTCAAAACTTTCGCCGAGGAACTGCTGGCAGAAGAACAGGCTGGCTTCAGAGTTGGAAGAAGCACTGTAGAGCAGATTTTCAACTGCCGCGTCCTGATCGAGAAACATCTGCAGCATCAGCGCGAACTCTACCACAACTTCATTGATTTCAGGAAAGCATTTGATCGCGTCTGGCACGACGGACTCTGGCAAGTCATGAGATCGTTCAACATAGAGGAGGGACTGATCCAAATGATAGAAGCGCTTTACAAGAACGCCTGCAGCGCGGTTCTACTTAACAATCAGTCAGGCGAGTTCTTCAGGACGACGATCGGTGTCCGTCAAGGATGCCTGCTCTCTCCTGTCCTTTTCAACATATTCCTGGAGAAGATCATGCAGGAAACCCTCCACGACCACCATACTTCAATCTCTATTGGTGGCAGATCCCTGTGCAATCTTCGATTCGCAGACGACATTGACCTCATGGCAGGCAGCAATAGTGAGCTCCAAAACCTGACAGACAAACTTTCAAGTAGCGCAGGGTCTTATGGCATGGAGATCAGTACGGATAAAAGCAAAGTGATGATCAACACCACAAGCGACAGCAGCAGCAACATTCACATGAACGGCCAGAAGCTAGAAGAGGTCAATAGCTTCAAGTACTTGGGAGCCACCCTGTCCAAAGACGGTAGTTGCATAGCAGAGATCCGTATCAGGATAGGTACAGCAACATCCGCAATGGCCAGGCTGGACAGGATATGGCGAAGTAACTCCATCAGCTTCACCATCAAGTACAGGCTTTACAAGTCCCTCGTAGTGTCTATTCTACTCTACGGCTGTGAGACTTGGACACTGCTTGCAGACTCAGAAAAGAAAATCCAGGCCTTTGAGAACAAGTGCCTGAGGAAGTTGCTCCGCATCTCGTACCGCGAGCACAAGACCAACGAATATGTACGGAGCATCGTCACTTCCCTGGTGGGCCCACATGAACCCCTTCTGGCAACCGTGAAACGGCGCAAGCTTGCTTGGTTTGGCCACGTGACCCGACACAACACCTTGTCCAAGACTATCCTCCAAGGCACTCTCGAAGGAAGTCGTCGGCGAGGTCGTCAGAGAAAGAGTTGGGTCGCAAACATAAAAGAATGGACCGAACTCGAAATGCCAGACTTGCTTGCCACCGCCCAAAATACAACTCAGTGGAGAGCACTGTCTGTTGCTGCTGCCTTTCAGTCCCCCCAACGCCCAGTTCGGGCAAGGGACTGATGATGATGATGATGATATCAGGATTAGTTTAGTCTGGACGTGCTGCCTGGAAATGTTGGTTGTTGTCTTATATGTGTAGTCCATTATATGTAGTGTGTGTGTGTGTGTGTGTGTGTGTGTGTGTGTGTGTGTGTGTGTGTGTGTGTGTGTGTGTGTGTGTGTGTGTGTGTGTGTGCCATTGTGTTAGGAATGTGCCTACATGGTGCGAGCTGGTGTGTATTTAAAGAGTGAGTGCGTGTTTATTTTGTTCTAATCATTTCTCCTTTTTAAATTATTTTTTCTGTAGTAAAGCGCTCCGAGCCTCCGGGTTGCATATGCTTGCTTAGCGCGCTAAGACAATGCTTAGCGCTAAGATGGCTGACTTAGCCGAAAACTTGGGTTGCATGGGCGTTCTTATTATCCTGCCGGGCGAGCTTCAGTTAGCGTCGCCGAACTGCTTGGGAAACATCAATTTGCGCACTACTGAGGTCATAAGGGCTCGAAGATAGTAGCTTTGCTTAATGCAAATCTGCGCCACCGCGTGCGCGCCAACGCTTACTAATGCTCAAGAAATACGTATTTTGTGTTGAGCATTAGTTAGCGTTGGAGCGCAAGCGGTGGCGCAGCGGATTTGCATTAGTCAAAGCTACTGTCATCGCCGGAGCCCCTATGACTGAGGTGTATATCATCAAAGAGACAAACGCCTCCCCAGTGAACTGAAGATACTCTGGCCGGCCGACCGACGTCGTGCGCGGGCCAGCAAAGCCGGCCGACGATTGGCCAGAAATGGTTTACTCACCGGCCGGATCCAATTTTCTACCGTCATTCAGCCGTTGCAAGCATTAGCTGATTTATACGTGTCACTTTTGACGAGTTCGGCCTGAAGTGCGTGTATATAAACCATGCATTTATTGTAGCCCGATTCTTTTGTGACCATTGAGAGTCTGTTGCCAGATTTTTTTAAAAACTCAGCCCGAGGACATTTCTCTCTACCGGCTCCATATGATATGGGTTTGGACAACTGAGCAGACTACTAGACCACGCCCACAAACGGCACGTGCGGTGATTGAGGTAGAACTGTATAGGCAGTTTCAAGAGGGACAGATTCTTATGAGCCCCCACCATTGCAAGGGATCATATTAAAGAACGTGTCTCGCGTGACAAAGCCTAGCCTTTTGGCCTACTTGATTTGAGGTTTTCAGGTATGAGTCAACGCTACGAGCGTGCGTCACATGTACCTCCGCGCCACAGCCACGTTTCACGTTATATCTCGTGGGGGGAGGGGTGGGGGTGGGGGGGGGGGCGGTAATAGAATATGTCGAATCTGAGGTTTTGAATTATTTGTACAACGACTTTTTCAAAGGATTTAACCCTTAAAAAAAGTAGTGTAGTAGTAGTAATTATGCTTGTGCTGAGTTCGACCGAAAAATGCTCGCGTAAACTCGCATTTTAGCAGTCGAACTGCGCATGCGTAATTTATTTTCTTTAACTCATTCAGCCCCGAGACACCGGCCAGCAAGATATGGATCGACCATGATGGTTCAAAGGGTGGCTGCCAGGACAGCTTGGCGCAACATAGGCGCCAAGCTATTCTGGCACCACCCTCGAACTATCCTGGCTGATATGCCTTCTTAATTGTAATGCTGTCCTCGGAGGACAACTCCAAAATGTGGCTATTTTGTACCTAGATATTTCGTACCTGGGTATTTCGTACCTGGAACACAATGGTTTAACACATTCTACCCCAGACACACCACAGCAAGATAAGGATCGAACATGATAGTTCAAGGGTGATAGTGCCAGAATAGCTTGGCGCCTATGGGCGCCAAGCTATTCTGGCATCACCCTTGAACTGCCATGGTCGATCTGTGTCCTGCACTGCAAAGCAGTCTTCAGAGGACGACTTGAAAATTTGGGGATTTCGGTGTTGGGGTAGAAGGAGTTTTAACGGGAGGTCAGGCATTGGTGGTTTAATCTGTATTTACCATGAGCGTATAACAAGACAGTTCAGTGACGACAGCTGTACACTGCTCAGCCTGCAACATCTTACCAGCAAACAAACTTCCTCGGGCGGACGTGGGCCCGATAGTATTTTGCTTACTGGGATTGCCGTTAAACGTGAATTCTTTTATTTTTAATTCATGATTCGCGACTAAATCGCAACTGATAAATCGCCGAGAATAATCCCCCCACCCACCACCCCCTTCCTTTTCATATCACCTCTAATAATAGTCCGCCGTCATCGGCATTCGAATGTGTGCTAGTCTGTGATTTTTAACCGTACGGCATTCAGCCCTATGGTCCAAAATCACAGAGCGGCATACAAATTGAATGCAAAATGCAATTCATGAAAAAATCAAATTTGCGCTCACCTGTAAATTATGCTGAGGTACACTTTCAGCAGGTTTTTTTGTCAGTCTTGTATGCCAAACGTTTTCTTTGAAATGTCATGAATTCGTTGGAAGCTTCGAACACTGACACGTTTTCAACAGGCCGCCTACGAAAAAGGGCGAAATAAGGTACACACCACGCCTTATTACTCAGATTTGCTCCGGAATTTCTAGAACGTCAATAGGGAAAAAAACCAACAACAACTTATCACCAGAAAAATCAGTTGCCATGTATGAATTAAAATGAAATTTACTAAAAAAAGTAAACGAACTATTAGCCACGTGAGAAAATAAGTTCCAGTTGGTTTTGTCTTCTGTGAAATGGTCATTTCTCATTAATGTGTATTCTATTTTTTTTTTTAACTGCCTCAAGGTAATACTTTTAAAGACAATATCCTAAAGTTTCAAGCCTGTCCATCCATAAACGTGGGCTCTAGTTACTGTCACACACACACACACACACACACACACACACACACACACACACACACACACACACACACACACACACACAGGCACACACACACAGCGCTTTGCGCTTCTAGATCTGCATTCAACAGCAATGCTAGCGTAGCTAGACGTGACGTAATTCAATAATAAATAATAATAATGAATGGTTCTTGTATAGCGCAAAATCTTTTTTTTTATCTTGTTAATACACTGTTACAGTGTGATGCCTGCCCGCCCATGTTATTCTGTACTAGGTGTTGAACGCGCTGAGACCAGCCTCATTTCAAAGTCTACCGTATTTTGGATGCGGTGGACAAAAACTGCTTAAGCCATTCTCCTTTATTTAGATGTTATTCACCCTTTTTTTTCACATAGTATGCATATTGTGCATTAAAAATGTGGAATTTTGATCTTTACACTGATTTCAGTGTGACCCATCAATTTAATTGTAAATCTTTTTAATTAAGAATCTAGAAAAGGGGGAAAAGTCTGTTAGGAGGGACTGCTGCTAAAGCTTCTACAATCAGGAGTGAAAGGCATGTACCGATGGCTGAAAGACTTCCTCTTCAACAGAACAGCAAGAGTGAAGTTGATGGCACACTCGGCATTCTTGTCAAACTCAGGGAATGTGTTGTGTCACTGACGCTGTTCTTGGTCTATATTAATGACATCAGCACAGCACATACCACGACATGTCTCAAACACCTTCCATGCAGACGACTTTGCAATGTAGAGCACAGCAGAACACACAGACATAGCAGCCTGCAGAATCCAGGATGTTGCCAACAGAGTCAGCACCTGGACAGAAGCTGGCCACTCCAGCTAAGCTAGACCAAGAATGTCACCACGCTCTTCTCTCTTTCAACCAACAAAGAAGAGGTCACCTTGAAAACTGGACAACTTCAAGTGCCGCAGACTCTGAGACAGACACGCCAAATTTACCCGGGGTGACACTAGACACTGTATTCACTTGGAGGCCGCACATCAAAGCCATGGAAGCTAGAGCTGTACGAAAACTGTATGTGATGAAGAAACTGATAGTGGGGACCACATGGGCACGATTGTCAGCATCCTGGCGCAAGTATGCACCTGCTCTGTCAGACCAGTAGTTGGGTACTAGTGTACTTCGACAACATGAAACACTGCCTCCAAAACCAATAAAGCAGTCATTTTTGCCTTTTTCCTCTACTAAAGATACAGAAGAAGAAAAAAATGGTTGTTAACATTGTGATCAGAATAATGACTAGCTTTCTACAAAAATTTCTGGACATTGACAGCGACAGAGACACGACACCTCCCTGAGAAAACACATTCCCTGTGTTTGACAAGACTGCTGACTGTGCCATCATCTGTCAATCTTGCTTTTCTGTGAAGATAACTTCTTTCAGCCACCGGTACATATTGCCTCCAATTCATGATAGTAGACATTTTAGCAGTTGCCCCACTTACAGATAAATGTTTGTTTAAACAAAAAGAAGTTACAATTAATGTGACAGTTTACAGTGATATCAGAGCAAATATCAATCTTTCCACATTTTAATGCCCAGTCTGCATACTATATTTAAAAAAGCATCCTAAATAACCATCTAAATAGAGAAGAATAACGTAAGTAATATTGATGATAATTGTGTGTTCCTTTGCATACTAGTAAAGTAGTTGTAGTGAAAAGCCCACCCTGTGGGTGTGACCCTGGGCCGGAACTAAAATGTAGTTAGCCCCATCTTAGTCTCCCTGGGTAGACCCGGGTGGGGGTAAATCTCTGGTGTGTTCATAAGGATTTTAAAGGAACATGGCTTAAACATTGCAGGACATACATGAGGTACACGTAATGCCCATCTTATTGAAAATTGCGGGGGGGGGGGGGGGGGGGGGGGTGGGGTGCACGGTAGTTAGTTCTGGCTCATGGACTAAAGTGAAAAATACAACTAGCAATTGCGGATTTTCCAAACTCTATTTATAGAATGTTTTTTGTTGTTGTTTTTTTCTTTCTTTTCCGTTCAAAAGCAGGCTGACGACGTTACCTTCATGGAGCTTTCACACGGGCTGTTGACATGGTGCCTATATCTTTGTTTACAAACAACATTCGCTACGTTCGCCGGGCATCTCTGCGATTTTCTCAGTGAGTTTCGAGTCGATTGGCAGCTCTATATATGTCAGTCTAGTGTAATGTATCGTGTGAATGTTATGCCGGAAGGATATCGGTGACTTGAATCTACAGCAACAATCGGGCGGATTTAAGTTCAGTGACTGCGGCAACTCAGTGACTGAAGAATTTGAAAACGACTACCCGTCGACATCAGGATAGCGTTCACCAAGACCTTCGCCCTGCGCGACTATACGGAGAGAATGGCATATGGCCGTGTCAAGCAAGTCATCATGTCCGGGTACAGGTGATCAGGATTATGTCGTGGTGGCGTCCTGTTTGATATCGGCAAGGTTAGTACTGGTATACTGTGACACTGAGGCCGTTTACACTTGCACAGCAACCCGGGTTGAATCCGAGTACAACCCGGTTTGGAGCGTTTACACTTGACCCATCCCGGGTTGGAGCAGGGTAAAGTTCAACCCTGGTCCGAAGCAGGTTTGAACCGGGGTTGGATCTAAATCGCATTCCATTCCGGGTCATCACTGTGCATGTTGCAAAAAAATAAAATAAATTAAAATATATAAATAAATAAATAATAAAGATTAACTCATTCAGTCCGACGGCCGTATTTCCCAAAATTTGGAGGCGTCTTTTAATGACTGCACCAGTTGCAGAAGATGGATCGACCATGATAATTCAAAGGCAGTGCCAGATTAGATTGGCGCCGACAGGCACTACCCTTGAATTATCATGGTCGGCCCATCTCCTGCTGTTGTGCGTCAGGACTGAATGGGTTAAAAAAAATCGGGGACGTGACGTCACTGGAAGGAATGTCAGTACAGCTAACACAAGAGATTTCATAGCCTTGTATTGACGTCGATTGTACCACTGTACCACCGATTACCATCACGTATAACAAGACGTTGTTTTGAAATCAGAAGTAGGTCAAAAACTGGAAACACTGCCGAGAGGACTAAAAGCCCGGATAAACTTATATTGCATGTTTGTCCGGGTTTTTATTGGACTGCTTCCGTCGAGATGCATTGATAAGAGCAAATTTACGATGACGTTTACAGACTGTAAATTTACTTAAAGTTGTTCTTAATTGGACGAACTTTTGATCGGCAAACCTAGATCGGAGAAGATCGGCGATCGTTTAGTTTGTTTCTTAATTGAGGTTAAACAAACCTACACGAACTTCAGCAAACCAGGTTTGCCATGGTTCTCTTTCTTAACTGAAGTGCTTGATTCGGCGTACTTACTGTCTGCGAAGGTGTTAAAAATGGCTGCCGCTATGCTGCTTTGCGATTTGGACGATTTTTGTTTGTGTACTCTTTGCAGTAGCGATCCCGCAAACAGCGTTGCGCCTCCCACAAATCAATAAAAATAGGTTTTGTTCTTCGCACGAGTGAAATATCGCCGTCCGCCATAGTTGTTTGTATTGGTGACTATCTTCTTATCTCCAACGCAGAAGAGGGTAAAAGTTTTAACCAATCAGAGAAAAGGTTTGCCTTGGATCGCTCGACATGTCGAGCGATCTTTTTTTCCGACAGCGAACTATCGTTTGCCGAGGTTCGCCGTACCTTTAGATCGTCCAATTAAGAACCAACCTGGTTCGCCCGAGATCGTGAACTCTAGATCGTCATAGTTTGCGAACTAAGGGGCTGGGCCCACGCTACCAGAATTTGCGACTAGCAATGTGTTGTAAGCAACAATTTGCCACCTGCCACATCGGCTTCGTGGCACACGCTTCAATGTGCGCGCAATGTGTTGTACTGACTGACCTGCCATTACCATACATGGAACAGCTCTCACGTGCGCCGGTTGAAATATTCGGAGCTGCGGGAGCCCCATATGCATGGTAACTCTCGGACAAGGTTGATCAATTAACTCACTGGAGACGTGCCGCCTACGGATCCGCAGCTATTCGCAGAGTTTCTGCATGCGGCGCGTCTCCAATGAGTTAACAGTCTCAAAGCCGTCGCTCAGCTTCTCCGCCGTTTTTTCTGGCTCCAGAAGATGAAGAAACGGGAAGTGGCGCAAGAACACCGCTGATTGGCTGAGAGGCGGCAACATTGCTCGAGCCTTGCCGGCTACCACAAACAAATAGACTCGGTTTGTATCGGGTCGCAATTTGTGGCGGCAATATTGTAGGCGCCCCTAATTGTGGCGGCAACATTGCCACCACAAAATTGCGCCCGGCAATAGGTGTTTGTGGTAGCGTGTGCCCAGCTTCTAAGGTTGGTTTAATTAAGAACGGCCTTAAGGAGCAATGGTATTGATTGAATCTAAGACGAAGCGATCACTGACGTGATACGCAACTGCGGGGTTCCGGTCTGCTACAGTCGCCATTTTGTGCAGCAGAGATGGCCTATGCAAATAGTAACGATCGTGAACATGGACGGTTTTTACGGGCAAAGACATAAAATAACTAGATAACTGAAATGGAAAACCGGTGGAGTTGTCCAACTCAGTGGAGAGATCGGAGGTCAGCTTGAATGTGGAAGTGTCGGTGAAAAGGCAGTCTCAGTGACTCCAACAGAACAACGTGGTGTGCATGATGATACCGGCTGAATAAGCTCAGTTTATTCCTATGTCCCGGTATAGCTCAGTTGGCAAGCACGCAGATAAATCACAAGTAGGATTTGATGCCGCCCCCTCCCCCCCCCCCCCCTCCCGCGGTGTTATTTATGTATTTATGTACTTATTTCTGTATGGTATTGCCCTTGTTGTTTGTTTGTTGTTGTTGTTGTTTTTGCTTGTGGTACTGGGTTTTAGAATGGCTGGCTGTCTTATTCTTTCATACTTTTTTTTAAAATTATTTTTTAATAAATTTTTAATCATCATTATTTCCCACTGGAAAAACACGTTTGTGGTCCATGTCTGATTTTCCTTACCACTGGCATCGTCTAGACATTATTTCAAGAAAACAATTCTGCGTTGTCATATCTTTTCATAAGGATGTTTCTTTGCGAAACTATGATGAAGCATTCGGGGAATCCCCTGCCCACTCTACTTTACAAATCAATGCCGTAGATAGTCTAGCAGCTGCCCTTCATAGACGATCAGCCGTTTACGAGATTTTCTAGAGAGTAACAAAGGTTTGGGTATATCAAAATGAAGCCTAGTTTGAATAATAGCAGTGCGCACTCGTTTTAAACCGCCGGAGGATGGAGACATTTTTCTGTAGCACATTTTGTTTCTAGTTGGGCTGCAGACGAAACCAGGACTGTCGCAGCCATGTTCACAGGGGATCAGTAGTTTACGCGGGTCTCATTGTTTCTGTATTCAGTGATAGTATACACTATATGTCACTTAAAAGGGTTTCATTTATTTTTTTAAATACAATTTTCACACTTAGGTATATTAAGAGAAGAAGCAATTACGAAAAGGCTTGCCTTGAACTCAAATATCGTTACTCAACAATAAGGTATCCCAAATCACGTGATCAAAACATGATCACCATACACGCGGATTTGTTGCGGTGAATTTCGGTGTGCCGGCGAGTTCTTTTTGATTTGTTCTACAGAAGCGTTTTTGTCATTCCCAAAAAGGCGAACATGCAACGTTGCTTTGTGCATTTTTACGTCTTGATAAAGGTTTGTCACGTTTATTTCCATCACTTTACCATCGCTTTGCTCGTTTCATTTCGACACCACAGCACCAAAACAAAAAAGAACGCTATCTTCGAAACCTATGTCCGAAGTGCAACATGCTGCATGCTGTAAAAGAGTGCCACACCACTTGGTTGTAACTGTCATTGCTGAACAAAGTTTCGGAACTTGATTAATTATTATTATACTGTAACACTTAATTCAATCAGTTGTACTGGCAAGCTATGTTGTGATGTGCGATCAGTGCCATGCAGTCTCATTGATCACTGATGGTACAGTACACTTCACACATAAAAAATACACAGCACAATGAGAACACGCTTGGAAGTTCATGCAATGCTTTGTTTAAAATTAAACCCTATCTTGCTAGCAGTAGCCTATTGCACAAAAGAGGAACTATTTTGCTGCTGCATAATTTTCAGTTTGTCTGCATTATTGCAGTTTGTTGCAAGGATTCTTAGCAGCTGGCATTAGCACTGACACTCATATATATTGGGATTAAAACGAGAAAGAAAACGAAGACAGGTAACACAGAGTGATCAAATGAATGAGATATGCTTTATGATGAACAGCTAGTTAAAGGGAGGGGGGGGGGGGGGAGGGAGGCACATACTTTATAATGTGCACGTACTATTTCTTTCAGTGTTTCCATCACCCACTCGTAACACCATTGGCCTCGATGAGTTCTCATGTTTTATTTGAGTGATTTACAAAATACATGTACTTGCTGCTGTTATATTATTTTCTTACTGGCTTTGACATTTTGCTGTGAGATTTACAGTCCCATAGTTTAAGCCTGTCCCGACTAACGCACATGGAGGTTGACTGTATCATTGATATGTGTGTGTAGGTATGGTTTTGTTTGAGGTGGCAGTTGTGGCCTCACCTTTAAGTTTGGTGCCCCTGTGCATGTGGCCACCAGTACTATTTACAGAACTGATGGCTGCATATGCAGGCTAGTTCACGGTATCACTTATCAATTGTATCAAGCCTATTGTTTGAAGTGATCAGTGGTGGCATCATCCATCATGTATTTGTGCATTTGGCCAATGGTACTGTTTACAAAGGTGCTGTTTACAGAACTAGTGGCTGAGTATGCATATTATTTTTGTTATTGTTATCAGGTATGGCATTATCTCAAAGTTTTGGTGCCCCTGTGCATGAGGCCAACAATACTTTTCACAGAACTGATGGCTGCATGTGCAGTGTGGTTAACTGTACACATGAGATTTTTAGGTGGGCAGCTAAAATACAGGCAGTCAATACAAGCCACTTTCTTAACCTCAAATCTCTATATATCGGTTTTACAGTCCACTAATGCCCATCAGCATACAACTGTGCATGTCTTTTGTGGGTGTTCTGCGGTTTTGTGTGTGCATGTGGCCCGAGTGGGGTTGAAAGCGGGGCGGCATGGCACCTATTATTGTGTATGTGTATGTGCAAAACCTACATTACAAAAAAACATAAATAAATAATTTAAATAAATAGTTATTTGGGTTTAACGCCACGCAGGCGACTACGGCCACCCTCACGATGGTTAAATGAATAAGATAAAGTAAGTAAAAGATACCTGGGACATATGAATGCTAAGTAAAGGATAGATTATGAACATGCACAGATTGTAACGACGGCGTTTTTTGTGTACTACTGAACTAAATTGTTACATATATAAATGTTTATGGAATGAGTGTGTGCGTGGGCTTTCTGCCAATCTGTATAAAGGTGGGTGTTCTATCTCTGTTTACTAGACTCTTTCATCCACCACACACGCGCTTACAAACAAGGACAAAGGCCACACAGTTATATCTCTTTGCCCTCTGTTTAACTATTAACATGCACTCATAACATACATTAAACCACACAATTCACATCATATAAACCAATCTACACCAATAACAATTCACATCATATAAACCAATCTGCACAAATAACTAACAAGTGGCATATAGGTTATTCACAACTTCAGCGCTCACACATTCACTCGCTACCGTAGAGGTCGTTGTCTCTCGAGACGTCACTCGACTCCTCTTTATACTAGTGTCGACACAGTCAATATCACATTGACTACTTGACGGAGATTCCCGAACTGAATATTACTATTCAATGACTCCTCACAGATTTAGAACATTCCTAGGCGTGAAATTAACGGCGCTAGGCGACAATAGCTACACTGACGGAACACTGCATGTGGTCCTGTAGCACGAATCTGTGGCTTACTTCGCTACCGTTGCTGCTCGTAGCACCAGTGATGGTAGGACGAAGGAGAGATGAAGGCTTGATGTCCGCACCTGGTCACGTACGTGATGCTCTCAGGACAGCTTCATCGGCCCTACACCAGGGGTGTCCGCTCCGTACCGGCCCCGCTGTACACAACATTTATACACTCATAAATGTTCGCTCTTATACCCAAAAGTCTAAATGTGTCTTCGACACATTATTCTTCAGAGCGCTCTAGATCATTTCCTCTGAAAAATGTCTTCTTTATGCCACCATACCACAGTCACTATTGTCATAATTCTTATGACAATTCCTATAGCCACTTTAACACAGTGCACACAATTCCTATAGCCACTTTAATACTTTACACACATTTTACGTACCTACACACAATGAATTATGAGCCAAATATTACAATCACAGCTCATCTTCAATTCGTAACATATTACTGCACATTTCATCATTAGGTATACCTAAATATATACTGAATTCTATTCCTATTTCAGTCCCACATCTTCACATATGAATGAATACAACATGACATCCTAGTTATAAACTACATCACATAATTACATGACTAAACAAGTATTGACACGAGCCATCGCATTTCCTTCAAACATGGCTCTTCTGCACTAATAATTCATAAAACAATACTTTCTTTTTCATCTGAATAGCGTTACAGATCATTATAAATACCGGTAATAAAAGAATAAATACCTGTATTCAATATACAGCTATCGAATTCTCTAGCCAGAATTCTTCCTCAGAGCCCTAGCGAAAACGACTGCTCGGCTCGACTGGTGTAGCATCTCTAACTGGCAATAGTTCGATACCACATTATCACCCACACGTGACACGTGAACATCGCTCACCTCTACACTACCGCACGTGAACATTGCTTATCTGTACATTACCGCTCGTGAACAATGCTTATCTCTACATTATTCGCATGTGTACATTCGGTCCAACTGCTAATGACGTCGCACCATCGTCCGACCGAAACCTGCCCCAAAGGCGTTCGTTACACAGATATACATTCTTTTGGTGGGTGTTCTGCGGTTTTGTGTGTGTAACTGGAGTGGGGTTGGGAGCGAGCGGTATGGCACCTATGACCATGTACGTGTATAAGACATAAGACATTTATTCACCAAGTAAAACGTTACAAGGATTTTTGTGTGGCCTGGCGACAGTAAGATACATCCTCACTTGTAGGGCATTCATCATGTCATACACTCAGTTGGCGATCATCCTGTATAAAGCACTAAACGATAGATAATAATAATCTCTCTTGGCTTGACTTCGCGAACGAAGATTCTATAGGGCTATAATAATATAATATAATAATAACAATAATAATAATAATGTACATTTATATAGCGCCTAACTTCCAAATGAATGGTGCTCACAATATTTAACATAAATCAGTCATATGTCAAAAATCATGGAATACAATACAATACAATACAATAATACTTTATTAATCCCTCACGGGGAAATTCACTGTCTGCCCATACAACACATGGCATCATCAATCACTCATTTTAAAAAAAATCAAATAACCCATAACACTCAATTAAAGAAATGAACTGTAACAGACATATTGTTACCTTTGAATAACAATAATAATAATACTAGTAATAATACTGAGAGGGCTAGTACTAAGGACGGAAGAATGTTGACCGACACTATCTACTGATATTACTGTTGAAAAGGGTAACAGCCTGAGGGACAAAAGAGTTGGCATAACGTGATGTACGACTTTTGGGTACTCGGAGTCTGCCACTTCGTTCGATACGTCTGCTGTCAAATTCATATCTAAGTGGATGTGTTTGTCATCAAGAATGTCAGCCAATTTGTTCGTAATCCATCTGTTGTACAGTGTGTCCAAATTATCCTGTGCCCTACCAATCACCCCACCCCCTTTCCGGATTACTTTGTTAAGACGATCTTGGTCTCTATTACATAAATTTCTCCCCCAGCACGTCAGTCCAAAAGTTAAAATGCTAACAATACTGGAGCAGTAAAACATCTGTAAAAGCTGAGTGCTTACATGAAATGATCTGAGCTGTCTCAAACAGTAAAGACGGGTATGCGTTTTTTTTCACAATAGCATCTGTGTTTTGTTTCCAGTTGAGCGCGTTGTCAAAAAGAACACCTAAATACTTGTAGGACTCTACACGCTCAACTTCTGTTCCCTTGATAAGAACAGGACCGGGATGCTGTTTGTTATTCCTGAAATCTATGACCATCTCTTTTGTTTTGCCAACATGTAATTCAAGGTAGTTTCTATCGCACCACAGAGAGAGTATATAGGAGAATACAACCCCACCCATTTAAGAAACAATTGATTTATTTAATCCTTTCCGTAAATAAACAAACGCACTTGACCAAATTCATTTAACAGATTTATCTGCCCAGTCAGGTCCCCCAACCCCTTGGAAACAAAAGGCTAGTTAAAATATCTTCCCGAGAAATACACACCACCCACCCACCCCCCCACACACACACACCCCCACACCCCACCACTCAATGCTGTCAGAGTTGGCCTTCCTGAGAAATAGTGTCTACTTCCTGTTCATACCACCATTGTAAACAATAGTCTTCTATGTCCAAATAGTGTCTCTCTCTCTCTCTCTCTCTCTCTCTCTCTCTCTCTCTCTCTCTCTCTGCACACACAAAACAAATTAGCATTCCTTTTTGTGTCAACGCTTCAATGTATGTCACTAAACCACTATGTCATTTTTCTTACTCTGGGGCAAACCAAAAATATAGAACAAATCTCTAATATAGGTTATTTCGTAAATGAAACGTCCAACGTGAAAAATTGTGTGGAGGAAAATTTATCTGTGAAAAGTTTTCACTTCACACATCGTGACTGCTGCGACGCACACGGACATTGCGCTGTTGAACAATCGGCCTTTGTGCTCAAGACTGTCGCGTGATGAAACCGGATTCCTGTTGCGTGCAGTTATTGTCGTCATAACCTGTAGGTAGAGACAGCTGTTGTGTAGTCATGTGAGTTTACAAGATTGCATCTCTTTCATAAGCAGAAAGTTGGGCTTGAAAATTGGTTGTGAAACGGTTTCCTGTTTTCGCTCCAGCGGGTGACATTTCTGAACAATAGGTCTTTATGCTTAAGCTATTGCGTAGTCACTGTCGCGTGATGCATTTAAATTGAAAGACAAAATCCAATAACTCTAATCCCAGTGATAGACCTAAATGATTCAAGTTACTAGTACACCCCTCCCTGTTTTTACGAGTGTTTTTAGATCACTCGAGGTGAAAATTGGGAATGTTGAAATCGGTAGTGAAACTGTTACCTCAGTGAAACGACGCCTTTTATTTTCAGTTTAGTCCGTGTTTCAGCACAAGCGTGACGTGCCTACTAATACGTTCGGATTTTATAGTGATTTCAGTATTCAAAATGGGCTGTGAAGGATTAAAACCAAGCTAAGTGAATACTTTTAATATATGTGACTACTTAGCCTGCTCTCAGAGATGTTTAGTTGCGCATCATAAATCAGATACAAATATATATTGATTGCTTCAGATTTTTCTGTTTTTTTCTGTATTTGAATTGAGATTCCGTCACTACCGTTTTCGATAATACGGCCAGAACCATGAAGGAAATGATCGTCCGTAGAACGCAGATCTAGCCACAGTGCGTACTTGTCTGTCAGGTATTCACCGATTCTTACGTCATACAGATGCAGATCTTTGCACGCAATATTTGCTGATTTTTCTCTAAGTCTTCCCCCAGCAAAATACTTTGTGATCTCATCATAGTGCTGATATCCCATCATTCCAGACGCAAAAATTTGATTAGGTCGGCCTTCGATTGTGCAGGATAAATGTGTAATTTTCGGATTATAGAATTTTTCTGAATCTCCTTGGTAAGGACTTTTTGGTTCAACAAATAACATAAGAACGCCTTTTAGTGACCTAGCAGGCGTGTTTAGGTTTATACACCAAATTTGGTCGCTCTTGTCTTTGGGTAATAAACTGTGTCTAATCACTCGATCATAATAAATTGGAAGTCTTGACTGGTACTGATTTTGAATGAGTCTGGCTAGTTCAGTATGCGTGACAATCTCATATTCCAAGGAAATGTTAGAGATCTTATATGATGCATTGAGATCCGTTGATTTGATAACTTTGGAGTAATCATTGAAGGTTAGTTCGAAGCTCAGGCGGTCATTTAGTGCCCCTTGGTAATAAGGCGAATGTCCTGTTAGGATTTCAAATTCGAGTGGAATGCAAAACCTATTTCCATATGTTTCGGCCACAATAACGTCCTTGCCTTCTGTGGTTGTTTTGTCTGATGCATTTATTCGAATTTTCATAATGCTATCTGACTGTATGCCTTGATAAATACGATCTTCTCGTTCTTCTCTTGTAAGCCACAAATCCGTGTAGCAGTAGAACACATCAGCATCGTCAAGACTAAACACTTCCTGTCCTTCAAGTTTAACTTTAATATTCTTAATAATTGCTCTACCTAGATTGTTAACTAGTGTTCTTTTGTCATCTGCGTCCGATGAAAGTTCAATATTAAAAGCAAGGCGAGCAGTACCAGGAACAATAACGTCACTGGGGCCTAGGTTTGGAAACTTGACAGTAAGAGTCTGGTTTTGGTCTATAGTACTAGGATTGTTTGTGATGACAATTGATTGTCTAACTGCTTTAACACCGAAAGGTTCACGTAGTTTTCTGTGTGGGTCTAACTTTGATCCGTAGGACTGTGTCATTTTTATTATGCACAATAAAAAAAATTAAATTAATAAAAACAATGGCCGCGGGAGGATTTAATCATGAAGATTTTGAAATGGGTGACACGTATGATTTTGGTAATACAACAGATATGGCAGATATGACTGGTACAAGAAATATTTACAGTTTACGTCATGAACTTTTAGAAACCAAAGTGAACTCATTTTATGATCATGTTGGTAATCGCCCAGACAACATAGACCCTAACCAGTTTGAACTTGATGTCAAGGGTCATTTATATTTAAATACTGTTGACAAAGGAAAAGTACTATTGACTAACAAAAAAGACCCTAGTAGGTTTAGGGCTTTAAGTACAATAAAAAATGAAGGTGGTGTTAGTGCCTTGCGTCAACTTGGTATTGGTGGGTCTCCTATCACGCCAAGACTGGTTAGTGTGCTTCAAGACACGCAAACAAAGTTACCAACAGGGCAAGAAATTGAAATGGCACCAGTAACAAGCCTACCAGAAATAGCAAACACAGTGATACAAGAAACCTCATTTACTGAAGGACAAATAAATGATGCTATGAAAACAATAGAAGATCCACCTTTGTCAATGCGGGAGATTATAGGGTTAGATAAATCACTGCAGACAATAAGAGGTGAGATGGTTAATAATCTTGCCAAACTGGGAGAACTTGATAAACACATTGAACGTGAAAAGGAGAAACTGGCTACCGCAGACAATGGGAATCTTGACACAGAAATGAAAGAAAGAATCCAACACAGATTAAATGATTTGCAGATAGAAAGATCAGGAAGGTTAGAAGCGATTAGTATCGGGAGGGAAAAACTGAAAACACAGGTCAACAGAATAAGAGAAACTATTCAGAAAATACTTCACGAAGACACTACTCTGGCTGAGAGACTTAAAACACTTTTCAGAGAACAGGGTATCACAATTGCCAGTTTAATTACAGCTCTGGGGTTTATTATCAGTACAGTTGTGTTGGCTGTAACGGGTGGTGGTTCTCCACCTCCAGCACCACCAACCCCAGTCCCCACAGATCCAAAAGATTTACAGTCATGGGTAAAAAAGCAGTTGTCACACATATCAGACTTGCTTAAGAAATTGGCTCTGAAAGCAGTAGACTCGTTACCTGGCATTTTAGGCACGGTTGTCAATTGGTTGATTAGTACAGCGGCAAAGGCAGTAGGGTTTATGGCGGAGCATGTTTGGATCTTTTTGGTGACAGTAGGAGGGTTAATGATAGGTTATTTAATGAAACAGGTAAAGAAGTAATATTCCTACTCCAGTAAGGCCAATTACCAATGCAGTTCTCTCGGATTCATGTGTGTCAGGGGTTGACTGTACTGGTTGTATAGCTGTTGGAGCAAGGGAAGTAATCACTTGTAATGTTTTTTTCAACTGTACGTGCACAGTTGTTCCTCCTAAATTTACAGATTTATTGAGACCTAGTTTTTGATCACTCCCAGCAACAATGATTTCATTATTATAATTTGTTATTGTACCCATTTGGAGTTGAAGGTCAGATGGTAACATGTATAACCCAGTACCAACTACAAAGTCAACTTTTGATCTGGCATATCTGAGTACATCTTGGTAACGTTGTATGCTTGATGGGAGATCAACTGATGAATTTACTGAATCTTCAAGATTAGCGAGAAACTGTTTTTGTGTTTCAAATTTAGCACTTCCATTCAGAATATTAGATTTTGTTAATGATTGTGCACCTAATATACACCAGACATATGTTCTGATAGACTCATTTACGCGCTCGACTCCTGCTTGAGTAAATCCGTCACTCCTGTCCAAGACAAATGTTGACCATGCGTTAGATTGTTTCTGTTCTATTGAGCCTAACCAGACTTGTGATTTTGATGAGAATGAAGTGTAGGGAGGCCAGTAATCTTGAGGGTATTGTCTGTGACTCAAAGCATAATATAATGTACCAATGCCGTGGTGATCATCAAGTTTTTGTGTGAAGTCATACTTAGTGCTTATGTTAAATTCATTACAGATGCGTTCAAATGCTTTCATATCCATGGGGTTGTTATACCTGTTGAAACTGGATTCAGTGGGTAGTGGTGTATGCAGTTCTGACAGTATACGTCTAAGCTGGTAATAAACATGGAAACGATACACAGACCTAATCAGTTTGTTTGAGTGATTCAAATGGTCTGTAAATGAAACACCACAGCCTGTAGTAGAACACAGTATAGCAAAGTTGAGTTGGTTTTGAAACATCTGTAGTGGACTTGAAGACCACTTTCTTGCTGTAGCATCGTCTGTTATTGGAGGGTTTAGGTAATGATCAAACGGATTGGGTACTTTGACTTGGAATAGATCTTGTTCAGACACAGCAATATCAAGCTGATTTAACTGAATTATTTTCTGTTCATAAGTAGGGGCGACATTATATTTGGCATTCACATTGAATTGAAATGCGTTTGTAGTGGTAATGGTTGGTGATTTAAATTCCATCCTTTTTTTATGTGATAATAAAAATGTTTATAACCTTAACAAATATTGACACAAGCAAACCAATGTGGTTAACTAATGGGATTGATAATCGTGATGGTAGCAAGGCTGTAGCTATCCATGAAATGTTCTACACAGTAAAGTGGTTTAATGTAACGGATGATGAAAATTATTCTGTAAGTGGAACTCTTGATGGTATTGAGAAGGGTGATACTTTACGAGCCGGATATTATGACTTTTGTACTTTAGCTGAATGGCTTCAAAATGAATTTAAAATTAAAGCAACTTTAAACCCAGCTAATTTACTTGTTTCAGTTGATTTTCCGAAAAGTGGTCAGTTTTCTTTATCAATTAGTCTTTTATTATTACTTGGATTTTTTAAAACAATAACACATCCAGATGAAGATTGGTCACAATCAGTTGGTAGTCTACTATCACCAAAAAAACCAAGAATAACTGGCAGATATCCTGTTCATTTGTCAGTACACACAGTGCTAAATGTTCATTTGAAAGAACTGAACACTACTGAAAATGTACACAATGGAAAGCCTTCAACTTTGTTAAGATGCTTGCCGACTGGAACTGCCCCATATTGTGAAAATGTGGTTGCTAGATTTCCTAATTCTCAGTTTAAAAAATTAGGTTCTAGTTTCTTTGAATCATTGTGCTTATCTGTAACTAATCAGAATGGTAAACCAGTTGTAATGCATGATTTTTATGTTGTTTTGGAAATTAAATAAATTTTATTTTTGTTTATAAAAATGAGTGGTCTTGGTCCAAAGCCTAGAATCATACCAGTTGCGTGTCCAGTAACAGAGTTGAAAGATTTGGCAGACGTACAGGATTTTGAGAAAGAGGGAGAAATTGGAGAAATATATGGTTTTGAACTTGATTCCTATGGCATGTACAAGAGAAAAGTAATTGTTGACATGAAAGATGGTGAAAGACAGATTCCTAAACTTGGTCAGCTACGTGATGTTACTGTGCCTGTTGTGCCTAATCTTGTAAATAATGTGCCCTACAACTTAATACATGTGGGTACTAAATGGGTTGTTTCACCTGTACCGGCACCACCACCCACAATTGACTGGGACATAAAGATTGAATTTATTAGTCCTTATGTATACACTGATGATGAAGGCGCCTTAGTGTTTAGGAAGGTTGTTAATTCTGGGCCGCTTATTGTAAGCCTTGTTCCAAGTTTTGCCCTAGACAACAATAGCAGAGAAAAACTGAAAGTTGAAAATTATGAGAAACGAAGATATCTTCTTACAACTAGAAAGGGTAGATCAGATACTTCTGTTGTGTTTATGCCAGCAAGCTTAGTCGTGGCTAGAGAAGTGACAATAGTATTTGAAATTATCATGAAATCTGTTGCTTCTGCTAAAGAGGCTCAAATTGCACAAGGAATTAAACTTACATGGAATGAAACAGTAACAGAATCATCAAAGGTCTTTATTGCCATTACAAAAAATAATGATGTTATTAATGTTTCGAGCAGTGTTCCAGCTGTCAAGGTGGTGGTCGACAAAACAACTTTTGTTCGTCTAACTTACATAAACCTTGAACACATTGATCTTGTTGCATTTTATTATGCTAACAAATTGTATACTTTTGAAGAGTTGCAAAATGTAATTGCTGATTAAAAAAATATTTGTCATAAAAAATGGTGAACTTGTATCCACAAATACCGACGCTTGAGCCGACTGAAACAAATGTGATGACTAAAACAACACTTGCGCCTGATCCGCATATGCTAATTGCTTCAGATAAAACATTACAGGCAGATGCATTCAGATTAAATAATATTACAGAAGCTTTGAAATATTTGGAAGGAGAAGAGGCTAAGTACTCACGGTGCAAAAGGAGGTATAAGTCAGTATTTAATTCTGTTCAAAACACTTCTATGGCTATTGGTGCAGTTTCAGCTTCATGTTCTGTAGGAGGTATAGCTCTGTTCGCCACAGGAATTGGGAGTTTGGCTGGAATAGCAATTGAGGCTATCAGCGTTGCTACATGCCTAACATGCTTTGGTTTGGAGGCCTTGAACAAGAGGTTTCACACAAAATGAGAAAAACATGAAGCATTGAGTACTTTGGCGGGTGCAAAGCTGAGTAGTATAAAACTTATTATCAGTAAGGCATTGAATGATAATTTTATTGATGACGAAGAATTTAAGCGGGTCCAGGATGATTTAAATAATTACAAGAAACAGAAGTCTGAAATACAAAATAAAATGCGTAGTCAATCTCCCGTGAATGTTGAAGAACTAAAGGCTAGTTTTTTAGCGGAAGGAAAAAAGATCGGTGTTCAGGAAACCACAGAAAAGCTACACAATCTTTTAAACAAATAAAAATCAGATTTGGTAATCGTTTATTTTTTCATTACACTTCGCAAAAAGATGACATGTCGCTTGCGCCTAACTATTTAACCCCATCAGCTCCACCACCAGACTATTACTAAAAAAAAGTTTTTTTATTGTCCTTGTAACTTGGGAAATCTGACCGAGTATCTTGCTGACTTGCATCAAGAACTTACAAGATCTTATGTTAAGACACTTATAAAAACTTTTTTAAGTCACTTATAATTACTTGCGCCAACTAACTTCAAAGGTACTTACAAAGTTACTTGCTGGTTTATAAATTACCTTATTAAGTACTTGTAATTTACTTAGAAACATCTAGACAGTAACATAGATAGTAACTTGATAATTTTACCCAAGAGATAGGAATACTGACAGTTCTAAGACACCCCCTCTCTAATCTGCAGATTTATTATAACAACTAGCTATTCAGACAAACCAACTCCAACAAATACAATCAATACCTTTATTACCTAACTATTTTAGTTTCATTTCAGAAATTATTAAAGAATTATTTTTAATCTGCAGATTAGAGAAGTGGGTGAGTTAGAACTGTCAGTATTCCTATCTCTTGGGTAAAATTATCAAGTTACTATCTATGTTACTGTCTAGATGTTTCTAAGTAAATTACAAGTACTTAATAAGGTAATTTATAAACCAGCAAGTAACTTTGTAAGTACCTTTGAAGTTAGTTGGCGCAAGTAATTATAAGTGACTTAAAAAAGTTTTTATAAGTGTCTTAACATAAGATCTTGTAAGTTCTTGATGCAAGTCAGCAAGATACTCGGTCAGATTTCCCAAGTTACAAGGACAATAAAAAAACTTTTTTTTAGTAATAGTCTGGTGGTGGAGCTGATGGGGTTAAATAGTTAGGCGCAAGCGACATGTCATCTTTTTGCGAAGTGTAATGAAAAAATAAACGATTACCAAATCTGATTTTTATCTGTTTAAAAGATTGTGTAGCTTTTCTGTGGTTTCCTGAACACCGATCTTTTTTCCTTCCGCTAAAAAACTAGCCTTTAGTTCTTCAACATTCACGGGAGATTGACTACGCATTTTATTTTGTATTTCAGACTTCTGTTTCTTGTAATTATTTAAATCATCCTGGACCCGCTTAAATTCTTCGTCATCAATAAAATTATCATTCAATGCCTTACTGATAATAAGTTTTATACTACTCAGCTTTGCACCCGCCAAAGTACTCAATGCTTCATGTTTTTCTAATTTTGTGTGAAACCTCTTGTTCAAGGCCTCCAAACCAAAGCATGTTAGGCATGTAGCAACGCTGATAGCCTCAATTGCTATTCCAGCCAAACTCCCAATTCCTGTGGCGAACAGAGCTATACCTCCTACAGAACATGAAGCTGAAACTGCACCAATAGCCATAGAAGTGTTTTGAACAGAATTAAATACTGACTTATACCTCCTTTTGCACCGTGAGTACTTAGCCTCTTCTCCTTCCAAATATTTCAAAGCTTCTGTAATATTATTTAATCTGAATGCATCTGCCTGTAATGTTTTATCTGAAGCAATTAGCATATGCGGATCAGGCGCAAGTGTTGTTTTAGTCATCACATTTGTTTCAGTCGGCTCAAGCGTCGGTATTTGTGGATACAAGTTCACCATTTTTTATGACAAATATTTTTTTAATCAGCAATTACATTTTGCAACTCTTCAAAATTATACAATTTGCTGGCATAATAAAATGCAACAAGATCAATGTGTTCAAGGTTTATGTAAGTTAGACGAACAAAAGTTGTTTTGTCAACCACCACCTTGACAGCTGGAATACTGCTCGAAACATTAATAACATCATTATTTTTTGTAATAGCAATAAAGACCTTTGATGATTCTGATACTGTTTCATCCCATGTAAGTTTAATCCCCTGCGCAATTTGAGCCTCTTTAGCAGTAGCAACAGATTTCATGATAATTTCAAATACTATTGTCGCTTCTCTAGCCACGACTAAGCTTGCTGGCATAAACACAACAGAAGTATCTGATCTACCCTTTCTAGTTGTAAGAAGATATCTTCGTTTCTCATAATTTTCAACTTTCAGTTTTTCTCTGCTATTGTTGTCTAGGGCAAAACTTGGAACAAGGCTTACAATAAGCGGCCCAGAATTAACAACCTTCCTAAACACTAAGGCGCCTTCATCATCAGTGTATACATAAGGACTAATAAATTCAATCTTTATGTCCCAGTCAATTGTGGGTGGTGGTGCCGGTACAGGTGAAACAACCCATTTAGTACCCACATGTATTAAGTTGTAGGGCACATTATTTACAAGATTAGGCGCAACAGGCACAGTAACATCACGTAGCTGACCAAGTTTAGGAATCTGTCTTTCACCATCTTTCATGTCAACAATTACTTTTCTCTTGTACATGCCATAGGAATCAAGTTCAAAACCATATATTTCTCCAATTTCTCCCTCTTTCTCAAAATCCTGTACGTCTGCCAAATCTTTCAACTCTGTTACTGGACACGCAACTGGTATGATTCTAGGCTTTGGACCAAGACCACTCATTTTTATAAACAAAAATAAAATTTATTTAATTTCCAAAACAACATAAAAATCATGCATTACAACTGGTTTACCATTCTGATTAGTTACAGATAAGCACAATGATTCAAAGAAACTAGAACCTAATTTTTTAAACTGAGAATTAGGAAATCTAGCAACCACATTTTCACAATATGGGGCAGTTCCAGTCGGCAAGCATCTTAACAAAGTTGAAGGCTTTCCATTGTGTACATTTTCAGTAGTGTTCAGTTCTTTCAAATGAACATTTAGCACTGTGTGTACTGACAAATGAACAGGATATCTGCCAGTTATTCTTGGTTTTTTTGGTGATAGTAGACTACCAACTGATTGTGACCAATCTTCATCTGGATGTGTTATTGTTTTAAAAAATCCAAGTAATAATAAAAGACTAATTGATAAAGAAAACTGACCACTTTTCGGAAAATCAACTGAAACAAGTAAATTAGCTGGGTTTAAAGTTGCTTTAATTTTAAATTCATTTTGAAGCCATTCAGCTAAAGTACAAAAGTCATAATATCCGGCTCGTAAAGTATCACCCTTCTCAATACCATCAAGAGTTCCACTTACAGAATAATTTTCATCATCCGTTACATTAAACCACTTTACTGTGTAGAACATTTCATGGATAGCTACAGCCTTGCTACCATCACGATTATCAATCCCATTAGTTAACCACATTGGTTTGCTTGTGTCAATATTTGTTAAGGTTATAAACATTTTTATTATCACATAAAAAAAGGATGGAATTTAAATCACCAACCATTACCACTACAAACGCATTTCAATTCAATGTGAATGCCAAATATAATGTCGCCCCTATTTATGAACAGAAAATAATTCAACTAAATCAACTCGACATAGCTGTAAGCGAACAAGATTTATTTCAAGTCAAAGTACCCAACCCTTTTGATCATTACCTAAACCCTCCAATAACAGACGATGCTACAGCAAGAAAGTGGTCCTCAAGTCCACTACAGATGTTTCAAAACCAACTTAACTTTGCTATACTGTGTAGTACTACAGGCTGTGGTGTTTCATTTACAGACCATTTGAATCACTCAAACAAACTGATTAGGTCTGTGTATCGTTTCCATGTTTATTACCAGCTTAGACGTATACTGTCAGAACTGCATACACCACTACCAACTGAATCCAGTTTCAACAGGTATAACAACCCCATGGATATGAAAGCATTTGAACGCATCTGTAATGAATTTAACATAAGCACTAAGTATGACTTCACACAAAAACTTGATGATCACCACGGCATTGGTACATTATATTATGCTTTGAGTCACAGACAATACCCTCAAGATTACTGGCCTCCCTACACTTCATTCTCATCAAAATCACAAGTCTGGTTAGGCTCAATAGAACAGAAACAATCTAACGCATGGTCAACATTTGTCTTGGACAGGAGTGACGGATTTACTCAAGCAGGAGTCGAGCGCGTAAATGAGTCTATCAGAACATATGTCTGGTGTATATTAGGTGCACAATCATTAACAAAATCTAATATTCTGAATGGAAGTGCTAAATTTGAAACACAAAAACAGTTTCTCGCTAATCTTGAAGATTCAGTAAATTCATCAGTTGATCTCCCATCAAGCATACAACGTTACCAAGATGTACTCAGATATGCCAGATCAAAAGTTGACTTTGTAGTTGGCACTGGGTTATACATGTTACCATCTGACCTTCAACTCCAAATGGGTACAATAACAAATTATAATAATGAAATCATTGTTGCTGGGAGTGATCAAAAACTAGGTCTCAATAAATCTGTAAATTTAGGAGGAACAACTGTGCACGTACAGTTGAAAAAAACATTACAAGTGATTACTTCCCTTGCTCCAACAGCTATACAACCAGTACAGTCAACCCCTGACACACATGAATCCGAGAGAACTGCATTGGTAATTGGCCTTACTGGAGTAGGAATATTACTTCTTTACCTGTTTCATTAAATAACCTATCATTAACCCTCCTACTGTCACCAAAAAGATCCAAACATGCTCCGCCATAAACCCTACTGCCTTTGCCGCTGTACTAATCAACCAATTGACAACCGTGCCTAAAATGCCAGGTAACGAGTCTACTGCTTTCAGAGCCAATTTCTTAAGCAAGTCTGATATGTGTGACAACTGCTTTTTTACCCATGACTGTAAATCTTTTGGATCTGTGGGGACTGGGGTTGGTGGTGCTGGAGGTGGAGAACCACCACCCGTTACAGCCAACACAACTGTACTGATAATAAACCCCAGAGCTGTAATTAAACTGGCAATTGTGATACCCTGTTCTCTGAAAAGTGTTTTAAGTCTCTCAGCCAGAGTAGTGTCTTCGTGAAGTATTTTCTGAATAGTTTCTCTTATTCTGTTGACCTGTGTTTTCAGTTTTTCCCTCCCGATACTAATCGCTTCTAACCTTCCTGATCTTTCTATCTGCAAATCATTTAATCTGTGTTGGATTCTTTCTTTCATTTCTGTGTCAAGATTCCCATTGTCTGCGGTAGCCAGTTTCTCCTTTTCACGTTCAATGTGTTTATCAAGTTCTCCCAGTTTGGCAAGATTATTAACCATCTCACCTCTTATTGTCTGCAGTGATTTATCTAACCCTATAATCTCCCGCATTGACAAAGGTGGATCTTCTATTGTTTTCATAGCATCATTTATTTGTCCTTCAGTAAATGAGGTTTCTTGTATCACTGTGTTTGCTATTTCTGGTAGGCTTGTTACTGGTGCCATTTCAATTTCTTGCCCTGTTGGTAACTTTGTTTGCGTGTCTTGAAGCACACTAACCAGTCTTGGCGTGATAGGAGACCCACCAATACCAAGTTGACGCAAGGCACTAACACCACCTTCATTTTTTATTGTACTTAAAGCCCTAAACCTACTAGGGTCTTTTTTGTTAGTCAATAGTACTTTTCCTTTGTCAACAGTATTTAAATATAAATGACCCTTGACATCAAGTTCAAACTGGTTAGGGTCTATGTTGTCTGGGCGATTACCAACATGATCATAAAATGAGTTCACTTTGGTTTCTAAAAGTTCATGACGTAAACTGTAAATATTTCTTGTACCAGTCATATCTGCCATATCTGTTGTATTACCAAAATCATACGTGTCACCCATTTCAAAATCTTCATGATTAAATCCTCCCGCGGCCATTTTTTTATTAATTTAATTTTTTTTATTGTGCATAATAAAAATGACACAGTCCTACGGATCAAAGTTAGACCCACACAGAAAACTACGTGAACCTTTCGGTGTTAAAGCAGTTAGACAATCAATTGTCATCACAAACAATCCTAGTACTATAGACCAAAACCAGACTCTTACTGTCAAGTTTCCAAACCTAGGCCCCAGTGACGTTATTGTTCCTGGTACTGCTCGCCTTGCTTTTAATATTGAACTTTCATCGGACGCAGATGACAAAAGAACACTAGTTAACAATCTAGGTAGAGCAATTATTAAGAATATTAAAGTTAAACTTGAAGGACAGGAAGTGTTTAGTCTTGACGATGCTGATGTGTTCTACTGCTACACGGATTTGTGGCTTACAAGAGAAGAACGAGAAGATCGTATTTATCAAGGCATACAGTCAGATAGCATTATGAAAATTCGAATAAATGCATCAGACAAAACAACCACAGAAGGCAAGGACGTTATTGTGGCCGAAACATATGGAAATAGGTTTTGCATTCCACTCGAATTTGAAATCCTAACAGGACATTCGCCTTATTACCAAGGGGCACTAAATGACCGCCTGAGCTTCGAACTAACCTTCAATGATTACTCCAAAGTTATCAAATCAACGGATCTCAATGCATCATATAAGATCTCTAACATTTCCTTGGAATATGAGATTGTCACGCATACTGAACTAGCCAGACTCATTCAAAATCAGTACCAGTCAAGACTTCCAATTTATTATGATCGAGTGATTAGACACAGTTTATTACCCAAAGACAAGAGCGACCAAATTTGGTGTATAAACCTAAACACGCCTGCTAGGTCACTAAAAGGCGTTCTTATGTTATTTGTTGAACCAAAAAGTCCTTACCAAGGAGATTCAGAAAAATTCTATAATCCGAAAATTACACATTTATCCTGCACAATCGAAGGCCGACCTAATCAAATTTTTGCGTCTGGAATGATGGGATATCAGCACTATGATGAGATCACAAAGTATTTTGCTGGGGGAAGACTTAGAGAAAAATCAGCAAATATTGCGTGCAAAGATCTGCATCTGTATGACGTAAGAATCGGTGAATACCTGACAGACAAGTACGCACTGTGGCTAGATCTGCGTTCTACGGACGATCATTTCCTTCATGGTTCTGGCCGTATTATCGAAAACGGTAGTGACGGAATCTCAATTCAAATACAGAAAAAAACAGAACAATCTGAAGCAATCAATATATATTTGTATCTGATTTATGATGCGCAACTAAACATCTCTGAGAGCAGGCTAAGTAGTCACATATATTAAAAGTATTCACTTAGCTTGGTTTTAATCCTTCACAGCCCATTTTGAATACCGAAATCACTATAAAATCCGAACGTATTAGTAGGCACGTCACGCTTGTGCTGAAACACGGACTAAACTGAAAATAAAAGGCGTCGTTTCACTGAGGTAACAGTTTCACTACCGATTTCAACATTCCCAATTTTCACCTCGAGTGATCTAAAAACACTCGTAAAAACAGGGAGGGGTGTACTAGTAACTTGAATCATTTAGGTCTATCACTGGGATTAGAGTTATTGGATTTTGTCTTTCAATTTAAATGCATCACGCGACAGTGACTACGCAATAGCTTAAGCATAAAGACCTATTGTTCAGAAATGTCACCCGCTGGAGCGAAAACAGGAAACCGTTTCACAACCAATTTTCAAGCCAAACTTTCTGCTTATGAAAGAGATGCAATCTTGTAAACTCACATGACTACACAACAGCTGTCTCTACCTACAGGTTATGACGACAATAACTGCACGCAACAGGAATCCGGTTTCATCACGCGACAGTCTTGAGCACAAAGGCCGATTGTTCAACAGCGCAATGTCCGTGTGCGTCGCAGCAGTCACGATGTGTGAAGTGAAAACTTTTCACAGATAAATTTTCCTCCACACAATTTTTCACGTTGGACGTTTCATTTACGAAATAACCTATATTAGAGATTTGTTCTATATTTTTGGTTTGCCCCAGAGTAAGAAAAATGACATAGTGGTTTAGTGACATACATTGAAGCGTTGACACAAAAAGGAATGCTAATTTGTTTTGTGTGTGCAGAGAGAGAGAGAGAGAGAGAGAGAGAGAGAGAGAGAGAGAGAGAGAGAGAGAGAGAGAGAGAGACACTATTTGGACATAGAAGACTATTGTTTACAATGGTGGTATGAACAGGAAGTAGACACTATTTCTCAGGAAGGCCAACTCTGACAGCATTGAGTGGTGGGGTGTGGGGGTGTGTGTGTGTGGGGGGGTGGGTGGGTGGTGTGTATTTCTCGGGAAGATATTTTAACTAGCCTTTTGTTTCCAAGGGGTTGGGGGACCTGACTGGGCAGATAAATCTGTTAAATGAATTTGGTCAAGTGCGTTTGTTTATTTACGGAAAGGATTAAATAAATCAATTGTTTCTTAAATGGGTGGGGTTGTATTCTCCTATATACTCTCTCTCACCACTCTACAAAGTCATCGATCTCTTGTCGATAGTGTCTGTCGTCCTCATCTGTAATCAGACCTGTCAGTGCCGTGTCGTCAGCGTATTTGTCCATGACACAGTCGTCATGAGTAGCTCTACAGTCTGCTGTGTACAAAGAAAACAAAAAAGGCGACAGGACAGTCCCCTGTGGTGCACCGGTGTTGGTAAAAAGTACATCTGAGATTAGATCCGAACTAATTCTGACGTACTGTGGCCGGTTAGTGAGATAGTCCAAAACCCAAAGAATGGTAGAGGCATTTATGTTCATGTGAACTAGTTTGGAGGCGAGTATGTGTGGCTGAATGGTGTTAAAAGCAGACGAAAAATCATAGAACATCAGTCGAATGGAGGCTCCTGGGTTCTCTAAATGAGAGTAGATATTGTTTACAACATGCAAAATGGCATCATCAACACCTCTTTGCCTTCTGTAAGCAAACTGAAAGGGGTCCATAAAATCTGCAACCTGTATTTTAAAATGTGAAAGAACAGCCCTCTCAAAAACCTTCATAACACACGAGGTAAGAGCAACTGGTCTTAAATCATTCATCACAGATACAGTTTGCTTTTTTGGCACGGGGACAATACAAGAGGTCTTCCATGAACAGGGAACGACACACTGGGTAAGTGACATGTTAAAAATATAGCAAAGAATTCGGTAAAGTTGTTCAGCGCATAATTTTAACACATTTGTTCTAACACCATCTGGCACAGCCGCTTTGTTTGGGTTGGTATGTTTAAGTACGCTAAGCACCTCCTCCTCAGTCACCACAATCACTTCGCTTTGTATGTGTTTAGGTCCACTAATTAGCATTTCCTTGACCTGTTCCCTCTCATGCTCAAAATCATGACAATCAAATCTTGCATAGAACTGATTTAAGTCGTTGGCATAGTCCGTAGTTTTGCTCAAAACCGGAACAGCTTTTTGCTTCTTGTTCCCACTCATCAGATTTATACCCTCCCACACACGTTTCATGTTACCAGTCTCAAACTGTTTTTCTATCTTTTTTCGATATGCTTCCTTCCCCTTCCTAAGCTCCCTTTACAGTTCCTTTTGTACTGTCCGTAACTGTTCTTTGTTCTTGTCTTTAAAAGCTTTCTTCTTTCTGTTTAAGACCTCCTTGATGTGCTTCGTGACCCAAGGTTTGTTGTTGGAATAGATTTTAACAGTTGTTTTAGGCACAACACTGTCTACGCAGAAATTTATGTAGCTGCAAACTGTGTCAGCTAGCTCGGCAACGTCGCTTGTAGTGTCAGTAAAAACATTCCACTCCGTGTTCACGTTGTTCCATGGATGGTGCTGTACTGAGGACAACTTCTGGAAAGAAACTGCAGCTGAATCGAGAGGTTCTGGTTTTCAAAGCACGAAACCGCCAGCCAGAGGGCAAAAGCTCGAAGAGTCATTGGCTGGGTGCGACAGATCTGACAGAATAGTACTGGTGGCCATACGCACGGATGCATCATGGTGTATGTTCTTAGCCTGTATGCTGATGTGTATGTACAAAACCTACATTACAAACAAAATGAATAAATAAATAAATAATTTAAATAAATAAGCTAAAGTAAGTCTAAGGTACCTGGGACATATGCATGCTAGGTATACGATAGATTATTTACATACACAGATGTGTATGTCTTTTGGTAGGTGTTCTGCGGTTTTGTGTGTGTATTTGGGTAGGGGTTGGGAGGGGGCGGTATGCCACCTATTACTATCTAAAATTCTATATATGTGTATATTTTCTTCTTGTATGCTGGTGTGTATGTACAAAACCTGCATTACAAACAAACAAAAGTAAATAAATAAATAATTTAAATAAATAGTTATTTGGGTTTAATGCCGAGCAGGCGACTAATGTCATCTCATGGCTGTTATATAAATAAGATAAAGTAAGTCAAGATACCTGGGCCATATGAATGCTAAGTAAAGGATAGATTATGAACATGCACAGATGTACTTGTCTTTTGGTGGGTGTTCCGTGGTTGTGGAGTGGGGTTGGGAGTGGGCAGTATTACCATGTATGTGTATGAGAACATCAGCATATGTACAAAACCTACTTTACAAACAAATAAAAAATAAATAATAAATTTTAACAAATAAAATAAGGTAAATCAAAGATACCTGGGACATATGAATACCAACTAAAGGATATATTATGAACATGCACAGACTTGCATGTCTTTCGTTCTGTGGTTTTGTTTTTGTATGTGGGGTGGGGAGCGGGTGTTATGCACCTATTACCATATATGTGTACATGTATGTTCTCATCTTGTATGCTGATGTATATGTGCAAACATACATCACAAACCAACAAATAAGGAAATAAATAAATAAAATAAAAAATAAATTAATTTAAAAAAAAAAATAAAAAAAAAATAAGTAGGGGATACTTGGGACCTATGAATACGCATGCAAGTAAAGGATAGATTATGAACATGCACAGATGTATGCATATTGAAAAATAATTTCCTCTCCTTGGTGGCCACCACCATACCACTATTGATCATGTGCATCAATGAATTCCTTCCATCCATCCGCCGTGAGATGGCCTTAGTCGCCTGCTCGGCGTTAAACCCAAATAACTAACTAACTAACCTTCCATCCATAATTAAAAGGATAAATAATAAATAAATATGTAAGTGAATACATAAATGAATCAATAATAAATAAAACATGTAATACAATGGAGAGGGCTACTATCTGTATTGTGTCTCATGCAGTCCCGATAAAGCTTGATCGTAAGAGTTTTTGTGAGTACTTGAGTGTGGATTGGTTGAATGGGTTGCAAAAACTAAAAATTTTTATATTTAGGTGTTTAGCTGAACATGGTGATTTAGATGGAAGCGGTTTGGAGATGGATTTCACTCTGCCTGGCTTGTGCTTAAGACCAGAGTCGGATAAGAGTGTGCTTGACCAGTTACAAATCCCATCTCCACTATTAACAAAAGAGCAGACATACACTTAGAGCCGTTAGGCTGGAAAACGGACGAACAACATGCATGTTGTATCCGGACATAAAGTCTGCAGAATGTTGAAGATGGCCGGCAGACACAATGCACAACATGCACGAAGGGAGTTTATTTTCGATATCCTTTTCTCTCACAAATGAGACCGATTTCTATGGGAAAGGCTGTTTTTAAGACCAGAAAAAATAACGTATTTGACGTTGATAAGATGTATTTCAAAGTTCAAATCCAAAATAATCTCTGTTTCACTTCAGGAGCAAAGTAAAGCTGATTAACCGTGCGCGTCTGATTGACTTCTTTTGAAGGCATCTTGCTGACCGCCATTTTGAAACTAGCGACGCGAGTATGCTTACGGCATTAAAAATATTACTTTTTAAATTATTTTATCGTAAATATGTATGCATGTTTACTTGCTCATGATTTTAATTTACTCACTGGAATAAACGTGTAACTTGCACGCTCTAAATTTTCAATGTTATCGGCACAAAAAATGTCTTGCACCTTATCCGGGCCGTGTACGAGGACTGCCTGGTGCCCTCACATCGAAAATTATAGCTTTCGAAAAACACTTATACAAAAATGTCTCCATCCTAAGGACAAATATTTTTGCTATCCATAAAACATATGGCATAAGAGAGACTTAGATCGCAGCACGAAACTTGTTTCGTTTCGTTTCGTAAGGATCGTTTCCGGCTTGTACGAAGTCGCAACGAACCACCCGTGTATTGTCGCAAGTACTTTCGTTTCGTACGGCCTGCAAACCATTGTTACTCTTTTGACGAACTACTTACTCTCTGCAGAAATTGCGTAAGCTGCTAGACTAAGAGCGGTAGCCGGGGTTAACTTGAAAAAGATTCTGTTTTTACTGAGAAGCGTGTCGTGCAACAGTTTTGAAACTGTTCTAAAACCTCTTTTATCTAATTTTTGTATGTTAAAACTGTGAGTGGTGTGCTCCAAGGCCAAAGTTTTCTGAACCAGTAGCGGCCGTGCCGGCGGATACAGAGTATTAGTACCGATTGACGTGTTCTCTCTTCGCTCAACTTTTCTCTCCTTCACTCACTGAAACGGAAAGCGGGTGTACGAGAAAAATCGTCACTATGACAGCTTTGGGAACATTATCCTTGTTTCCCTCGTCTATTATTATCTCCGAAAATTGCGTATCAGTCCAGGCAAATTTTTGTCCCGTCACACAGTTTTAACGGCTTCGCTAGTGTTGCGTGACTGTTCATACAGCTCAGTGCACAAAATAGTCGACTGCAGACGACGCGCATAACGACGCTGGCTCACGGTGCAAGTTTGTTTCCCTCGCCTATTATTATCTCCGAAAATTGCACATCAGTCAAGGCAAATTTGTGTCCAGTTCTAACGGTTTCGCTACTAGTGTTGCTTGACTGTTTCAGCTGCACAAAATGGTCGACTGCAGACGACGCGCATAACGACGCTGGCTCAGTGTGTGACGTCACTTGCCAAAAATCAAACAACGGGCTGAGAGGGTCCGGCATTATGGTCGGTTGTGAAATTGTTAAAAGAAACTTGAAGGGTGCGGCGGATCCCATAATTATCATGTGACAAGCGCAAGCACTGTGTGGAATACCAGTCAAACATTTGATTCTTTCCGCAATTTTCAAGATGACCCGGGCGACAACAACTGAATTCCCGTTCGAATTCCTAACATTCCCAACGAACGAAATTTTAACCGACATAGATATGAAGTGAGAGTCTTCTGGCTGGCTTCAGTAGTCTTTTTCAAGGTAAAATCTGACATATATATTAAAATGATCTCAGACTGACAACGCGGCTTTGTTTGAAACAAATTCTTTTGTACCCGAAGCGGCCAAGAACTGCCTCTGTCGAATCACTGAGTGAAACCAAACATACTGAGTACAATTTGCCGCTGTTCAAAGACATGATACACTTCCGTCTGTAACAGATGGTTACGAAACGCTACATCGGATCTAGCTATGGTTCATTTAGACACAGGACAATCCAGCTCAGCACACGTCGTTCTTATATCAGTGAAGTCAGTAACCTGACAACCTGCCGTGATAGTTTATAAGGGTGGTGTCTGAAAGTTAATCCCAGTCAAAAATCAAAGTTAATCCCAGTCACAAATCAAAGTTTAACATTTCCCAAAGTATTGAACTGAAGGTGTCACCTAACGATTATGTACAGTGGCGGGACTAGGGATCGACCACGACAATTCAAGGGTAGTGCCAGCGGATTAGCTTGGCGCCATCGGACGCCAAGCTAATCTGGCACGACCCTTGAATTACGCGTTGGCGCGCACGCCGCGGTGGCGCCGCAGCGTATTTGCATTACTAGTAGTCAAATTTATTATCATCGGGCTCCTATGAGCTCTACCACAATCGCCGCACATGCCGTTTGTGGGCGTGGTCTAGTAGTCTGCTCAGTTGTCAAACTTGTCAACACATCTTGTATTGGTAACTCGGCCTGCTGGCTCTCACGGGCTGTTTATGTTTTCGCGGTGCTTGCCTGCCATTTGGTTAACAGTCAAGGCTGTTTTCAGTTAGACTCAGTTTGAGAAACATCAGCATAAATGGCACTAGTAAGAGACGTAGATCTTCATGAACCCGCGGGCAGAGGCGACTCATGAGGATCTGTGCCCCTTGCAGATGTAGATTATACTCGTTACTTAGTCCGCATCTACTTCCTCAAGATTGAGTAACAATATCAGTTAAAATCTCAGGCAATAAGCATAGATTCTCATAACAATATTATGTATATGCGTTAACAGAGGTCAATAACAACAATTGGATGATGAAACCGTTCCCTGCCGAGAAAATCTGAACACTACCCAAATGCAAGAGGTATATAGATTGTCATGAGCCCGCGCAGTTGCGGGGGCTCATCACCATCTATACCTCTTGCTGACACCTCTATGAATCCATGTTCCAAGGACATCTACTTATATAGTTGTTTTTGTGTTTTTGTTTTTTGGCTGGTTTTGATGTTGAATTAACTCATTCTACCCCAACACCAAAATCCTTAAATTTTTCCCCTGTCCTCTGAAGACTGCATTGCAGTGCAGGACACAGATCGACCATGATAGTTCAAGGGTGATGCCAGAATAGCTTGGCGCCCGTAGGCGCCAAGCTATTCTGGCATCACCCTTGAACTATCATGGTGGATCCTTATCCTGCTGTGGTGTGTCTGGGGTAGAATGAGTTAACGAAGATTGTAGAAACACAGTCTGCGTCAGCTCAGTGGCACTGAACGGGTTAATGGTGATGGATTGTGTGCTCGAGGAAATAATAATAATATATAGTATTTATATGGCGCATTTCTCATATTTTATAATATAACTCAATGCGCAAGACATAGCCGCGAACTAAACCCAACTAGGAACACGTTTGCGTCGTTCATTTTTTACACAGATATAGTCCTCTTGACCACGTTCTGGGCCGGATCAATCAGTTTTTAAGGGGAGGGTGGGTGGGTGGGTGCTCAACGACAATGTAAATACTGTATACTGTTCAGGGGCGGGTCAGTTACCTCGAGGGGATGTCCAATTTTTTATTTTGGACCTTCAACCTCGAGTCATACTAAAGGCCTCCCCGACGCTAGACCTTGCTTCCAGGGTCCGAAGGGGCGGGAAGGGGGGGGGGGGGGGGGGATTGGGGTGGGCAGAGAAAAGCCGCATGCTTCCCTTCCAGGGTCTGATGAAATCGAAGAGGGGGGGGGGGGGGTGCTTCCAGGGTCCAACAAAACCTAAAAGCGGCGGGGGGAGGGGGGGGGTGCTGCAATAACATTAAACCACACACCCTCCCCCCTCCTTCACGGACCATGTTGTGGACTGGCAGTGAATGAAGCCAAGGGGAGATGCTGTAGTACCAAAGCACCCCCTGGATCCGGCCTGACAGAGAAAGACGCGTACACCTTCCAGGGTCCAAAGAAATCGAAAAGCGGGGTGTGGGGGGCTGGGGTGGGGGGTTGGGGGGGGGAGGGATGCTTACAAGGTCCAATGAAACCTAAAAGCGGTGAGTGGGGGGGGGGGGGGGCTGCAATAACATTAAACCACCACCCACCCACCCCCACCCCCTCCTCGGACCATGTTGTAGACTGGAAGTCAATGTTTTATTTTTTTATTTTTTAAGCCGAAGGGGGGGGGGGAGGTGGTGCTATAGTACAAAGCACACCCCCCCCCCCCCCACTGGATCCGGCCCTGACGTTGACGAACCATGAGGGTGGCGGTGGGGTTGGGGGGGTTGGCGGGGGGGGGGGGGGGGGGGAGGGAGGGGAGTAGATGTCTTCTACTGGCCATGCAAACACAATATTCCATGGAAAATCAGTAAATCAGTGAATATGCGATGTCTCTGTAATCAGAATATGAATGTCTGAAGGGAACGGAACGTACGGTGTGGGGTAAACACATTGTTATGACTGGGTTCATACAGACCTTCAAGAAAAAAATTAGGGCCTTTTAGGGCCTGTTTTAACATCTAAAAATAAAAACAAAATAGGTCTATCAGGACACACTAAAATATAAAATAAAATAACATTTACCAAATGGTGTCCATAGACATTTCTTCTCCAATACAAATCCTTATCCAGCAAGTACTTAATCACTTTCTCAGTTTTGGTATGTCTCAAGTAAATTGTCCTAGTCATTACAAAAGCATAAATTTCTTACACTGGCTGGAGTAAACACATTGTTCTTGCAGCACAGTCAGGGTACATGGAAATCTTAAATTTCTCAATCACAAGACGAAGAAGAAAAAGCATGCTTTGTCTGTCGTGTCCTTGGTCTACTATCAAACACTTTTTCAGGTTGAGGGGAGAGAACAGTACACTGAATCAGCATACACTCGATATGGAGCTGCTTCCCTTGACCGACCCTTTCCGAGTGTTTTCTTCCATTTTTTTTTTTCTGTTGAAAAACTTTTTTTCTCTCAGGCTTTTACGTTTTCAGGGCCTTTTAGGGCCTCCGGCCACCTCGTTTTCATTTTTAGGGGCCCCTAATTTTTGTCTTAAAATGTTAGGGCCTTTTAGGGCCCTGTGCAAATCCTGTATGAGCTATAATACCGATCTAGCGATGTTTGATTTAGTCGTGTTTCATGCATTGTAGCTCGAACAGTTAACAACAGAAAACGCAAAATTGAATAACAGATACATAAATAAAATACATAAATAATCAGTAATCATTAACATGTCGACCGCTGAATCTGTGTATATATCTTTTTATTATTAATATTTTATGGCGAGTAGTGTCTGTGTAAAGCCGCATAAGGTCCAAACTCATAAATCAGCACACATAGAAATGTAAACAAAACAAAACAAAACAAAAATCTGCTCTACACTCACCTGTGAATATTATACAGAACTGGACATCCAGAATAAACACGTTCTGAACAGCTATCGCACAACGAATGATACACACGGACCGTCTGCCCCGCCAGATTGGGAACTTGTGACTGAAATGCTACAGGCAGTTTCAAAAGATTCTTATGAGACCCGACGATTGCAAGGGATCATAAGAACTTGTGTTTCGCGTGACAAAAACTAGCCTTTTGGCCTACTTGATTTGAGTAGGTTTTCAGATATGAGTCAACGAGTGTATGATTGTGCATTTTCCAGTCAGCCAATCAGACTACGCAGCGCCTTATCAGACCAGACAGTCCCCTTAAATATCTCTGATCAGACTGAGTTTGCACACATATAGTATTCGGCTCGGTGGTTCGGTGGTTCTGACAAAATGACGACTTAGGTTGATTGATTGATTGTACATTGCTTAACGTCCCGACAGCAACAAGGCTTTCTCAGGACGTGCCTGCACTGCTTGTGAAAAAAAAAAATAAACAGAAAATTGAATGTATGTCGCCAGCCGGTCAAATACGTTAAATAAACCTACAACATGGGGCCTAAATAAAGCTAAGACCATTTAGCAACACACATCCAATATCAAGAACTACAGGCAGTGCAGACAGTGGGGAGAGTTTTAAAAAGGCAAATACAGGTGAATGGACAAAGGGTAGACAGAAACACATGCCCCAGAATAGAGAGAAAAACCCACCCTGTGGGGCTGACCAGGGTGACCCTGGGAACTAAAAAATACCTAACCCCACCCAAGTCCCCCAAGGCAGACCCGGGTGGGGTAAAATGACGACTTAGGGAAGTATCTTGACATGAAGAAAGAATTTAAGAAGTTGTGTAAAACAAAACAAGTAGAGTACAACGCACGGGTTTTGAATGAGCTCAACGATGCATGTAACGATGCAAATTCAAGAACATTTTGGCAAAAAATAAAGTCTCTGACTGGCGTTAAGAAGTTGTGTTCTGATGTTATTTCACCACGCGTGTGGTATGATTATTTTCGTAATTTGCTAAATGTGGATCAGAATGTTGATGATCCAGGTTTCAGCAGACAGGCCGAGGGTGTTTTGAATGACCATATATTATCTGATGATTGTGATGGTTGTCACAATGCAAAATTTGACGAGGAAATCACGCAGGATGAAATTCGCAGTGCTATTAATAGCATGAAGAAAGGGAAAGCATCAGGCCCTGATGGCTTCCCCACTGACCTTTTTCGTCATGCAGGTGAGATCCTTGTGAAATTTCTGCATCCTTTGTTCAATCGTGTGTTTCAAAGTGCGGAATACCCTGAAAGCTGGACCATGGCTGTGATATTTCCACTACACAAAAAGGGTAACCCTAGAAATGTTGACAACTACAGAGGAATTTCTCTTTTGAACGTTATCAGTAAGTTGTACAGTTTTGTCATTAACAACAGGTTGATTCGTTTTTGTGAAGAGAATGATTGTATTCCTGAGGCTCAAGCTGGCTTCCGTAAAGGGTACAGTACTATAGACAACATTTTTTGTTTACAGGCACTAGTGCAAAAGTATCTTAGCAAGCAGGGTGGCCGTTTTTACACCATGTACGTAGACTTTTCTAAAGCTTACGACAGTGTGCACAGGACAAAACTGTTGTATCTCTTGTTACGTAAAGGAGTTCATGGTAAGTTGCTTCAGACACTGGAGAGTATGTACAAACATGTAAAAGCTGCTGTAAGGGTTGGAACCAAAGTTACCGACTACTTTGATTGCATGTCAGGGGTGCGACAAGGTTGTGTGTTGAGCCCACTGCGGTTTTCTATCTTTCTTTCAGAATTTGAGACAGAAAATCATCGTGCGGTGCACGTGGCATTGATATTTTTGCGGACCCCCTGGGTATTTTCCTTCTTATGTATGCTGATGATATAGCCATTGTCTCTGACTCTGTGGCAGATCTCCAAAAGAAAATTAATTGTTTAGAAAAATACTGTAAAAAATGGGGTCTCACTGTGAACATGGACAAGACAAAAGTGGTAGTCTTCAAAAATGGAGGTTTTGTGAAAAATTGTGAAAAAATGGTTTTATGCTGACAAGCAGATTCAAGTTGAGTCCAGTTATACTTATATTGGTGTGATATTTTCCTCTACTCTGAACTGGGCTAGATGTGTAGAAAACTTAGCTGGAAAAGCCAGGAGAGCAGTTGCAGGCATCAAAAGACTATACTTCAAATTACAAAACTTGCCAGCTGACACTGTTTTTCACATTTTTGATGTCAAGATTAAGCCCATTGTGCTATATGGGTCAGAGGTTTGGGGTTTCCAGAGACATGATGTAATTGAGCAGGTTCATATAAAGGTTTGTAAAATGGTCCTTGGTGTTGGAAGAGATGTAAAAAACAATATTGCGCTGGGTGAGTGTGGAAGATTTCCTATGTATATTGATGCCTATGTTCGAATGGTGAAGTATTGGTGCAGACTTCTTACCATGTCAGAAAACAGATACCCAAGACAGTGTTACACGATGTTATGTATGCATGATGCCTCAGGTAGATCGAACTGGGCTACGCAAATAAAGACTCTGTTGTGTATGCATGGGTTTGGGTATGTGTGGGAAATGCAGTCAGTTGGAAACACTCCTCTGTTCATTCAGATATTCAAAGATCGGCTGATGGATTGTTTCCAACAGGACTGGCATGCATCCCTTACATCAAACACAGAATACTGCCATTACCACCCAGAAATACTTAGAGCAAGTTACATAGGGCAGCTGACTTCTTGTGAACTCAGGCGGGCAATTTGTTTACTTATGTGATGGGGTGAGGTAGTAGGAGTCGGAAAATTAAGATTAGATGGTGGTGGTTGGACTTAGTGAGACTGAGACTCATTCATGTTGAGCTAAACTTTTATTTCTAACAAAACTAGAAAGTAGAAACCAGAAAGCAGAAAGCCGAAACAGAAAGCAGTACCTGTAGAATAAACAAACAGGTAATCAGTAATGGTGCCAAGAATACAATAAACAAGGCACATAACTAAACTATATCAACATGCAGTGCACGTACAACACTTTGATTTTAAAGACTGATAAAATCAAAGTGATGGTCGTGTAACATATAGAGTGTGTAATAATATACATGATAGCAAATAAAATGAAAAATATAAGTCACAATACTAACTACAAAGGCATGCAAAGCACAAGTCAAAGAATAAAGCAAAGGAGTAATACGCAAGTGCGCTATGCAGTCAGACCTGGTAAGGCGAACACGCAAATGACTAACAAACGGGTAGTCACTCTGACCGGGGCCTCCCTAACAGGTCAGACCACATCAAGTTAAATGCAAAGTACTAAAAATAACATAGCAAAAGTAAAATACCAAATTAAATCAGATGCTATGCCAGCGGTACAATAGCTATGTGACTAGGCACTAAGGAATAGTATATAGAAATAACTAGTATCAAGGGGAAAGTAATGTGAAAGTAACATGACACAAAAAGGAACTCACAATACAACCGACTTACCATCAAATGAATAAGGACGTACACACAACCTTATCATTCACTCGGTCTTTATTACATTCGCACTGCAGACACAAGCGCAAACATTGAACATCAACGAAGAACGCAAACATCTACACACCCTGCAGTCATTCATGACGAAGAGAAAAGACAGGCAGAAAATGTGTACTTGAAGGGAAATTATGTGCATGTAACATAAGATAGCCTAGAATAAAGTATATCTACCAAAATGCAATCTAATGAATGTCACCATGCACTAAATAGAGGCATGGTGCACTTAATATGGCTACAAAGCACCTTTAAGTTTCATACACATAGTAGTGAACAAAGACCCTTGAGGTCGCATAACAGAAATGTCCTGCATTTCTTACAGTCACTCAAAGGCTTCACTTACTTATTACACATTGTAGTGAACAATGACCCTTGAGGTCGCATAACAAAGATGACCTATATCGCTTCCTGTCACACAGGCTAATAATGCCTCTCAGTGATGTGAACCAAACCTATGCACTATGCCAAGTGAAATACTTAGTCATAAAATAGGAAGCAAATAATGGCTAAAGTCAAAATAAATAATAAAAGACCTATAAACAAATGACTAATGAATGAAATGAGTGACTGAATGAACCAATCAATCAATCCATCAGCCAGTCACTCGACCTATGGCTAGGCATGGCATACGGTCCGGCATAGCAACGTATAAACAAATTAAGCGGAAGTTTCAGAATCAAAACAAACATGGCGCCTAAGAGACTGAGTCAGCTGTGAGTGACGTCACCAACGCGGGGAACATCACGCAAAGCTGCCGCCCTCCCTAGCTTCGGTGATAGAGAAGGGAAGACTCCAGAAAACATAGAACTAAATAAAATAAAGATCATCCCTAACTATGAAATACCTTAAATCTCTACCACAGCAACAACAACTAAACAATCAACCACTAAGAAATAGCATTAAATGAACAACAGAAAAATGATGCGCGCATTATGGTGCATCCACCATACCATGCAAGCAATGTAGTCAATTGTCATGATTGCCAGCAAGACCAAACTTAGCGAATCATTTTAATTAGAGGCATAAGTGCACTCCCATTTACTCCCACGGTTATGCGCCGAGGGAAAACTATCACCTAGTCACAACTGACTACGTGCGGTCGGTCATGCACGCTAAGCGCCGCATCATTCTGACACGTTAAGTTTTCTAAGGCAAAATTCATACATGATATCTTCCACATCAACATTGTTACAAAAGTTTGTGTACAAATTTCCTCACTGCAGCATTACATGGAAATGTAGTACTAGCATGTAAATAATCGTCTAGCAGAAAACAAATGGAATCAAACTAGCCTCACAGAATGGCTAGTGCCGACCGGTCTGGCAATCATGTCAATTTCATGCTCAAGAAAATCATCAAAACATCCAGCATCACAATGTCATCAAATAGTACAAAATAGTAATGCACCAAATACAATATAAAAAAACTGAGTACTTACAGGGTCTCCAAAACCCGCGCAGTTTAGGTTAAAAAAAAACTGTTTTCCTCCAAGGCACCGGTGCCAGAAGTTAATTGCTGGTACTGTGAGTCTTGCACGTTTGGTAAAAAAAGAAAGTCTGCCACGCGAGCAGCTGTACTTATAGAGGCACGCTGCTGTCTCCGCGTTGGTACAAAGTCCACGCGTCGGTGCAAAGTTCAGCGTCGGTACGGGGGTCTGGCACTGATATAAATGGCAAATCCGTATTATAGTACTGCCAGCCCTAGGAGCTAGAATATCTTCTGAACTACATAGTGTAAAAATATAATCGTTAAATATAAATTTAAGAACTTTTACCAGCTGTACTCTGGATTTAATTTGAGATTATGGGCTATTAGTGGAAAGTTTATATTTATTCTTAAAGCGGTCTCAGAAGTGCCACAGAAAATCAAAAAGGCTACTAAATCGCCATTATCACTCTGATCGATTATAATTAACCTAAAAACATATGCATTACAAAAAACTATTACCTGGGCCAAATCTAACCATGCTAAATACTAAGCAATGGTGTTGTAGTTTGGTTACAATACACGGTCAAAACTGATATACAATACAACACGTACACTGAGCTATCGCGTACACAACACTTAACGCTGCGTTTGGCAGGGCACTGCGAGCGGCGCACGTCATAGCTAGCAGTCGACACGAGTGAAATCCGAGAAGCAATGGTCATAAGTGCTATCGGCCTAGGTACACAGAGGAACATCGGGTTCACTCTGTTACATTTTCCCATCGGCCTTAACAATACAGCGACCTCGCTGTATAAATACCAAAACCATAAATCCAAAAACACAAGAACACATTGGGCCCAATGACGACATAACATCAAAACACATTATCAAACAGTACCATCCACATGGTACACCACAAATATAGCAAAATAGCACTAGTGACCAAGGCTCTCTTGTCTACACTATTATACTGTAGACTTGGACTCACACAGTCATTTTCAAACTAAGTTATGCATAGCAGAAAACTGACATAGGATATTATCATTTGGAAAAATACCTACGCAGCGGACTAAGTTTGAAAATGAAATCAACTGCACAGCTGTTGTGTACTAGAAAGACACAGATATACCGATGCCTTGATTTCCAATATTCATTTAAGACATCAAAATTCAAAGCATTGTACTACTCGAAAACACAGTACCGGTGCCTTGAATTCCAATCAATGACAAATCAAAATCCAATGCACTGTACTGACTAAAAAATCCAATAATTTTGAATTAGCCTATCACCTTAAGCAATCCTTCACCTAAGACAGTCTCTTTAAGTAAAAACAATAAGCCCAAAACAATTTACTCAATAGTAAGTAGTCCTATTTTCTTAACACTAACAAAGCATCCAGTGGCCTGGAGGAATATTGAAGCTTTAATGTGTCTTGTGGGCATTTAAAGTTGCCGAGGCACACCCTTAAAGGCCCACTGGTCACATTCAAGATGTCAACGTTACTAAAAGTTTTAATGGTGAAGCTTGTGGGCATCTAAAGTTGCAAAGGCACACCTTCAAAGGCCCACTGTCCACACAAAGCGCACATGGCAAGCACAATATCAAAATCAACTGTGCAATGTGCTAACATCACATCAGCTGCATCTCAACACACACAGTAACCCGACATAAAAAACAAAAAAACATTTCTTGCATTATAAGGTCATTCGCATAATTATGCCAATGTCCCACAATCAGCATTCATCCTATCGCTAATCGTTACTGATGAAAACAAAGAAACAAGCATCAGTAACCACATGTAGACCAATCAGAAGGCTCAAATCATGACAAATTTTGACGTTGCAACACAAACACCAGATCCAAAAACACAATCTCACTACACACAAGACATGTACCTCAACCAAACATCAACACATTCATTTTAACGGGAAAATAAAACACATATCTGATACGCCAGCACATCTCACTATGAACGTGACACCCGAACGCCAAATTACAAACATGAGACAAAGCAGCTTCGCCAGGAATCCACAGTACAACAACCAAAACATAACGAAAGACTCACCTACACCAGTACTCACACAAAAACAGTTACAAACATACACAACACATGCACAGCAGCATAGATGATCAGCATCACACAATGGAGGAGGGTGGGGAGTGGGAGTGTAGATAGCGAACAAAATATGCACGAAAACAAAGAATACGCCAAACAATACATAGGGGTAAGAGCAGTGATTTCACATAATAAAATCCGCCCTAATTACTCATCAAACTGCAGGCTCCAGCCAAGTGCATCAGACTCATTATCATAAACCAACATGGCCGACACAAGGGCGCCATCAACTTGAAAATGATCTCTCAAGACAGCCATTAGCAAAGTACACCATCAACAGAGCTTTCAATCCATGTACAGCTCATCATACATGAGGTAAAACTAACACAACAAAATGCATAACATAAACCTTACAAATGTACTTCCAGAGGCCAATTCAGGGTCAACATTAATTTTCACAAATTCAGTCCATCAATGTTGGAGCAGCCACAGTCACAAATTGGTTTATATGTGGAATGAAGGCCTGAAACTAGTACACATAGCCATTATAGCCATCATAATGTTTATGGCGATAAAATACATGGCTTGGCAAATCACTTGAAACAGTGCCATCTGGCAGAACATCAAAATAGGCAGTGGTACCAACCGTGGCAGTTCTACATGGCCAGAGGGCATCGAGAACTCTCTGTGCTGCTGGAATGTTTGTCGCTGTTGGTAACTGGGACAATCAAGGCGGCGGTGTCCTGGCATATTACATCCCCAACAGACAAGTGGGGGTCGCGAGTGCCCAGCTGGCTGCGGTGGGCCACAAGACTTACAGGAGTGCTCGGCAGACGGTGCGGGTGGCCTCTCAGCAGGTTCAGCCACCTCTTGTGCAGATGTGCACGGATGCAGTGACTTGGGAACAGTTGGCTCATGGAGAACATCGACAGGAGTTACCTCCACTGCCAACTGTGTCACGTGTGCTTCCACGCAGGGCGGTTTGGAAGGCAATGGAGAGGGTGGCTGCAGGGCAGGTGTTACCACTGGTGTCATTGAGGTGTCGCTGAGGTCCGGTTGCACTGGAGGTGTCTCAGCTGTAGCACCCGGATACTGAGGCTGTGGCGCTAAATCGTCACCGAACTCGCGTTGCAGGCAGGCAAGGAGTTGAGCCGCAGAAGACCTGTCTTCCCTTGTCGCATTGTACGTGTAGTACGTGTCTGCCCCATAATCCAATGCGTATGTGATCCATCTCACAAACACAGCTGGGCGGATCTGTTGGACAAGGTCCTCACCGAGGTCAGACATGACCTGTTCCGCACGCCGCTTGAACGATGCAAAAGATGGACCCCTGTAGCCACGACCGTTGTAGATCGGGAGTGGAGGCAGTAGACGCCGCTCTCCCTGCTCATTCAGCATGGCGTTGCCATCAAGGTCCTCCAGTTCAACGAGGATTTTCGTCATCGGGCACTTGCGCTTCCTCCCCATGTTGGTCGTGGTCAACCTGAGATGGCAGCACGCCCTCTACACTTTTCCGTTTGTACTAGTGACTCCTCCACGTGGCTGCATTGTTGCCCTGCACTGCTTTCTGTCACGTCTGAGTCTCTTTTTGTCCAACCATCCTGCTCGCAGCGCCATTTGTGATGGGGTGAGGTAGTAGGAGTCGGAAAATTAAGATTAGATGGTGGTGGTTGGACTTAGTGAGACTGAGACTCGTTCATGTTGAGCTAAACTTTTATTTCTAACAAAACTAGAAAGTAGAAACCAGAAAGCAGAAAGCCGAAACAGAAAGCAGTACCTGTAGAATAAACAAACAGGTAATCAGTAATGGTGCCAAGAATACAATAAACAAGGCACATAACTAAACTATATCAACATGCAGTGCACGTACAACACTTTGATTTTAAAGACTGATAAAATCAAAGTGATGGTCGTGTAACATATAGAGTGTGTAATAATATACATGATAGCAAATAAAATGAAAAATATAAGTCACAATACTAACTACAAAGGCATGCAAAGCACAAGTCAAAGAATAAAGCAAAGGAGTAATACGCAAGTGCGCTATGCAGTCAGACCTGGTAAGGCGAACACGCAAATGACTAACAAACGGGTAGTCACTCTGACCGGGGCCTCCCTAACAGGTCAGACCACATCAAGTTAAATGCAAAGTACTAAAAATAACATAGCAAAAGTAAAATACCAAATTAAATCAGATGCTATGCCAGCGGTACAATAGCTATGTGACTAGGCACTAAGGAATAGTATATAGAAATAACTAGTATCAAGGGGAAAGTAATGTGAAAGTAACATGACACAAAAAGGAACTCACAATACAACCGACTTACCATCAAATGAATAAGGACGTACACACAACCTTATCATTCACTCGGTCTTTATTACATTCGCACCGCAGACACAAGCGCAAACATTGAACATCAACGAAGAACGCAAACATCTACACACCCTGCAGTCATTCATGACGAAGAGGAAAGACAGGCAGAAAATGTGTACTTGAAGGGAAATTATGTGCATGTAACATAAGATAGCCTAGAATAAAGTATATCTACCAAAATGCAATCTAATGAATGTCACCATGCACTAAATAGAGGCATGGTGCACTTAATATGGCTACAAAGCACCTTTAAGTTTCATACACATAGTAGTGAACAAAGACCCTTGAGGTCGCATAACAGAAATGTCCTGTATTTCTTACAGTCACTCAAAGGCTTCACTAGTAAGTGTAGTGAACAATGACCCTTGAGGTCGCATAACAAAGATGACCTATATCGCTTCCTGTCACACAGGCTAATAATGCCTCTCAGTGATGTGAACCAAACCTATGCACTATGCCAAGTGAAATACTTAGTCATAAAATAGGAAGCAAATAATGGCTAAAGTCAAAATAAATAATAAAAGACCTATAAACAAATGACTAATGAATGAAATGAGTGACTGAATGAACCAATCAATCAATCCATCAGCCAGTCACTCGACCTATGGCTAGGCATGGCATACGGTCCGGCATAGCAACGTATAAACAAATTAAGCGGAAGTTTCAGAATCAAAACAAACATGGCGCCTAAGAGACTGAGTCAGCTGTGAGTGACGTCACCAACGCGGGAACATCACGTGCTGCCGCCCTCCCTAGCTTCGGTGATAGAGAAGGGAAGACTCCAGAAAACATAGAACTAAATAAAATAAAGATCATCCCTAACTATGAAATACCTTAAATCTCTACCACAGCAACAACAACTAAACAATCAACCACTAAGAAATAGCATTAAATGAACAACAGAAAAATGATGCGCGCATTATGGTGCATCCACCATACCATGCAAGCAATGTAGTCAATTGTCATGATTGCCAGCAAGACCAAACTTAGCGAATCATTTTAATTAGAGGCATAAGTGCACTCCCATTTACTCCCACGGTTATGCGCCGAGGGAAAACTATCACCTAGTCACAAATGACTACGTGCGGTCGGTCATGCACGCTAAGCGCCGCATCATTCTGACACGTTAAGTTTTCTAAGGCAAAATTCATACATGATATCTTCCACATCAACATTGTTACAAAAGTTTGTGTACAAATTTCCTCACTGCAGCATTACATGGAAATGTAGTACTAGCATGTAAATAATCGTCTAGCAGAAAACAAATGGAATCAAACTAGCCTCACAGAATGGCTAGTGCCGACCGGTCTGGCAATCATGTCAATTTCATGCTCAAGAAAATCATCAAAACATCCAGCATCACAATGTCATCAAATAGTACAAAATAGTAATGCACCAAATACAATATAAAAAAACTGAGTACTTACAGGGTCTCCAAAACCCGCGCAGTTTAGGTTAAAAAAAAACTGTTTTCCTCCAAGGCACCGGTGCCAGAAGTTAATTGCTGGTACTGTGAGTCTTGCACGTTTGGTAAAAAAAGAAAGTCTGCCACGCGAGCAGCTGTACTTATAGAGGCACGCTGCTGTCTCCGCGTTGGTACAAAGTCCACGCGTCGGTGCAAAGTTCAGCGTCGGTACGGGGGTCTGGCACTGATATAAATGGCAAATCCGTATTATAGTACTGCCAGCCCTAGGAGCTAGAATATCTTCTGAACTACATAGTGTAAAAATATAATCGTTAAATATAAATTTAAGAACTTTTACCAGCTGTACTCTGGATTTAATTTGAGATTATGGGCTATTAGTGGAAAGTTTATATTTATTCTTAAAGCGGTCTCAGAAGTGCCACAGAAAATCAAAAAGGCTACTAAATCGCCATTATCACTCTGATCGATTATAATTAACCTAAAAACATATGCATTACAAAAAACTATTACCTGGGCCAAATCTAACCATGCTAAATACTAAGCAATGGTGTTGTAGTTTGGTTACAATACACGGTCAAAACTGATATACAATACAACACGTACACTGAGCTATCGCGTACACAACACTTAACGCTGCGTTTGGCAGGGCACCGCGAGCGGCGCACGTCATAGCTAGCAGTCGACACGAGTGAAATCCGAGAAGCAATGGTCATAAGTGTTATCGGCCTAGGTACACAGAGGAACATAGGGTTCACTCTGTTACACTTAGATGTAACCGTTTACCTTTAAACGGAGTATCCAGATTTGGAAAACCCATCACTAATCCAGAATGTAATTCATGTGATTGGATAAGGCTGAAGATTTGTGTCATTTTCTTTTCGAGTGTCCAAAATATTCCCCTTTACGTAAAAAGTACATTCCACTGTTTTACTACAGATTCCCATCCGATCTCAAAGTTCGGCTGCTGTGTGGAAACCTACATGATAAACTGGTCTTTAAAGTTGCTATGTATATTTCAGGGTGCCTTAAATTAAGGAATTAGAGGGATTTCCTTTGAACTTTCGTTGTTTTTGTTTATTTATGTGCGCTGATGTAATGCTATGTGATTGTGTTCTTTACAACCACCTTCCTGTATTTTCTGGTTGTAAATTGTATTTTGTGTTCATATGGGCCTGATGGCCTGCAAAAACTGAAATAAATTTATTATTATTATTATTATTATTATTATTATTATTATTATTACACACACACACACACACACACACATACACACACACAGAGTGATGAATGTCATAAATTTTATTCGGCTGCAGTCTTCTGACTTCGACAATTTAAACCCTTTAGCTGTCAGCATCGATTTGGTTGAAATGATGCCTGTGAAAAACACTTCTGAAATTGCTACCAACTGCGAAATGGTTAAGAGAGGACAAACACTTGTAGATAGTGTTAACCCGCTAGCTTATTTATCTTCCTGATGCACACCCACACATGCTTGTGCTCACCAAACTGGAAACATTGAGGGGGGAGAGGGGCGGGGCAGCATGGGACAACACTAAGTAGGTCCACAACCGATAATTGAATTCAAAACTGTGTTGTTTTTCGCTGGCTAAATTCACAAAATATAACTGAGTTGACCCCTCCAACAATGCTAATGTGCTGTCAAATCTTTTTTTTTTTAAAATAGTGTGCACTCAGTATGTTACAAGTTCCGTGTAAGCTTTGACAAAACACTCATATATATCTCTCATGTGTAGAAGAAAGTCATAAAACCACAATCTTCTGAATGCTCAATCTGCTGACAAGTTTCTTCGAACACAATTCAATCAAGCTTCAATGCAGGCTGTGATTAGGTTATAGGGGACTTATTTTTATGTGTGGACAGATATTTGCTAATGCTCAAAACTCAAAATACGGCACAATTCGAAGGTCTCGACGTTCTGCACTTTCACTCGCCATGTTGCTGTCGCCGGCGCTTCCAGCCCCAGATAGCCTCGTTTTCGCGCACGCGACCTTTTGACCCCAAGCTCATTAAGAATCGTCCATAGAGGCAACACTAGCCAGCAAGATACATACAGATTCTTTTGACCGCGCCTACTCCTAGACGCGTATGAGCATATGTGACTCTTGCAGCTGTCGACGCCGTTTTGCCTGTGTTTTAATCACCACAACATGATTAAACCAAAGATCCTATATATATATATATATATATATATATATATATATATATATATAATATATATATATATATATATATATATATATATATATATATATATATATATATATATATATATAATATATATATATATATATATATATATATATATATATATATATATATATATATATATAGGATCTTTGATTAAACTACGTAAACATAGCAGCATGAAGGTAATTCGACTTAAAATACTCAAACCAAGGGGAATCACAGCGCTGGACAGACAACAGTTAGGATCCCCTGCCCCCGCCTATCAGGCACCCAATCGCCAGCCCACAGAGAAATACGCAGGTATAGAATAAGACAATCATTTCCATTCCTAAAAGAATGGATCAGGTCTCTTATATAACCCATGTCTTTCTCCGGAACTTAGGAAGTAGGCAGGAGAAACATACATACACAAACATGAAGGTGCGCTACTATATGTGGTCATATAGTAGCGCACCTTCATGTTTGTGTATGTATGTTTCTCCTGCCTACTTCCTAAGTTCCGGAGAAAGACATGGGTTATATAAGAGACCTGATCCATTCTTTTAGGAATGGAAATGATTGTCTTATTCTATACCTGCGTATTTCTCTGTGGGCTGGCGATTGGGTGCCTGATAGGCGGGGGCAGGGGATCTAACTGTTGTCTGTCCAGCGCTGTGATTCCCCTTGGTTTGAGTACTGACAATTCTGCCAGCGCTAGCCTCACCTATCTGGTTTGTGAGTATCATGTAGAACTCGAGGCAAAATTTGTATCGTTACATTGTTGTGTAATGTTCTGTGCATCTACTGTGGGAAATCAGGGTATTTACCCGACCACATATAGTAGCGCACCTTCATGTTTGTGTATGTATGTTTCTCCTGCCTACTTCCTAAGTTCCGGAGAAAGACATGGGTTATATAAGAGACCTGATCCATTCTTTTAGGAATGGAAATGATTGTCTTATTCTATACCTGCGTATTTCTCTGTGGGCTGGCGATTGGGTGCCTGATAGGCGGGGGCAGGGGATCTAACTGTTGTCTGTCCAGCGCTGTGATTCCCCTTGGTTTGAGTACTGACAATTCTGCCAGCGCTAGCCTCACCTATCTGGTTTGTGAGTATCATGTATAACTCGAGGCAAAATTTGTATCGTTACATTGTTGTGTAATGTTCTGTGCATCTACTGTGGGAAATCAGGGTATTTACCCGACCACATATAGTAGCGCACCTTCATGTTTGTGTATGTATGTTTCTCCTGCCTACTTCCTAAGTTCCGGAGAAAGACATGGGTTATATAAGAGACCTGATCCATTCTTTTAGGAATGGAAATGATTGTCTTATTCTATACCTGCGTATTTCTCTGTGGGCTGGCGATTGGGTGCCTGATAGGCGGGGGCAGGGGATCTAACTGTTGTCTGTCCAGCGCTGTGATTCCCCTTGGTTTGAGTACTGACAATTCTGCCAGCGCTAGCCTCACCTATCTGGTTTGTGAGTATCATGTATAACTCGAGGCAAAATTTGTATCGTTACATTGTTGTGTAATGTTCTGTGCATCTACTGTGGGAAATCAGGGTATTTACCCGACCACATATAGTAGCGCACCTTCATGTTTGTGTATGTATGTTTCTCCTGCCTACTTCCTAAGTTCCGGAGAAAGACATGGGTTATATAAGAGACCTGATCCATTCTTTTAGGAATGGAAATGATTGTCTTATTCTATACCTGCGTATTTCTCTGTGGGCTGGCGATTGGGTGCCTGATAGGCGGGGGCAGGGGATCTAACTGTTGTCTGTCCAGCGCTGTGATTCCCCTTGGTTTGAGTACTGACAATTCTGCCAGCGCTAGCCTCACCTATCTGGTTTGTGAGTATCATGTATAACTCGAGGCAAAATTTGTATCGTTACATTGTTGTGTAATGTTCTGTGCATCTACTGTGGGAAATCAGGGTATTTACCCGACCACATATAGTAGCGCACCTTCATGTTTGTGTATGTATGTTTCTCCTGCCTACTTCCTAAGTTCCGGAGAAAGACATGGGTTATATAAGAGACCTGATCCATTCTTTTAGGAATGGAAATGATTGTCTTATTCTATACCTGCGTATTTCTCTGTGGGCTGGCGATTGGGTGCCTGATAGGCGGGGGCAGGGGATCTAACTGTTGTCTGTCCAGCGCTGTGATTCCCCTTGGTTTGAGTACTGACAATTCTGCCAGCGCTAGCCTCACCTATCTGGTTTGTGAGTATCATGTATAACTCGAGGCAAAATTTGTATCGTTACATTGTTGTGTAATGTTCTGTGCATCTACTGTGGGAAATCAGGGTATTTACCCGACCACATATAGTAGCGCACCTTCATGTTTGTGTATGTATGTTTCTCCTGCCTACTTCCTAAGTTCCGGAGAAAGACATGGGTTATATAAGAGACCTGATCCATTCTTTTAGGAATGGAAATGATTGTCTTATTCTATACCTGCGTATTTCTCTGTGGGCTGGCGATTGGGTGCCTGATAGGCGGGGGCAGGGGATCTAACTGTTGTCTGTCCAGCGCTGTGATTCCCCTTGGTTTGAGTACTGACAATTCTGCCAGCGCTAGCCTCACCTATCTGGTTTGTGAGTAGACTTAAAATACATTTAGCTTCTCACAAGCCCCCGCACTCTGCGCGGAACTCATGAAGATGTATGCCTCTTGGGGAGTAGTAGTAAATAGTACCAAGTAGATTTGCACGGTCGCCGGTATACTGGAAAAACGATATGACATTGTACCAGTAAGGTATACCGGTGCGGGTACGTGTGCCAGTACGGCACTAGGCTATTAGTAGCAGTGTACCAAACCAGAAAGTAGAAAGAAGAAAGTAGCGGATCGAGGGCCGGGGGTAACTAGTCGGTGAGCTGTATTTTGATGGCCTGCTTTTGTTCAGCTTAGTATGTCACCTTTTCAAATCGTTTGCGACGTACAAATCGCGGCGCACAGATCAACCACTAAAGTTCAAAGTTGCCGGCAACTGACTGGCATGGCACTTATCAAATCATGCACCACACTTCAGCCTATTGACCTATTACCTGATCCCTGTGACCTTGACCTTTGAGAGAGGTCAATGAAGGTCTTGCTCATGTGCCTAGTGTGTGGGTGTGTGTAAACACAAAAATCTCCGATGTTTATGTACGTACAAGCTTGAAACTAAAGGAAATGGTTATCCAGGTAAGGGGGGTAGGGAGTGGAAGGGGGTGGGGGGGTGGGGGTCTTAAGAGAGCCTTAGAGCATATAGAAAATGAATGGTATGGGCGAGTTGACTGCTTACTTTGGCGACTTGACTCGTACATTGGACGATATGGTTCATGGGCGAGTTGGCACATGGGCGAGTTGAAGGGCAACAGTTTGCGGGTGACACATTGCCGGAGAACAAATTGAGCTATTTTGCATCAACATGCTAACAACATATAGCACGCGGCATAGCAACATGATGAGGATTTCATCCCAAAGTCTACCGTATTGTTTGGAGCTCGGATGCGTTTACCTTTTAGGAACATTGAGTTGAAGTGTTGATCCGGCTTTTTAGGCTTATTATGCTGATACTATATGATTTCCCTGCTCTCTAAGCCAGCCTCTGATCAACACACACGTCGGCGCACACAAATAAAGACGGACACTCGGCGCTTCCCGCCATTAGTACGCTCTGTGGGCTCGTGTAGCGACAGGAATCCATCTCGTCCTTCTACTCTAACCCACCAGGCTCTGATCCACACACACCGACGCAGAAATACAGAGTGGCGAACACACGGTGATTCCCGCCATTCGTAAACTCTGTGCGGGTCTGGCGTAGCATAGCTATTCAGAAGAAGAAAAAAAAATAAAAATAACAGCACGAGCAGCGCAATGACTGACGTCACTTCAAGCTTCACGTCATGGCATAGCGGCCCCACGACGCCGTGTTCATAGTGACGACTCGATGTTATACGTCAATCATCGAACTTCTAACATTTGACTATCAAAAGATCAACTTTGCAAGTGATTTTCATGCTGATTTTCATGCCGCCTAGAGCTTACAGGTCACAATTTGACCTAATCCTACCCCAAGGCCGGGACAAAATGCAGACTTATGTCGAACACTGTTTATGAAAAATCATGTGGATATACTCAATGAGAAGATAGTTGTTTTTCGTAAAAGAAAAATTAAAGTCATGTTAGCTGTTTTACAAATGACTTCGAAAAAGTGGTGCAGAAAACTGTTTGATTTTCACACCTAGGGCATACAGGTCACAACTGAGCTTATCGTACCCGACAGCGAGACAAACTGCAGGGTTATGTAAATTGTTGGCATCCTTCTGTCTCGGAACACAATGGAGTATATGCGCTTGCTGGATCAGTCCGTGTGACCTCTCCAGGGCGCAAGGGCGAAGTGTATGGAGATCCTGGGATGCCCAGTCGTCAAGATCCCCCTCTCGACCTCGCCGATGTACTGGTCCATAGGAATGCAAAGCAATACGTTTGGCACCAATTTGGCTGCAGGAGCTGCCAGAACAGTGCGTGAATACAGGCAGCTGTCTGCCTTCGGGGCTCCACTCCTGATTTGATAGGTTTACTCCCCGGCACATTTGGCCGTTGGATCAAGCCTGATCTCTTCCGTCCTTTAGCCGTTGGCTGTCAAAAACAGCTCACCCGCCTAGTGGTGCAGTGTGAACACCACCCGCTCAGTTGACGTGGTTTAGCCCACCAGCTGAGGTGGTTTGCCAGGGTGTGGCGCTTGGAGCCAGCACCTGAGAGATTAAGGAGAGGGATGAGGACCAGTGATGCCCGTCCGTCCTATCATAGTGTAGGACGCAGCTCTTGGCTTGACTTCGCGAACGAAGATTTTATAGGAGTTGCCCACGACGTCTGCAGGCTTGTTCGTGGCTGCGGAGGCCAATCCGAGACGGCAGGTTCGACCGCAGTGGCTGCAGGGGAAGGTATGGCCAGGGTTCTGAGCTGCGGCATCTCTGTTTTTTTTTCTCCTGAGCCGCTTGTCATTAAGGCTAGCTCTGTGAGAGTCCTCAAAGGAGACAGCTGCCTTGTAAATGGTGGAGCGCCAGGTGTCACGGTCCGCAGCAAGCGAAGACCACTGGTGGTGGTCGATTTGGCAGGCACTAAGTGACTTCTTGAGACAGTCTTTGTATCTCTTCTTTGGTGCCCCTCTGTCACGGTGTCCAGTAGCAAGCTCGCCGAACAGGGTGATCTTTGGTAGGCGATGATCCTCCATCCTGGAGACATGCCCCGCCCAGCGGAGCTGTGTCCGCAGCAGCAAAGCCTCGATGCTCACAGTTTCTGCCTGTTCAAGGACCTCGACGTTGGTGACATAGTCACTCCAGTGAATGCCCAGGATGGTACGCAGGCAGCGCTGGTGGAAGCGTTCGAGGAGTCGTAGTTGGCTGCGGTAGAGGGCCCAGGACTCGGAACCATACAGCAGGGTGGTGAGGACCACAGCTCTGTACACGCTGATCTTGGTGCCTGTTTTCAGCTGTTGATTGTGCCACACCCGCTTGAAAAGTCGCCCGAAAGCGCTGCTCGATTTTGCCAGCCTGCTGTCAAGCTCCTTGTCCAGCTTGGCGTCCGACGTGATAATGCAGCCAAGGTAAGTAAACTGGTGCACTGACTTTAGTTCAGACTCGCCAATGGTGATGTGAGGAGGGCGATACACTGTCTTGGGTGCCGGCTGATGGAGGACCTCTGTCTTTTTCAGACTGACCTCGAGTCCAAAGAGCTGGGCAGCATCTGCGAAGCAAGACGTGATGCGCTGCAGGGCTCTCTCTGTGTGTGCAACGAGGGCAGCATCATCAGCAAAAAGCAGCTCACGAATCAGTTGGTCTAGGGTTTTCGTGTGGGCCTGCAGTCGTCTGAGGTTGAACAGGCTGCCATCGAGACGATACCTGATGTACACTGCATCGTCATCATCGAGGTCCACTGTGGCCTGCTTCAGCATCATGCTAAAAAAGATGGTGAAGAGGGTCGGTGCCAGCACGCAGCCCTGCTTTACGCCGTTGAGAATAGGGAATGGTTCTGAGAGGTCATTGTTGAGTCTGACCTGGCCTTGCTGGTCCTCGTGTAGCTGGACAATCATGTTGAGGAACTTTGGGGGACAGCCAAGTCGCTCCAGGATCTGCCACATGCCTTGCCTGCTCACAGTGTCGAACGCTTTTGTTAGGTCGACAAATGTTACGTACAGCCCTTTGTTCTGCTCGCGGCACTTCTCCTGTAGCTGTCTCAGCACAAAGACCATATCGGTGGTGCTCCTGTTTGCTCTGAAGCCACACTGGCCCTCTGGGAGTTGGTCTTCAGCGATGGCAGGTACCAGCCGATTCAGGAGCAGCCTTGCAAGGATTTTCCCAGCAATGGACAGCAGGGTAATTCCCCGATAGTTGGAACAGTCAGACTTCTCGCCTTTGTTCTTGTACAGGGTGATAACGACTGCATCACGGAGATCTTTTGGTAGTGTTCCTTCCTCCCAGCAGCAGAGAAAGAGGTCATGGAGCTTGTTGTGCAGTGCTGTGCCTCCATGTTTCCAGATCTCTGGCGGTATTCCATCAATGCCTGCTGCTTTGCCACTCTTGAGCTGGTGGATGGCTGTGAGGGTCTCTTCAGCGGTGGGCGGTTCGTCCAATTCAACCTTTACTGGGAGGTGTGGGATTTGTAGGACGACTGCTTCTTGAACAGTGCGCTCAGCGCTGAAGAGGCTCTGAAAGTATTCCGACCAGCGGTTCAGGATGGAGGTATTATCTGTGAGGAGTGCCTGGCCATTCGCGCTCCGCAGGGGACTGTGTACCAGGTGCCTGGGGCCATACACTGCTTTCAGTGCTTCGTAGAAGCCCCTGTAGTCACCATTGTCAGCGCAAAGCTGGGTCCTGTGTGCAAGTCTGGTCCACCACTCATTCTGGAGATCTCTGAGCTTGCGCTGGAGACTGCTGCAGACGAGGCGGAAGGCAGACTTCTTCACAGGGCAGGAAGGCTGGGCTAGGTGGGCCTGATGGGCGGCTCTTTTTTTTGCTAGGTGTTCCTGGATCTCTCCATCGTTTTCGTCAAACCAGTCTTTGTTTTTCTTTCTGGCGAAACCCAAGACTTCTGCAGAGGATTTTGCAATAGCAGTTTTCAGTTGTTCCCAAAGTGTTTCAGGGGAGAAGTCTACTGGGTCCGCTGTGTCTTTGAGCCTGCGCTGTAAATCTGTCTGAAAGGCAGCTTTCACATCGTCACGCTGAAGGCTGGCAACATCAAGCTTTTTCTTGGTGGGCCCCCATTTCTTGGGTTTTGGCTTGAAGTGGAGCCTGAGTTTGCAGCGGACAAGGCGGTGGTCAGTGTGGCACTCTGCGCTGGGCATCACTCTGGTGAGGAGGACGTCACTGCGGTCCCTCTGACGCACTAGGACGTAGTCGATAAGGTGCCAGTGTTTGGAGCGAGGATGCATCCAGGTGGTCTTTCGACTGTCCTTTTGCTGAAAAGTAGTGTTGGTGATGACCAGTTGCTGCTCCGCACAGAACTCCAACAGTAGGCGGCCATTGTCATTGCAGTTCCCCACGCCATGCTTGCCGAGGACTCCTTTCCAGGCTTCAGAGTCCTGGCCCACTCTGGCGTTGAAGTCGCCAAGGATAATGACTTTGTCGTCTGCAGGGGTACTCTGTAGGAGGCTGCGCAGGTCAGTGTAAAACTTGTCCTTTTCAGCAGGCTCTGCCAGGAGGGTTGGGGAGTACACACTGAGAAGGGTGACGTGTTGCTGGTGTCTCAGTGGGAGGCGCATGGACATGATGCGGTCTGAGTGGCCCGTTGGTAGGTTTTCCAGCTTAGTCGCAATGGATGTCTTGACCATGAAACCCACGCCTGAGAGCCGTCTTTCTGATGCAGGCCTGCCTGACCAGTAGAGGGTGTACCCAGCACCAAGTTCTTGGAGGCTGCCTTCGTCCGGAAGGCGTACTTCGCTGAGCGCGGCGATGTCGATGTTTAACCTCCGCAATTCATGGGCAATGAGGGCGGAGCGACGTTCAGGGCGTCCGCTGTCTGCTTTGTCGAGCATGGTTCGGACGTTCCAGCATGCTACGTTGAGTCCGGTCGTGGTCGTCATGAGAGTGGATCCGTTATTCTTTCTTGTTTTTTGACCGCAGGAGAAGATGCCCGTTGACCGCGGCTAGCCAACTGGGGTTGCGAGGGGACGAGCTTTGGTTAGGCCACCTTTTCTAGGCCCCTCTCCGTGTGGAGCAAGCAGTGCTGTCCCTAGAGAAGGCTGCTTGGTCGTTCAGGGTGTGCCGAGTGATGTTGTCATCCCCAGGTCAACATCAGGCGACCAATATCCTGAACCGCCTGCATGCAGGTTTGAGACTGCGGCTTCCAGTGACATCTTTCACCTGCCGTTTCGCCCCTCGCCCGTCGCTACAGGACTTGGAATGGTCGGTGTCATGGTCCGTGGACGTTTCCTAAAGCCTGCGCGGTGGAGCTTTTTGGTGGAGTGCAGTGTGCGCAGTACTGGCCCCACCCTTTAAACCCTTGGTTCATCTGCCATGGCCTAGCAAGCTGGGACGATGGCATCGAGGTCCTCGGGTCGTAGGTTTTATATCAGACTGTCCTTGTCCTAGTCTCTGGCTCAAAAGCCTTCCCCGGAGACACGGGGGCTTTGATGTCAGGGGTTTCCTCCCTTAGCCTTTCCGCAGCCAAGCGGCCAGGCCTGCAAGGCAGCAGGCGACTCGTGGAGGGCGGGGTCGTCTATGTCCCGTGCAGATGTGAACATCTGCCCACTGCCCACGCAGGACGCAGCTACCGAACAGCAAAGGTGCTACCTCTATCCAGAGCCCCCTACATAGTCTAGCAGCTGCCCTTCAGTCATAGACGACCAGCCGTTTACGAGATAGTGATTTTCTAGAGAGTAACAAAGGTTTGGGTACATCAAAATGAAGTCTAGTATGAATAAAAGCAGTGCGCACTCGTTTTAAACCGCCGGAGGATTGAGACATTTTTCTGTAGCACATTTTGTTTCCAGTTGGCTGCAGACGAAACGAGGACCGTCGCAGCCATATTTACAAGGGATCAGTAGTTTACACGGGTCTCGTTGTTCCTGTATTCAGTAGTAGTATGCACTATGTGTCACTTAAAAGGATTTCATTATTTTGTAAGTAATATTTGTTTAAAATTAAACACTTAGATACAATAAGAGAAAAAACAATTACGAAAAGGCTTGCCTTGAACTCAAATATCTTTACACAACAATAAGGTATCCCAAATCACGTGATCAAAATATGATACAACCCTACACGCGGATTCTTTGCTGTGACTTTCGGTGTGCCGACGGGTTCTTTTTGATTTGTTCTACATAAGCTTGTTTGTTTAAAAAAAAAAAGCAAACGTGTAAGGTTGCTGTGTGCATTTTTACGTCTTGATAAAGGTTTGTCACGTTTATTTCCATTCACTTTACCATCGCTTTGCCCGTTTCATTTCGACACCACAGCCCCAAAACAAAACGCAACCCACAACACAAACGCTATCTTCGAAACCTATGTCCGGAGTGCAACATGCTGCATGCTGTAAAAGAAAAAGAGTGCCACATCAGTTGGTTTTAACTGTCATGGCTGAGCAAAGTTTCGGAACTTGATTAATTATTTTATGCAGTAACATTTATTTTAATCAGTTGCACTGACAAGCTATGTTGTGATGTGCGATCACTGCCAGTGCCAATTATGCAGTCTCGGTGATCACTGATGGTACAGTACACTTCACACTGAAAGAAATACACAGCACAATGTGAACACGCTTGGAAGTTCATGCAATGCTTTGTTTAAAATTAAACCCTATCTTGCTAGCAGTAGCCTACTGCACAAAAGAGGAACTTATTTTGCTGCTGTGTTATTTGCAGTTTGTCTGCTTATAGACATTTGCAGTTCGCTGCAAGGATTCTTAGCAGCTGACATTAGCACTGACATATGTATTGGGGTGAAAACGAGAAAGAAAACAGAGAAAGGTGACGCAGAGATGATTTAATAAATCAGTCAAGTGATCAAATGAATGAGATACATATGTTTTATGATGAACAGTTAGTTATGGGGGGGGGGGGGGAGGGGGCACATACTTTATAATGTACACCTACTATTTCTTTCAGTGTTTCCATCACCCACTCATAACACCTTTAGGCTCGATGAGTTCTCATGTTTTGAGTGGTTTACAAAATACATATGTACTTGATGCTGTTACATTGTCTTCTTACTGGTTTTGACATTTTGCTGTAAGATTTACAGTCCCATACATTAAGCCTGTTCTGCATAACGCACATGGAGGTTGACTGTATCTTGATATGTGTGTGTAGGTAGCGTTTTGTTCAGGTGGCAGTTTTGGCCTCACCTTTAAGTTTGGTGCCGCTGTGCATGTGGCCACCAGTACTATTTACAGAACTGATGACTGCATGTGCAGGCTAGTTCATGGTATCACTTATCAATGTGAACTGGGCAGCCTATTGTTTGAAGTGATCAGTGGTAGCATCATCCATGATGTATGTGTGCATTTGGCCACTGGTACTGTTTACAAAGGTGCTGTTTACAGAACTAGTGGCTGAGTATAGAGAAAGTCAATATGAGTCCCGATAGACAATGAATTCAATAAAGCCGCATCGGTCATTAAATTACGTTATTTTTAATATCAAAATTTTGACCTTTATTACACCCCCTTTATTTCCAAATCAACCCTTTGATTTTTAAAAACTGACAAGCATGACTGATGCGGCATTATTGATCTGATTATCTATCGGGACTCATATTGACTTTCTCTATAACTATTGTCTCTGACAATACCTAATCATTTACCTGATCAAGTGATGCCAAGTGAAACTTAATACTTATTAACAAGTTGCAACTAACTTTTAGGAACCTGCAGAGGTAACCTTTAAGTGTGTTGCCATAAGAACTTATTATTTACTTACCCTAAGTTCTTACAAGTACTTACCCTAAGTTCTTACAAGTACTTACCCTACGTTCTTACAACAACTTGACTTAAGTCACAACTTACTCGGTCAGATTTGTCAAGATACAAGGACAATAAAAAACTTCTTTTTTCTCAGTAGTACTCTGGCGGTGGTGCAGATGGGGCTAAACAATCAGGCACAAGTGGTGTAAATGACGTGTCATCTCTCTGTGAAGCATATGACAAAAATATTGATTGATTACCAAATCTGATTTTTATTTGTTTAAAAGATTGTGTAGTTTTTCTGTGGTTTCCTGAACACCCATCTGTTTTCCCATCTCTAAAAAACTGGCTTTTAGCTCTTCAACATTCACAGGAGATTGACTACGCATCTTATTTTGTATTTCAGATTTCTGTTTTTTGTAATTATTTAAATCATCCTGGACTCGCTTAAATTCTTCGTCATCAATAAAATTATCATTCAATGCCTTACTGATAATAAGTTTCATACTGCTCAGCTTTGCACCAGCAAGCGTACTCAATGCTTCATGTTTCTGTAATTTCGTGTGAAATCTCTTGTTCAAGGCCTCCAAACCAAAGCAAGACAGGCATGTAGCAACGCTAACACCCTCAACTGCTATTCCAGCCAAACTTCCAATTCCCATGGCAAACAGAACAATACCTCCTACAGAACAACCAGCTGAAACTGCACCAATAGCCATAGAAGTGTTTTGAACAGAATTAAAAACGGTCTGATACCGTCTCTTACATCTGGAGTACCTCGCCTCTTCACTTTCCAAATATTTAATTGCTTCTGTAATATTCATTAAACGAAATGCGTCTGCCTGTAATGTTTTATTTGATGCAATTGGCACAGCTGTCGCATGTGGATCAGGTGCAAGCGTTGTTTTAGTCGTCGCAATTGATTCAGTCGGCTCAAGCGTCGGTAGTATTGGATAAAATTTTACCATATTTTTTTATTGACAAATATTTTTTATTTAATCATCAATTACATTTTGCAACTCTTCAAAAGTATACAATTTACTTGCATAATAAAATGCAACAAGATCAATGTGTTCAAGGTTTATGTAACTTAGACGAACAAAAGTTGTTTTGTCTACCACCACTTTGACAGCGGGAATACTGCTCGAAACATTAATAACATCAACATTTTTTGTAATAGCAATAAAGACCTTTGATGATTCTGATACTGTTTCATCCCATGTAAGTTTGATTCCTTGTGCAATATTTGCCTCTTTTGCAGAAGTTACAGATTTCATGATAATTTCAAATACTATTGTCGCTTCTCTAGCCACGACTAAGCTTACTGGCATAAACACAACAGAAGTATCTGATCTTCCCTTTCTAGTTGTAAGAAGATACCGCCGTCTCTCATAATTTTCAACTTTCAGTTTATCTCTGCTATTGTTGTCTGGGGCAAAACTTGGAACAAGGCTTACAATAAGCGGCCCAGAATTAACAACCTTCCTAAACACTAAGGCACCTTCATCATCAGTGTATACATAAGGACTAATAAATTCCAACTTTCTGTCCCAGTCAATTGTGGGTGCTGGCGTAGGTGCAGGTGGTACAGGTGAAACAACCCACTTACTACCCACATGTATTACGTTGTAAGACGCATTATTTACAGGTGGAGTAGGTACAGTAACATCACGTAGCTGACCAAGTTTAGGAATCTGTCTTTCACCGTCTTTCATGTCAACAATTACTTTCCTCTTGTACATGCCATTTGAATCAAGTTCAAAACCATATATTTCTCCAACATCCCCCTCCTTCTCAAAATCCTGTACATCAGCCAAATCTTTCAACTCTGTTACTGGACACGCAACTGGTATGATTCTCGGCTTTGGACCACCACTCATTTTTTATAAACAAAAATAAAATTATTTAATTTCCAACACAACACTAAAATCATGCATAACAACTGGTTTGTTATCCTGATTAGTTACAGATATACTCAGTGACTCAAAGAAACTAGAACCTAATTTCTTAAACTGTAAATTAGGAAATCTAGCAACCACACTTTCACAATACGGAGCAGTTCCAGTCGGTAAGCTTTTCAACAAAGTTGAAGGCTTTCCATTGTGAACATTTTCAGTTGTGTTCAGTTCTTTCAAATAAACATTTAGCACTGTGTGTACTGACAAATGAACAGGATATCTTCCAATTACTTTTTCTTTTTTGGGCTTAAATTTTAATACTGCTTCATAAGTCCAATCATCATCATCACCACTAACAGCTACAATAGCAAGATCAAATTTGGATAAAAAACCTAATAGTATTAAAAGTTTGTCTGTTAATATAAGCTGACTATCTTTTGGAAATTCCATTGTAACAAGCAAGTTAGCCGGATTTAAAGTTGCTTTAATTTTATACATATTTTGTAAAAATTCAGCTATAGTACAAAAGTCATAATACCCAGGCTGTAAGTGATTAGCGCCCCAACTTGTACTACCTATCATACCATGCACAGAATATTCACTGTCATTTGTAACATTAAACCACTTTACTGTGTAGAACAGTTCATGGATAGCTACAGCCTTGCTACCATCACGATTATCAATCCCATTAGTTAACCACACTGGTTTGCTAGTGTCAAGATTTGTTAATGTGATAAACATTTTTATTATCTCATATAAAAAAGGATGGAATTTAAATCACCAACCATTACCACTACAAACGCATTTCAATTTAATGTGGATGCCAAATATAATGTTGCACCTACTTATGAACAGAAAATAATTCAACTAAATCAGCTGGACATAGCTGTAAGCGAACAAGATCTATTCCAAGTCAAAGTACCAAATCCGTTTGATCATTACCTAAACCCTCCAATAACAGATGACTCTACTGCAAGAAAGTGGTCTTCAAGTCCACTACAGATGTTTCAAAATCAACTTAACTTTGCCATACTGTGTTCTACTACAGGCTGTGGTGTTTCATTTACAGACCATTTGAATCACTCAAACAAACTTATTGGATCTGTCTACCGTTTCCATGTTTATTACCAGCTTAGACGTATACTGTCAGAACTGCATACACCACTACCAACTGAATCCAGTTTCAACAGGTTTAACAATCCCATGGATATCAAAGCGTTTGAACGCATTTGTAATGAATTTAACATCAGCCCCCGGTATGACTTCACACAAAACTTGATGATCACAATGGTATGGGCACATTGTATTATGCTATGAGTCACAGACAATACCCTCAAGATTACTACCCTGGTTACACTTCATTCTCATCAAAATCACAAGTCTGGTTAGGATCAATAGAGCAGAAACAGTCAAACGCCTGGACCACATTTATTTTAGATAAAACTGACGGGTTTACTCAAGCAGGAGTCGAGCGCGTCAATGAGTCTATCAGAACATATGTCTGGTGTATACTAGGAGCACAATCATTAACAAAATCGAATATTTTGAATGGAAGTGGCAAATTTGAAGCACAAAAACAATTTCTCGCAAACCTGGAAGATTCAATTAATTCAACAGTCGATCTCCCATCTAGCATACAACGCTACCAAGACGTACTCAGATATGCCAGATCAAAAGTTGACTTTGTAGTTGGCATCGGGTTATACATGTTACCATCTGACCTTCAACTCCAAATGGGTACAATAACAAATTATAATAATGAAATCATTGTTGCAGGTGTTGGACAAAAACTCGGTCTTAATCAATCTGTAAACTTAGGAGCAACAAGCACACATGTACAGTCATTAAAATCATTACAGACGGTAACACCCCCGGCCCCGGCCCCAACACCGGCACTCATACAACCAGTACAGTCAACCCCTGACACACATGAGTCAGAAAGAACTGCATTGGTAATAGGTCTAACAGGGTTAGGGGTTTTACTTCTTTATCTGTTTCATTAAATAACCCACCATCAACCCTCCTACTGTAACCAAAAATACCCATACATGCTCCGCCATAAACCCTACTACCTTCGCTGCTGTAGTAATCAGCCAATTGACAACAGTGCCAATTATGCCAGGCAAAGCATCTATTGCTTTCAGAGCCAATTTTTTAAGCCAGTCTGAAATATATAAGACAGTTGTTTCTTTACCCATGACTGTAAATCTTTTGGGTCTGTTGGTGGTGCCGGGGCTGGTGGTGCTGGAGGTAGAGAACCACCGGGTCCACCAGCACCGGATACAGCTAACACAACAGTACTGATAATAAATCCAAGAGCAGTAATTAAACTTGCAATAGTAATACCCTGTTCTCTGAAAAGTGTTTTTAGTCTCTCAGCCAGAGTAGTGTCTTCGTGAAGTATTTTCTGAATAGTTTCTCTAATTCTGTTGACCTGTGATTTTAGTTTTTGTCTTCCAATACTAATTGTTTCTAACCATCCTGATCTTTCTATCTGCAAATCATTTAATCTGTGTTGGATTCTTTCTTTCATTTCTGTGTCTGCGGTAGCCAGTTTCTCTTTTTCACGCTCTATGTGTTTATCAAGCTCACCCAGTTTGGCAACATTGTTTACCATCTCACCTCTTATTGTCTGCAGTGATTTATCCAAGCCAATAATCTCCCGCATTGACAAAGGTGGGTCATCTATTGTTTTCAAAGTGTCATTTATTTGCCCTTCAGTAAATGAAGTTTCTTGTATCACTGTGTTTGCTATTTCTGGTAGGCTTGTTACTGGTGCCATTTCAATTTGTTGCCCTGTTGGCAACTTTGTTTGCGTGTCGTGAAGAACACTAGCCAGTCTAGGCGCAAGCGGCGTGACAGGAGACCCTCCAATACCAAGTTGGCACAAGGCACCAACACCGCCTTCATTTTTTATTGTACTTAAAGCCCTAAACCTACTAGAGTCTTTTTTGTTAGTCAATAGTACTTTTCCTTTGTCAACAGTATTTAAATATAAATGACCCTTGCCATCAAGTTCAAACTGATTAGGATCTACTTTGTCTGGGCAGCCACCAACATGATCATAAAATAAGTTCACTTTGGTTTCTAAAAGTTCGTGACGTAAACTGTAAATATTTCTTGTACCAGTCATATCTGCCATATCTGTCATATCTGTGTATTACCAAAATCATACGTGTCATCCATTTCAAAATCTTCATGATTAAATCCTCCCGCGGCCATTGTTTTATTAATTTATTATTTTTTATTGTGCATAATAAAAATGACACAGTCTTACGGATCAAAGTTAGACCCATACAGAAAACTACGTGAGCCTCTGGGTGTTAAGGGCATTAGACAATCAATCATCATCAAAAACAATCCAAGTACCATAGACCAGAACCAAACACTTACAGTTAAGTTTCCAAACCTAGGTCCCAGTGACGTTATTGTTCCTGGCACTGCACGCCTAGCATTTAATATTGAACTTTCATCAGACGCAGATGTAAACAGAACACTGGTTGACAATCTTGGCAGAGCAATTGTTAGAACTATTAAAGTAAAACTTGAAGGGCAGGAAGTGTTTAGTCTTGACGACTCCGATGTATTCTACTGTTTCAAAGACCTTTGGCTCACAAGAGAAGAACGAGAAGACCGTATTTACCAAGGCATACAGTCTGATAATGTTGGTAAACTTCGAATCAATGCAGCAGATAAGGTAACTACTGGGGTCGCCAAGGACGTTATAATGGCTGAAACATATGGAACCAGATTTTACATTCCACTTGAGTTTGAAATCCTAACAGCTCATTTGCCTTATTATCAAGGGGCACTGAATGACCGTCTGAGTTTTGAACTAACTTTCAATGACTACTCCAAAGTTATAAAATCATCTGCCACAGATGCAACATATAAGATCTCTAACATTTCCTTGGAATACGAAATTGTCACGCACACTGAACTAGCCAGACTCATTCAAAATCAATACCAGTCAAGACTTCCAATTTATTATGACCGTGTGATTAGACATAGTTTGATACCCAAAGACAAGAGTGACCCAATGTGGAATATAAACTTGAACACGCCTGCCAGGTCACTGAAAGGTATTCTTATGTTGTTTGTTGAACCGGTGACTCCATACAAAAGGGATTCAGAAAAATTCTACAATCCTAAGATTACACATTTGTCTTGCACAATTGAAGGCCGCCCTAATCAAGTGTATGCTTCAGGTTTGTTACCTTATCAACACTACGATGAGATCACAAAGTATTTTGCGGGTGGAAGGATTAGAGATAAACCAGCAAACATTGCGTGCAAAGATCTACATCTGTATGATGTTAGGATCGGACAATACCTTACAAACATATATGCTCTTTGGCTAGACCTTCGTAGTACGGACGACGACTACCTTCATGGGTCAGGTCGAACTGTTGAGAACGGCAGTGATGGAATAACAATCCAGATACAAAAAAAGGTTGAAAAAGCCGAAGCCATAAATATATATTTGTACCTGATATATGACGCACAACTCAATATACAAGAGTGCAGACTAAGTGGACACATATATTAAAATTATATTGTGTATTAAAATGAACCGGAGCTTGATGACCCTTGACCCACACTGTGGATTGTTTTGTGGTGCCACAGGGTGTGGGAAAACTGAATTTGTTCTTAACCTATTACAAACAAGATACATCCACCATTTTGAAAACATTGTAATATTTTGTCCTACAATCAAACACAACAAAGCTTATCACAACCGATTATTCATTTGGACTGACAACAACATTTACTTAGTTGACCCTGAAAAGAAACTGAATGACTACCTACAATATTTTTACAAGCAATTTGAAGGACAGTCAACATTGTTTATTGTTGATGACTGCTCAGCAGAGAAAGACATTGTCAAAAAGAGAAACACTCTAGCAGAACTTGCTTTCAGTGGCAGACACGCAAACGTCAGTGTATGGATTCTCACTCAGAAATATAATGCTGTACTGAAAGATTTTCGAGAACAGTTAAAGTTTATCTGTTTGTTTTACTGTAAGGATCGTGACAGCTTTGAAGACTGTCTCAGAGAAAATGATGTCATACCAAATAAACATGAACGGGATGATGTAAAAAATAAACTGAAATCAATTAAGCATCTAAAGCTTATTTTAAAGTCAGATCAGCCCACAGGGTATGGGTTAGTAAATTAATTTTTGTTTTTTGTTTTGTTTTTTTAAAATAACAATATAAATGAACCCTGATGAAATCCTTCTATTGAATGATATCAATGCTGTAGAGAACAAAGACTTAGACTCGAAAAAACAACGTCTTTTCTCTGTAGTTGTGTCAGGCAAATCAAAGGCTTATCTCGGAAAACAATACATGACAGAGGATATTGAATCTCTCACCGCTGACGAGCTAATCAAACTTCATGCAAAATATGAAAACCACATTGCTTCACTAATGACTCGTGATTTGAGTCGATCTCTTGTATGCCTATACACAAAAGCAGTGAGTCACTTTCTACCTGTGGATAGTGACAGCCTATCACACGACCTTGAAAGCAATCCTATTGTTTCAAGTTCAATTGGTAAATTAGCATGTGTCATGTTTTACAAGTTTGGAAATTACCTTGCACCTGTTGTAACCTTACTTGTTACCGGGAGACATATTGATTTTTCGAAAATAAATTTTACTGCAGAAGAAAATGGATGAGACCCAGATGACTCCACAACTGAACCCCAGTCCAGTCTTGACACAGGTTCAAACTGTGACTAAGATTAAAAGTCCAGGCTGCGTTGATGCAGGAAAAAGATTAGCCGAATGGAACAAGCAGAAAAAATTACAGCTTCAAACACAAACAGAAAAGATTCATGTAACTAACCAGGTGACGGGACCGTCAGGACCAGTGTCACTACTATCACACCCACAACAAAGTGAGAGACAAACAACTAAGTCTAACCCCGACCCTAACCCTGACCCCGAACCTCAATCAACAAAATATATAATTGCCGGATTTGTTGTCGGATTTGGTTACGTAGGGTATCATTTATACAAAAAATACAAACCACAGACTCGTACAGTGTCCAAAAATTCAGACACTCCAAAAACAAAACCAGAAGTCGCCACATTACCAGTAACACCCAAAGCCGTTGACCCATTTTATATGCAGTAAATAAAAATATTATTTTAATTTTTATTGCCTTAGAAAATGAGCAACACAAAGAACATAATGAACCTTGTGTATCATTCTGCCGTAATCAGTGGATTAGCAGTAGCTTATTCTATGCTAGGAAAAAGTCTACTCAAAATGAAATCAGCAGACCTGAGTAGATTAGATTTTGAAGACAGCGCTAAGCTAATTGTAGTTGTCACAGCGTCAGTTGCGACAAAAGATTTTCTTGTTAAGCAAGGAATTATTCCCGAAAATGTTTCTATGTAAATAAAATAAATATGTCGACGATAGCTATTATGATTGGTGGGGCAGTTGTTAATGCATTGGCATTCAGTGGTTCAAACTATCTCTTTTCTAAAATGGGTAGAGAGGAATCTGCAGAAGAATTGAAGCGTCATAATGAAGCGTCAGAAAAATTAGCACAGGCAGAACAGGCGTATGAAAAACAAAGAATTGAGAAACTTGATTTCATCAATGAAAAACTGAGGCTAGAAGGTCACACACAACATACGTTTTCAAATACAGACGAAGCAATCAGGGAATATTTTCTTGTCATGGGTGAAGACATGACTATACCGAAACCAAAACTAAGTGACTACTATCAACCGAGTACACAACAAAGAAACGGGGAGATAATCTTTATTCTAGTGGGAATGACATTTGTTTATTTTACAGGACTTTATATTGCTAGAAGAAATGAACCCCGTGGTAGAAAATAAACTATCAAAAATATATTACTCTCCATCAGGGTACTGGAAAAGTAACACTGCTATTCAGAAATTACAAGCCGCTGTGGGCGGAGATATAACACTCAATCAAGTCAAACAATGGTTACAAAGACAGGCAATTTGGCAGATATATCTTCCTGCTCCAAGAAAGATATCTAGACCCCATTTTCAAAACACAACACCAAATGACACGCACCAAATGGACCTCTTGTTCCTACCACATGACACAATAAGAAAGAAACGATACAAGTATGCACTGACTGTTGTAGACATTGCTTCAAGATATAAAGACGCTGAACCCATATCTGACAAAACAGCTAACACTGTTGTGACTGCTTTATCTAGTATCTATAAAAGAGGCCCTTTAAGATACCCCAGACTAGTGCAGGTTGATGACGGATCAGAATTCAAAGGTGCTGTTAATCAGTTATTTGCGAAGCATGGCGTATTGGTCAGACGAGGCATTCCAGGTGTACACAGATCACAGGCAATTGTAGAGAACTTTAACAAACAGTTATCAGAAAGACTTTTCAGTTACCAGTATTCTAAGGAACTCATGCATGACACCGGAACACTGAGTGGGTTAAGAGATTACCACATGTGATAAAAGCAATGAACAATGAAGGCCATCCTAAGCCTGCTGATGCTATTAAATTGAAAACAATTACAGAACCAAAAACAGGACCAACCCCCGCACCAGACACAAGTTTGTTTACTAAACAGGTGAGATATTTATATCAATCAGGGCAGGCTGAGAATGACGACAGACGCAGGGCAACAGACCCCATCTGGTCAACGTCTGTACACAATATAAAAAAAAATAGTCCCCGGTCCTGACGGTCCTGGCGCAACAATATATTACCTGTTCGACCCTGCACCCCAGAGGGCATTTGTCAGAGAAGAATTACAGATTATTCCCCCAGACACCGTTACTCATTTCAGTAACTAAGTTGTCAATTAATTCATCAACCAGTTCATCACAAATGTCTTCAGATAACTTGAGCCTGTAATGGCCTGGTGCATAAGCCTTTTCCTTACTGTGAAACACTCGTTTCGTGTCTCCAACTGCAAGTGACTTTTTGTGTGTTTGGATCATTTCAAGATTATGTTTGTTTGATCTCAGTGACTTGTTTGGATAATCAGGCATCAATGCACCATCTAATACTTGCTTGTAATGTTCATGACGAATGTCTTTATTTTTTATTGCTGTTTTTTTTTTTTATTCCTTTGGCTTTCGACTGACTTCCCTTTTGGTGCAGTATAGAATACATTTTTGATCTCAGTCCAACATACTCAACTATTGGCACACCATTTAGTTCATCTTTAAACTTACCAGGCACTTTCTTATTCTGTGTGCTGTACAGTGGATGGTCTTTAGGATAGTCAGACGTGTCATACATGTGTAACTCTGTTTTCATGTCTTCATAAAAGTCTTCAGTACACACATCAATGATCATAGAGTCAGTGTCAGTGTATAGCAGACGACACTCAGGATATTTTGGTTTGAAGTAATCATAATAAAATTCAAGCATCAACAGTTTTGACAACTCAAGAATTGCCATACCAATGAATACTGGCTTGTCCAGTTTAACAATCTTTTTTTTGAGTGACACTGCATACAATGATGAATGAAACTCTTTGTACCCTGTGTACTGTGGCTTACCTGTAAGTTTAATTGCACCTGATTCAGTTGTGACCAGTCTCACATCTTTGTGGTGATGAGGATTTTCCATCGTCTTCCCAAAACAGGCATTGTTCATAAGCTTAAAGAAGTCTTTGTCAAATGCAGTGTTGCTGTCTCTGGCACGAAGGGTTGTGTTCTTCATTATGTAATCTTTCATGAAAGCACTCTGATCAAATTGAATTCCTCTGTGAACTGTCTTTAGTACTAACCCGTGTCTGATGTAAAACTGTAGCAAGCGGTAGTGACAAACGTAATTAAATTTGTCATTTAGATTTGGCACAAGTTTGGTGTCTTCTTTTTTCCCTGTCATACTCATTTTCTCAACAGCCAATGGATAATCATTGTGGTAATCATGTAGATGGTGTGGGTACTCCAGGTCTACTTCAAAGATCCAACCCTTTGCATCGTTTCGGTCATGATTTATAATATTGTTTGTTATGTCTGTTATGTCATACTGTGACAAATCATACAGACAAAAGTTTTTCAAGGGCAATAACTCACACATCGCGAACCCATAAAGGTTATTAGCGTCAAGGTACGTAATGAATGACCTTGACGGGTCAAAGTCAAGGTCATCAAGATATTTATTATTTGCCTTTGCATAATTGTTTGCAGCAATACTAATGCCACCCCTCAATCCACGTTCCACCATTTCACCCATCGTACGATCAGACAACAGGTCTATAGATATCTTACTGGATTTCAAAAATGCATCCCATGTCATGCCAGGACTAGTTATGTAACAAGCAGGGTCAAGCTTGTAGTGTAACAAACCCTTTTCACGGTAACTTTCAAATACATCTGCTAGTAAGCAAACGTCTGCCTTTAAGTACTGGTCATGATAGTCACCAATAGTCTGACACCCTAATTTACCCCATGCATCAAGTGCGTGTTGATATTCAGAGTCAGAAATATCTTTTCCAGTTAGTGTAGAATAAAATTTCTCTTTTGGTGGCAGTCTCCTTTCTTCAAACACAACCCAGTGATCAATGTACTCATACGGATAAACTCCTTTCTTAATCAAGTCTGGCTCAAAATATTTACTCGTTATTGGATACTCAGTCAGTCCTTCTGCCAGACTAGCAAGACCTAAAGACAAATGTTGCATGGAGTCATAAAATGATAATTTGTCTAATCTAAAAGTCAAGTACTTTTCAGTTGTCTGTGCAATACAACTTATGTTTTTGTAAGATTCATCCACAGCCTGCATGATAATGTGTGAATCATATCCTTTGAGATTGTGGAAAAAGATTGGCAGTTTGTATGTCTTAGGATCTGTTTTTAATAACAAGTTACAATTGTTATGTGCAGCACCTCTGTAACGCCCGGTTATGTGATCATGGTCATGAACTTTATCACCCTGGAGGGGTTGTTCACAAACCCAACACGTCTCAGCTGTATCAAATTTCAGTTTGTCTTCTTCTGTCATCACCAAAGGTATCTGACATGTTGTGAGATACTGTACTACCTGACTATACAGATGTCTCATTTCTGTTAAAAACAGACATGCTGCATTTTCACCCCTGTAGATAACAGGTTTTGAATGCTGACCGTCTGACCTAACAATAATGTATCCAAAAGAACACACCACTTGGTCACTTAGTTTTATAGTCTTTGGTAATGACTCTGGAACAGGACCTTCATACGGAACAACTAATGATTCAAAATCAGCGTACACTACAAACAGCAGCTTTTGTTGATTCCCATAGTTCTTAAAATAAACCTTGCTGCCAGGATCTGGATACTTAAGTACAGTCTTATGTCATCAGCTGATCTACAATGTAGGATGTGATTATGTGCCACTGAAATAGAGGAGAATCGTTGTAAACATTTTTTACACACTTCCTGTTTGCCCTTGTGTTTTGTTGTATGCCCATGAATTAGACGTGACATATTTCTGATAATTGTGTAGTGAAAGTTATTGTTATCACCGGCAGGGCCAATTAGCAACATGTCAACATGTCTATCTTCTGACTGTCCGTAGGTTGGGGCAATTGGGGATACTCTAATTGGTTGTAACTTGTTCTCAGATTCATTATCCCACACATACACATTTACAGATATACCAGGATTTAGTTTTTCAAACAAGTCTATGTCCTCTATTTTAACAGGGAACTCAATGCCACTAAAATCGAGTTCATTTACAAATTTAGTGTAGTTAGATACACGTTCAGGTTTTGATTTTACAAAGTGTAGTTTAGCAAGCACACACCACATGAAACAATAGTTGTCATTGTTCTGTATGTTGACGACAGCCTTTTTGTTTGCAACCTCTGTTGGTAGTGGCAACCATGATTTGCCTAGTATAGGATGATACCTTGACTGCTTTAGTTGTAGTTCGTGTACATGTCCTTCGTGCCAACCAGATCCTTTCATTTTTGCACTGTCAATTGCCTGGAGGAAGTCAGGTAATAGTCTGTCTCTAAACACGTTCTCTAATTCTCTTCTTGTGTTAACTGTGTGTTGTCTTGTTGATATGTACGATACAATCACTTCACCATCTACTCTAGTAAATTCTATTTTTGCAACAATCTGAATTTTCACACTGCCTGTAAGAAGATTATCTTGTATGACAGAAAAAGAGTTTTCTATTGATTCATAGACATTGTTAGTATTAGATATAGGCAAGTTTGTTGTGTGAAACACGTTTCTTAAACTTGATGAGCCAGGGTTTGTTGTGTCAGGGTTTTGAACATTGTCCGTCATTTTTATTTGTCCGACAAAATAATAAATGAAAAAATATTACCGCTGGCTCACCTTGTGTAATACCACTTTATTAACTGTAACACTGTCAATATAAACATTTAGTTGGCGCAGTTGTTTAAATATGCTATAACAAACTTCCCCTAACCAATCATAGTTGGTATCATCAACTTTAAAAGTAGGTGTCTTTAAATCAACTGTCATGCGCTCCACATCTGGATGCTCATCAATATAATCCAAAGTCACACTGTATGTAGCATATATTTCTGATGGTGCTAAAAGGCTTATGTAAGTCTGTTTGGGTGATGTTATTAGGTCAGTAAAGTGCATAACATCTTTGAAGCAGTGTGAGATATCAAGCACTTGTATGATTTGTTCGTCTGTCATTTTTATTAGACAAACAAAAGAATAAATTGTTATCAAGCAAAATCATGTTTTCTAGGAAATTACACTGAACAGTAACTTTTTACGTTTGCACCACTCCAGCAATATTGCCAATAGTTTTTGAGTTTACCCCAGACAAGACTTGCCCTGTACTATATTATCTTTCTCAGTGGGCTTATTAATATCATGATTCACAGATTTCAATTGTGGTGTCATGTACAATAACCCTGTCCTTTAAAGCGAACAGATCTGACACAGTATTGGAGATTAATAGGCTTTGCAGTAAATTATAAATCACACTCTGGTCAAGTGAGAGCCAAATGAAACATCTAGACAGTAACATAGACAGTAACTTGTTAATTTTACCCATGACTTGAGCACCACAAAAGGAAGGAATCACCCCTGTTCAATAACACAATTTTGCAGATTACATTTTCCTTTGTTTGAGTACAGGTTTATACAAGGGAAGTAATTTTGTAAAAATTTCAGCAAGACAAAAAAAGTTACTTCCCTTGCTCTATTAAATTATGCTTTAATTCTTGACTAAAGTACATATTTTGTCAAAAGTAAATAACAAAATGTGCAAATAATTACAATAGATAATAGAATAAAGATGTTATTTGATTTTGTTAAAACAATGAGTGATTTATTTTATAACAAAACCAAATTATACATTATTTTATAATTACTTTTGTCACTTTAACACCTGCTTAAATGTTTTTACAAGTGCGTGCACACACTCGCTAATAGCCGTGTTTTTAGGGTATTGACTCAAAAATAATGGTATAGATAGACTTCAAATGGCTTTTTTCTAAAAGCCTGAGGCTAACTAGCGTGGATTGTGTACTTGAGTGATTTGGATGAGGGCTCCCAAGTCTCAGTCACAGTGGGTTTACCCGCATGTGTGTGTGACTAGACTGATTTCTGCGGTGCTAACAGGCAGGTGTTGGTGAATCATTGCTGGTAAACAAGATGTCAGCTTTTCTATGTTACTGTGCACTGGATTAAAGAGACAGGTACGTAATAGCACATCTATATAGACTTTTAAATCGGGCCTCTCTCTGTGTGGGTGACTATAAAGACATGTATGTTACCTACAGACGGTACCAAGGGTAACAACACATACATTAGTAAGCAGACGACAGGCCCATTCAGCCAAACAAAAGAGCGATGACATTATCGCTTGAATATTATGTCAAAAATAATATTCATAAATCTTGGAGCCTCCATGAGTTCGGCAGAGTATTCGAAACTGAATTGATAATCTGTCAAATGCATGTCGCCAAGTTTCAAAACTTACTCATAATGAGGGCCCTGAGAGTACAGCTGACTAAATTGTTGTACAATAGAGTCAAGCCCAGGAGCCCAGGGGCTCTTGAGGATCTGTTGTTTATGTACTCAGTCGGATGTCTGTATAAAGCAGTGAGTAATGTGTCTATTTTCAGCTTGAAAGCATAGTTACAGTCTAAACCATGTACACCACCCACCAGTGCGTGAACTTGAATAAAAGTTATTATTGACTCACGCCGGCTGGTGTGTTTCAATAGCTCGCACCAGTATGCACCTGGAAGAAAATCTTACAATAATATTGCACTGGTGTGAGGCCGTACTTACAAACCTTGTGTTTTTGACGTCGGGTGTCATATATGTGTGTGTGTGTGTGTTAGTGTGTGTGTACGGGTTTGTTTATTCATGTGTTTGTGTGTGTTTATGTGTGTGTGTCTGTATGTGTGTGTGCAACTTGTTGTTTTAGTGTGTCAGTGTGTATGTATGTGTGTATTTATGTATCAGGCATACTCAGCCATGCAAACAGAACCTTAGAATGAACCAGTAACTCAATGTTAAACAAGCCTCTCAAACCTACTCATAATGAGAAATCAAACACTACAAATAACTGAAAATGTTGTAAAACGGGGCTCATGTGACTCTATTTACTCAGAACAAGCCTTTATGTTGGTGAAGCCCTATTCAGTCACACCGGGCCGGTGTACAATTTCTAAAGGTCTTTTCAAATGTGGCCTGTGGCGACCTGAAAGCATGTCCTCAACGCATTGAAAGAGGGCTTGTCATTGAATCTTGTCATGCGTGAACTGAAATGTTATGTGTGGGACAGAGCATGTGAGTTTTTCGGAAATCGACTCTGACAGTATTGAGAGACAATGGAAAGTAATTTTCTAATTGAGTGTGTAAAATGACATTAGTCTATTACAGAGTACTATCAGGATTTTGGTTTGATTTGAGAGAAACGGCAGTGTGTACGTTAAGGACTTTAATTAGTTAATTAATTAAGATCATTAGGTATTGTCAGAGACAATAGTTATAGAGAAAGTCAATATGAGTCCCGATAGATAATCAGATCAATAATGCCGCATCAGTCATGCTTGTCAGTTTTTAAAAATCGAAGGGTTGATTTGGAAATAAAGGGGGTGTAATAAAGGTCAAAATTTTGATATTAAAAATAACGTAATTTAATGACCGATGCGGCTTTATTGAATTCATTGTCTATCGGGACTCATATTGACTTTCTCTGAGTATGCATATTATTATTAGTACTGTTATTGTTATCAGGTGTGGCCTTATCTCTAAGTTTTGGTGCCCCTGTGCATGAGGCCAACAGTACTTTTCACAGAACTGATGGCTGCATGTGCAGTGTGGTTAACTGTACACATGAAATTTGTAGGTGGGCAGCTAAAATACAGGCAGTCAATACAAGCCACTTTCTTAACCTGAAGTCTTTATATATATGTTTTACAGTCCACTAATGCCCATCAGCATACAATTGTGCATGTCTTTTGTGGGTGTTCTGTGGTTTTGTGTGTGTATGTAGGGTGGGGTTGAAAGTGGGGTGGTATGGCACCTATTACCATGTATGTGTATATACCAAACCTACATTACAAACAAACATAAATTAATAATTTAAATAAATAGTTATTTGGGTTTAACGCCGCGCGGGCGACTACGGCCATCTCACGGCAGTTAAATAAATAAGATAAAGTAAGTCAAAGATACATGGGACATATGAATGCTAAGTAAAGTATAGATTATGATCATGCACAGATGTACATTCTTTCGCTGTAAGATTTACAGTCCCATACATTAAGCCTGTTCCGCCTAACGCACAATGGAGGTTGACTGTATCTTGATATGTGTGTGCAGGTAGCGTTTTGTTTCAGGTGGCAGTTTTGGCCTTACCTTTAAGTTTGGTGCCGCTGTGCATGTGGCCACCAGTACTATTTACAGAACTGATGACTGCATGTGTAGGCTAGTTCATGGTATCACTTATCAATGTGAACTGGGCAGCCTATTGTTTGAAGTGATCAGTGGTAGCATCATCCATGATGTATGTGTGCATTTGGCCACTGGTACTGTTTACAAAGGTGCTGTTTACAGAACTAGTGGCTGAGTATGCATATTATTATTAGTACTGTTATTGTTATCAGGTGTGGCCTTATCTCTAAGTTTTGGTGCCCCTGTGCATGAGGCCAACAGTACTTTTCATAGAACTGATGGCTGCATGTGCAGTGTGGTTAACTGTACACATGAAATTTGTAGGTGGGCAGCTAAAATACAGGCAGTCAATACAAGCCACTTTCTTAACCTGAAGTCTTTATATATAGGTTTTAAAGTCCACTAATGCCCATCAGTATACAATTGTGCATGTCTTTTGTGGGTGTTCTGTGGTTTTGTGTGTGTATGTAGGGTGGGGTTGAAAGTGGGGTGGTATGGCACCTATTACCATGTATGTGTATATACCAAACCTACATTACAAACAAACATAAATTAATAATTTAAATAAATAGTTATTTGGTTTTAACGCCGCGCGGGTGACTATGGCCATCTCACGGCAGTTAAATAAATAAGATAAAGTAAGTCAAAGATACATGGGACATATGAATGCTAAGTAAAGTATAGATTATGATCATGCACAGATGTACATTCTTTTGGTGGGTGTTCTGCGGTTTTGTGTGTGTAACTGGATTGGGGTTGGGAGCGAGCGGTACGGCACCTATTACCATGTACGTGTATAAGACATTTATTCACCAAGTAAAACGTTACAAGGATTTTTGTGTGGCATGGCGACAGTAAAATACATCCTCACTTGTAGGGCATTCATTATGTCATACACTTAGTTGGCGATCATCCTATATACAGCACTAAAAGATAGATCCCAAGCTGACTGTTGTAATGTATTTCACTATTTGTGGTACGTGAGTCGTTGTCTAAAGCGTGCGCATGCGTGCGCGAATTGTGAGTGCGCGCTTAGTTATAATTATTATAAGATAAGCGCATTATAAATACCGTAATTATTATTATTATTATTATTTTATTATTAGATAAACACAATATTAAACATAAATCAGTCATGTCACAAATCATGGAATCACGTTGTTCCATGAATGGTGATGTATTGAGGACAGCTTCTGGAAAAAAGATTGCATCTGAATCGAGAGGTTCTGGCTTTAAAAGCACGGAACTGCCGACCAGAGGGCAGAAGCTCGAAGAGATGATTGGCTGGGTGTGACAGATCTGACAGAATAGTATTGGTGGCCACATGCACAGGGGCACCATGGTGTATGTTCTTGAGCTGTATGCTGATGTGCATCTACAAAACCTACATTACAAACAAACAAAATAAATAATTTAAATAAATAAGATAAAGTAAGTCTAAGGTACCTGGGATATATGCATGCTAGGTAAAGGATAGATTAAAAATTATGAACATACACAGATGTGCATGTCCTTTGGTAGGTGTTCTGCGGTTTTATGTGTGTATTTAGGTAGGGGTTGGGAGCAGGCAGTATGGCACCTATTACCATCTATATATGTGTATATTTTCTTGTATGCTGATGTGTATGTACAAAACCTTCATTACAAACAAACAAAATAAATAAATAATTTAAATATAGTTATTTGGGTTTAATGTCATGCAGGCGACCAATGCCATCTCATGGTGGTTAAATAAAAAAGATAAAGTAAGTCAAGATACCTGGGACATATAAATGCTCAGTAGAGGATAGATTATGAACATGCACAGATGTAAGTGTCTTTTGGTGGGTGTTCTCTGGTTGTGGAGTGGGGTTGGGAGTGGGCAGTATTACCATGTATGTGTATGTGAACATCAGCATATGTACAAACCTACTTTTCAAACAAATAAAAATAAATAATAAATTTAAATAACTAGGACATATGAATACCAAGTAAAGGATATATTATGAACATGCACAGATGTCCATGTCCTTTAATGGGTGTTCTGTGGTTTTGTATGTGGGGTGGGGAGCAGGTGGTATGCACCTATTACCATATATGTGTACATGTTATGTTCACATCATATATTACCATATATGTGTACATGTATGTTCTCATCTTGTATGCTGATGTCCCCAACCCGGGTCTGCCCTGGGGGATTTGGGTGGGGTTAACTACTTTTTAGTTCCCAGGGTCACCCTGGTAAGACCCACAGGGTGGGTTTTCCCCTCTATTCTGGGGCATATGTTTCTGTCTATCCTTGGTACATCACCTGTATTTTCCTTTTTTAAACTCTCCCTACTGTCTGCACTGCCTGTAGTTCTTGATATTAGATGTGTGTTGCTAAATGATCTGGTTAGGTTTATTTAGTGTATTAGACCGGCTGGCGACATACATTCAATATTCTGTTTAGTTTGGGTTTTTTCACAAGCAGTGCAGGCACGTCCTGAGAAAGTCTTGTTGCTGTCGGGATGTTAAGCAATGTACAATCAATCATTTTATGCTGATGTGTATGTGCAAACATACATCACAAACAAACAAACAAACAAATAAAATAATAAATTAATAAATAAAATAAGTTGGAGATACCCGGGACCTATGAATATGCATGTTAAGTAAAGGATAGATTATGAACATGCACAGATATATGCATATTGAAAACAAATTTCCTCTCCTTGGTGGCCACTATCATACCACTATAGTGATCATGTGCATCAAGGAATTCCTTCCATCCATAATTAAAAGGATAAATAATAAATAAATATGTAAGTGAATACATAAATGAATCAATAATAAATAAAACATGTAATATAATGGAGAGGGCTACTGTCTGTATTGTGTCTCATGCAGTCCCGATAAAACTTGATCATAAGAGTCCTTGTGAGTACTTGAGTGCGGATTGGTTGAATGGGTTGCAAAAACTAAAAAAAAATTATTTAGGTGTTTAGCTGAACATGGTGATTTTGATGGAAACGGTTCGGAGATGGATTTCACTCTGCCTGGCTTGTGCTTAAAGCTGAGGTGCATTGAGAAAACCCTGCCCAGCGCGTGTTTTAAAAAGACTCTACAGGACCCAGCTTGGGCCCTGCCCCTAAGTGGGTCAAATCGGTTCGTAACACAGTTGACGGATTTGGCAACTGCGTATCCCGAGCTTGCAAAACTCTCGGAAAACGACAGACCACTTCCTGTTGCACGGAAATCATCGCGATTAGCAGATCGGACAACAGCAGACGATTCTGTGACACATTGAAACTGACCGACAGCCACGGATTTTACGCGCTGGGGCCATGATGGCAGAATGTACGGCTGTACATGCTGTAAGTATGACTCCTGACACTTTGTAGTTGTGAACGAATTTTGTCAACACGTACATCCAGTCCAATATAGGATAATATAAATAAATAAAGAAGCATTGTGATGTACATCCAACACAGTAAATTGGATGTCAGAGAGAGAGAGAGAGAGAGAGAGAGAGAGAGAGAGAGAGAGAGAGAGAGAGAGAGAGAGAGAGAGAGAGAGAGAGAGAGAGAGAGAGAGAGAGAGAGAGATATTATAACAACAAACACAAAACGACAAATAACGGCCCCTCCTTCTTCACCCTTCCGATATCAAATAAAGCCTTCAGGCTGTACTGTGTAACTTACGGATAGCTCGGCCTGGTCCATATCCAGTGGCGTCCAGGCAAGACACAAATGGCCTGCTCTGTCCGTCGGGTGGTCGAGTGTCGTCTGCTACTGTTGATATCAGTAAAAATATCGCTGGTTTAGATCAGTGATCGCGGTTCCCACTCGCTGCAAACAGGAAGTGGCCTGTCTTTTTCACGGGAGTTTTGCCAGCACGACAAACGCAGTTGAAAACTCAGTCAACTGGGTTGCAAACCGGTTTGCCGACGGTTAGCCGAACGTTCACGAAGACAGGGCCCTCGCTGGGTCCTGCAAAGTTTTTTTTAAAACACGTGCGGGGCGGAGTTTTTTTACTGTTTCTCAGCTTTAAGACCAGTCGGATACGAGTGTGCTTGACCAGTTAAAAATCCCATCTCCACTAATAAAAAAAAAAGAAGAAAAAAAGAGCAGACCTGCACTTAGAGCCGTTAGGCTGAAAAACAGACGAACAACATGCATGTTGTATCCGGACAAAAAGTCTTCAGAATGTTGAAGATGGTCGGCAGACACATTGCACAAAGGGAGTTTACTTTCGATATGCTTTCCTCCCACAAAAGACCGAGTTCTATGGAAAAGGCTGTTTTCAAGACCAGGAAAAATAACGTATTTGACGTCGATAAGATGTACTTCAATGTTCAAATCGAAAATAATCTCCCTTTCACTTCAGGAGCAAAGTAAAGCTGCATCAACCGTGCGCGTCTGAGTGCGGACTTCTTTCCGAAGGCATCTCGCTGAGCGCCATTTTGAAACTAGCGACGCGAAAATGCTTACCGTATTAAAAATAATACTTTTAAACTTATTTTATCGTATATATGTATGCATGTTTACTTGTTCATAATTTTAATTTACTCACTTGAATAAACTTGTAACTTGTATGCTTGAAATTTTCAATGTTATGCAAAAAAAAATGTCTTGCACCTTATCCGGGCCGTGTACGAGGACTGGTTCCCTCACATCGAAAAATAGCTTTCGAAAAACACTTCTACAAAAATGTCTCCATCCTAAGGACAAATATTGTTGCCATGCATAAACTATATGGCATTAGTACTTTCGTTTCGTACCTGCAAACCATTGTTACTCTTTTGACGAACTACTTACCTCTGCAGAAATTGCGTAAGCTGCTAGACTATAGTATGTAAATAACGTATACGAAAAATCATGCGATTATTAATGAGAAGATTGGGGTTTTATTTTTCGTAAAAGAAGATTCAGTTGTTTTAACATTAACCCATATAATGCGTGAAATTAATCCCACAAACGTGGAAATATATATATTTAAAAAAAATATATTTAATTATAACTCAAAAGGTTCTAATGCGTGAAATTAATCCCACAAACGTGGAAATATATACTTTAAAAAAAAATATTTAATTATAACTCAAAAGGTTCTAGAGGTCCAATGCTGGTTAACGAACTCATTCAAATGTCCTTTTTATCTGGCTATACGCAAAATATCTAGTAATAATAAGAACAATTACAGACTTTAGCGTGGATCAACCGGTTTATGTGACACGGCCATTTTCACGCCAATGAGCGTCTTAATCAAAAAGTTTTTTAAAAAAGATCCGGAGATAATGGCTTTTAGGGACAATATCCTAAAATTTCAAGCTTGCCCGTCCTCAAACGCGGGCTCAAGTCGCTGTAACACACACACACACACACACACACACACACACACACACACACACACACACACACACACACACACACACAGGCGCACATAAGCCTCACAGTGGGTTACCTACCATGTGAAAATGGGTTCCCATATTTCTATTTATTCTAGGGCTCTGGAATTGATGCGAATGTTTAGAACTCACCTTATAACTAAGCTCTATAACTTAAAATAAAATAGACATTTTCTAGAAACAGAGGTACGAGATGCCGAAAAAATGGGTTTCTGCCAATAAAGTGGGTGGGTGTCTCTCTCACACAAAACTGACTGGCATTACAGTCAAAATGGGTGTCTTCACAACAGTAGGCGTCTGTAATAAGGTCAAGTTCATGGAATACTTCTTTTTCACATTAATTTTTTTTCCCAACTTAAATGTGTATGTGTGCTTTAACATTCTTGACATTGTATGGTGCAAAATTCAATAAACACTGGCCCGAAACCTTTCGATTATGATTTTTACAGAGGAAATCTTTTAAACATTGCTGCGTTTTGTCCTTCTGAAGCAAAACAGTTTATCATGGCATTGATGTGAGAATCAACATAATGTATTCTGGAAATTAAAGGACTTTTTTTGTGTGTTTTTGGGTACTCTGGAGTTTCAGACAAACAGCAACAGAGCATTTTGAATATTAACCCTTATCATTCGGAATACACCAGTGTGTGCAACTAGTGTAACTGAAATAGTCCAAGGGTTAGTGCCAGAATAGCTTGGTGCCTCTAGGCGCCAAGCTATTGTGGCACCACCCTTGAACTAAAGCCATTGGTCTATGTCCTCATCTGTAAGTACTGTAATGTAGCTTGCATAGAATTATGGCAGTGAACAAATTTGAAGCTATTAGCCTCAGTATGACTATGATGCGGGTCAAAAAGTGTGGAAAAATATCAAAGATAGAAAAAGACCCAGACGAAGAAACGAACACTTAACTTATTCTACCCCAGCAAAATTGAAGATCCACCATGATAGTTCAAGGGTGATGCCAGAATAGCTTGGCGCCTATGGGCGCCAAGCTATTTTGGCATCACCCTTGAACTATCGTGGTGGATCTGTGTCCTGCACTGCAACGCAGTCTTCTGAAGACGACTTCAACATTTGGGCTTAACTTATTCTACCCCAGCAAAATAAAGATCCACCATGATAGTTCAAGGGTGATGCCAGAATAGCTTGGCGCCCATACTGGCATCACCCTTGAACCATCATGGTGGATCTGTGTCCTGCACTGCAACGCAGTCTTCTGAAGACGACTTCAACATTTGGGCTTAACTTATTCTACCCCAGCAAAATAAAGATCCACCATGATAGTTCAAGGGTGATGCCAGAATAGCTTGGTGCCTATGGGCGCCAAGCTATTCTGGCATCACCCTTGAACCATCATGGTGGATCTGTGTCCTGCACTGCAAAGCAGTCTTCTGAAGACGACTTCAACATTTGGGCTCAACTTATTCTACCCCAGACACACCACAGCAAAATAAAGATCCACCATGATAGTTCAAGGGTGATGCCAGAATAGCTTGGCGCCTATGGGCGCCAAGCTATTCTGGCATCACCCTTGAACTATCATGGTGGATCTGTGTCCTGCACTGCAACGCAGTCTTCTGAAGACGACTTCAACATTTGGGGATTCCGATCTTGGGGTAGAATGAGTTAAAATGACAGAACAGAACACTGACATTAATTAATTAACTGACAACATAAGAAATCACCTGAAACTTCAGCCTTTATTTAACGTCTTTCGTCTCCAACAAACAACCAACCATTCTTTCATTTGCAGAGTTTTTAAAATGGTATGCAGTACAACCAACCATTCTTTCATTTGCAGAGTTTTTAAAATGGCATGCAGTATATTACAAAATGATCCGCCCCCCCCCCCCCCCCAATAACACTCTTGTAATCAATCTTTACATTGTCAATGGTTTTCTTATCTTATTATATTGTCTTTTGTCCCCAGCCGGCTGTTTCGTTTTGCAAATCCAAAGGTTATACAGTATACAAAATGTGACCCTTTCTCACGAAACCAGTCTTAACTCGCAGCGAGACAATCAGCACTACACGCAATAATATGTGGTGGGGGTCAATCTGGGGCATTTTCACTTTTTGGGAGAAATGTATTCTACATACACCAAAGTATCGTATGGTTAAAATCTTTATCATGAAAAATGCCATTAAATAGGTAAAAAATGATTTTAAAAGTCTGCCCTTGGCCCCAATTATGCTGCACACAGAAACTTCACAGGCTGTTTTCTCAAAATGGCCGCCGGAGGCTTTAACAACTTTAAACACTTAACAGCTTTTACAATTTTTGCACTACAGCATACAGTCATATATCACAGTAATCAGCAAACACTGTAGTTTTCATAAATGTATATATGTCAAAACATCCAAAATGCGAGTTCTTAAGACTGATTTTGTGAGAGAGGGTCACAAATGATCCAGGCGTCCATCAGATAAAAAAAAAAAAAAAAAAAGCAGGCTATACATGCTGAAACCACCCCAATAATAACACTCATAGTCATGTAATAAATCTGTATGAAATCGAAAATGCCGCGAGTGGCGGGGAACCTCGATTCATTTCTTTTGTAACTTTTTCAGTCTGTTGCGGACGTAATCCTTAATGTTTGTCCAGCGCCTATGTCTAAGTGCAGGTTCCTCTGCCATTGCATACTGTATCTCGGCCTTTCCAGGAAGTTTCTTCATGACGAGGTGTGTCTTGAAACGAGTTTGAACAGCTTTCTCTTCAGCTTCCCCCCATGGTTTCCTTGTAAATCTAGCTTTCTTTCGAACAGGAGCTGACGCAGTACTGTCATCATCAAAACTATCTAGATTGTCATCAGGCTCTGGACGTCTTTTCTCCGTCATGCTCATCGATTCCTGTGTTGCTGACTTGCTACTTGCTTCATTCACAGGTGCTGTTCCCCCCGAGACCTCTCTGCCAGTTTCTGATGTGTCTTCATTGTCAAAGTCAATCTCTTCATCATCGCCCAGCTCAGCTCTAATGCAACTCTCAAAATCTGTCATCCCATTGTTAACTGACAGAAGAATCTTTGCCACTTTTGCCTTTTGAAGGACGTCTTGAGGTTGGCGGTAGATATGGCGATGTATCCGAATATCATGGCCAAGGAAATCTGCCAGCTGATCCTGGTCTAACTCCGAGATGGCCACTGACTGAGCCAAAGTTGCAACCTGCTTCCGCAACTGAGTAAATGTGAACATGGCTGGGTATGACACCCCTGCTTGTAGGGCATGGGCCTTCAGAACATCATGGCCTCTGTAAGGCCTCTGACCAGAAGGTGTGGCAAAGATGTACTGGGAATCAGCGAGAGCTGGCACCGATTGCCTCATTTGAAGGATTCTGTCCACACTTGTCATCATCTTCTTCGTCAGCAAAACGGGAACACTCCTATTAAACTTGCCTCTGATTTCCACTCGCTGAAAATGATTCACCATTTTCTTCTCAACCTCTGTGAGACCTTTCAAGATATCTTGATTGGTGATCGATCCAATCTTAGCATTCTGGAAGTCTGACACCTTCATTCTCTTAACTTCTCCCCCTCGTTTTTGGTTGAAAAGTGATACAGCACAAAGAGTTGCTTTAACCACTGTCGGATAATCTTCCGAAACCATCCTTGTCTCAAGAAGCTGTTGGACCTTCCTCACATCTTCACATGATGGGATCAGCTTGGGTTTGTTCATGGTCATTTTCCCGACCGACTGGGCTGCTGTAGCGGACACACAATCATACCAGTCCCCGTTGAAGACAGAGTCAAACCGCTGCGCCTCAGAGAGCTCCTGTCGCCACCTGTCGTCTGAACCCTGCCCAAGCTGTTTGGATGCCTGTGACTGTTTGATCTGTGAACACTTTTTCAAAGCATGGCCTATGCGCATTGCGAGATTGCCTTTTTTGAACTGATGTGTGTCCTCATCAAAATCTGCTAGCTCTTTTACAGCCAGGACAACATGATCAAAGCTAGCTGAATTGATCACAGCATTTAAACTTGCGATTTTCATTTCTGACCTCACTCTGATAATCTTTAATAGTCTCCCTAACTCCCGCATCCTGGAGCTGATTTGTCCAGCCGTGTGTTCTTCAATGTCCCTGCGGTCAAATAATCTCTTTCCATACTCAAGAAGCAAGGGGTCAGTTCTGATGAGACGGCTTATCTCATCATCTCTCTGGCTAGCCAAGACCTTGTGGTAGAATGAAAATTCAACGTCTAAGGGTATTGGAAGCATTAGGCGACCACGGCGCGCGGCGTCTCCTCGCCGAGTGATCTGAAACCCTCCTGGCTTCTGACAGCAACGTTTTGAGTGTACAGAGATCAGCTTTTTTTTATAGAGCCCTTTGCAATGGCTACAGGCGAGAAGGTCGTCTACCTTACTAGTTTTGGTGCGATACTTAGGAATCAAACATCCGAATTTGTTTTCAAGAACAGCAACGTTATGCATGTAATCACCCTCATCTTGAAGTCTGATCCATGCTCGACGTCTCTGCTTGGTCCCTTTTTTCATCGACAAAATTTTAGCAACGTCTGCCTCATCTGCATGGACATCTTGTAAGTGCGTGCTCATTTTCAAGACAAGCTTGCCACACAATTTGCATGCATGTTTCTTGTCCCATTTGTACTTTCCTTTCCCTCTCTGCGACACGTGCACACCTGTTTCTTCTGTGTCACGTAACGGATGTGACATGTTGTTTTATTTTTTTGCCAAGTCGTTTTTCTGTTAATAAATGTAGGTCGCCGACTTCTGTAAATAGCCTTAGTTTAGGGAAGTTAATAAATGTAGTGTGAGCGTAATCGTAAAGCCCGTGCAGCAAGCTTAGCAGTGAGCGAGTACAGCGGTTGCACGCTTTAGCCAAGGAGCTTTAACCGACCAGTGTTCAGAAGTAAAGTTAACCTGCGAGGTAGCAGTAGGATATTACAGTCAGTCAGCGGAGTTAGCCAGCGAAGTGAGAGTCTGGGTCAGGGTGCGGCCTCGTTTGGAGCCCTTGACAAGCTGTGTGAGGGTTGTTTTACCCTCCCTGCAAGACCACGGCCAGTGTTCCTGGGTGTGGGTGTCCGAGAGACTAGCGACCACAGCTGCTGCTCAGCAGAAGACCCCTCCGGTTCGTCAGTGTTCGTCCTGTTTGTCTCGTCCTGCCGGAGGACTCACCAGTGACAGGTATTTACTCATGCCATTTTCCTCAGTTAGCTGCTGTGCTCTCGGGTGTGTGAATGTGTATATAGGTTCGGAAGTGTATGTTCGTCTAGTTTTTTATTGATGTTTTAATCGAGGCTTTAACCATGTTTTTTTAGGTTGGGTTGTAATGTGATGGGTGTCGGATTTAGTTGTTTATATTCGGCTGTCGCCGAGTGAGTATATTTAAAGGGCCATGTTGTAAAACGAATTAAAGTGGGTATCCTTTCAAATATATTGGTATTAAGTCCTAGATGTAATGTAATAAGATTGTCACGTTGGGTGGTTGCTGGTGATTATTTCATATCTTTGTATGTATTGATTGATTGATTGTACATTGCTTAACGTCCCGACAGCAACAAGGCTTTCTCAGGACGTGCCTGCACTGCTTGTGAAAAAAAACAACCAACTAAACAGAACATTGAATGTATGTCGCCAGCCGGTCAAACACATTAAATAAACCTAACACATGGGGCCTAAATAAAGCTAAGACCATTTAGCAACACACATCCAATATCAAGAGCTACAGGCAGTGCAGACAGTAGGGAGAGTTTAAAAAAGGCAAATACAGGTGAATGGACCTCGGGTAGACAGAAACACATGCCCCAGAATAGAGAGAAAACCCCACCCTGTGGGGCTGACCAGGGTGACCCTGGGAACTAAAAAATACCTAACCCCACCCAAGTCCCCCAGGGCAGACCCGGGTGGGGTTCTTTGTATGTACATCGGGATATTTTGATAATGTTGGTTTTAGCAGTGGCAATGTTATTATACAAAAGTGGTTGTGCTAGCTTAATGTTAGTGTAACGGAATAGTGCAGACCTGGCGAATGTTGAATGTACATAGGAATCTTTCATATCCGTGATTGTATATTTAATATGGCCAAGGCGGGTATTAGGGTGAGACGAGACACAACTCACGTGGTTTGCGAGTAGGTGCGTGTCAAATAGGCCAGAATTAACTGTGTTGGCACTTTGACTGACAATGCGCCCTTTTCCAGTGCACTGGCTTCGAAGATTGGCTTCGAAGATTGGCTTCGAAGACTGGCTTCGAAGATTGGCTTCGAAGATTGGCTTCGAAGACTGGCTTCGAAGATTTCGTCGTTCTTCGATCTCTTCATCATCCACGACCAACGGTGACGCATCATCGGGAGTCGGAACGCCTTCGCTAGCCGGTCCTGTTGGACAAGTACGTTGGGCTACAGCGGGTTGATTCTACGTTCTGCGCGTCGGTCACAGGCGTGCGTGGGCAAGCGCGGCTATGGTGCTCTGTGGTGTAGGGGTAGTACTCTTACTTTACGAGCCACCCTGTCTAGTGTGGGACAGAGGACACTGTACAGAGACAAAGTTACCCGCCTTGTATAGCCGTTGGCCATATTAGTCATATTCACCTGTTAGTCATATTCACCTGTTAGTCATTTTCGTCTGTTAGTCATATTCACCTGTTAGTCATATTCACCTGTTAGTCATTTTCACTTGTTAGTCATTTTTTATATGTTAATCCTTTTTAAGTGTTAATACGTTATGAGTGCATGTGTGGGTACGTGTGAGTGTGTGGGGCGTTAGTGGGTTGGGGTGGGGGTTAGAGTAAGGGTAGGTAATAAAGGATTTGTTTGTTGTTTATCACTGGCGTTGTGTTATTTATTTAGAGTGGGTGGGTTTTCTCGAGTGTCTGCACTCATATTGTCCACGGCGCCCTGACTCCGTCAGGCGTGTCGTGACATTCTGTAAGTGCTCTTTCCCCACTCTTTCCAGCATCATGTTCCTCCTGCCTATCCACATTCTCATTGCCACCCCCTAACGCACACTGCACCTTGCTGGTACTAGCGTCACCAACACCTGGCCACCCCGAACCTGCCACTTTGATGAAATCTAACATAGTCGATACAATACTGTCTATGTCAGAGATCCCAGCAATTGATGCCGACACACCCTCTGAATCCGGTGAGCTCGAGCCAGGAACAAACTCCTCGTCATCACTGCCCTCGTATTGCGATGCGCTGGCACTGCTCTCAGTCTCGGGTCCATCCCAGGCGCCATTTGCCAACTGGAGAAAGAAAGAAAGAAAGATTAAAACCAAAGCTGCATTAGAAACAGAAACAGCCCAATTTTGGTTTAAAGGGGCCTTGCACAAGAATAAAAAGAGTAATCCCGTGTATGACCGATTTACATATGTGTGACCCCGGTGACGAGGGCTGGCTTCTGCAGCAGTCAAAATCCACGTTTTCTGAAAATGCAAGCAGTTTTCACACATTTGTCAACCCTGCGTGACCCTTTGAGAGAGGTCACTCAAATTGGCATGTTTAAAAAGGTCTTGCCACAAAGTATCCTTGGGCCAAGCTTGAAGAATGTGGCTTGAATAGTCTCCGAGAAAATGCCACCGTTAACTCATTCTACCCCCAGACACACCACAGCAGGATAACAGGGGTGGGATTCTAGTAAGAAAGAAAACGCGGAAAATCAAACGACAGGGATGGGGGGGGGGGGGGGGGGGGGTGGGGGGGGGTCATGTCCTTCATTTTCAGCGGCCGAAAAATCAAACGACAGGGGGGGAGGGGGGGGGGGATAGGCGCGTGTCCACCGTTCGCCAAAGTATCCAAAAACCGACAGGGAGAGCGAGACCAAACACACCCGAAAATGGACTTTGTTATGACACTCCTGATCTGCAGTATAAAAATGGAATGTGCGTACCAGTTTATGTTCAGATGCACACTAAACGGCACTCTGTCTTGGACAATATCCTTTTTCGCCGCCATTTTCCACTGCGACCTAAAGCTACCGGAAGTGTCGGGCGATAGTGAACCAAACTACATACAAATCCAACCCATTTGAGATTTTTTTGCCATTTAAGATTTTTTTTTTTTTCGTCTTTTTCGTTGTTATTAGACGCGGAAAATAAATATGCTTCAGCGGAATTGTGAAAGAATTTACGCGGAAATCCGCGGAAACGCGGAAGAATCCCACCCCTGGGATAAGGATCGACCATGATAGTTCAAAGGTGATGCCAGAACAGCTTGGCGCCTACGGGCGCCAAGCTATTCTGGCATCACCCTTGAACTATCATGGTCGATCTGTGTCCTGCGCTGCAATGCGGTCTTGAGAGGACAGGGGCAAAATTTAAGGATTTTGGTGTTGGGGTAGAATGAGTTAAAGTTTACCATGGACGACGGACGGACGACCAGTGGCCCAGAACATAAACTCACTTTTGCTTCGCACGCACGCCAGCCAATAAAATGAAGATGATCATAGAATCACTTTACTTACCAGTTTGTAATTGGGAGCATTCCGCTGCCGTCCATGCACCCTCCTACCAGACGCACCCTCTGTGGCAGAGACTGGGGGGCCATGATTCTGCAGCATAGATCCCGATGGGTTTGGACATCCTGCTGCCATCCGGCGCTGGGTGTGTGCCAGAAAGTCCTGGAAGCCGGTGTGACCAAAACGGTGTTGCTGAGAACATGTCCAATACAACCATGTAAACCAACTGACATTTTGAATCAGATTGATTGTACATTGCTTAACATCCCGACAGCCACTAGGCTTTCTCAGGACGTGCCTGCACTGCTTGTGAAAAAAAAAACACCTAAACAGAACATTGCCATGTATGTCGCCTGCCGGTCAAATACGTTAACTCATTCTACCCCAACACCAAAATCCTTAAATTTTGCCCCTGTCCTCTCAAGACTGCATTGCAGTGCAGGGCACAGATCGACCATGATAGTTCAAGGAAGACGCCAGAATAGCTTGGCGCCCGTAGGCGCCAAGCTATTCTGGCATCACCCTTGAACTATCATGGTGGATCCTTATCCTGCCGTGGTGTGTCTGGGGTAGAATGAGTTAAATAAACCTAACACATGGGGCCAAGACATAAAGCTAAGACCATTTAGCAACAAACATCCAATATCAAGAGCTACAGGCATTGCAGACAGTAGGGAGAGTTTTAAAAAGGCAAATACAGGTGAATGGACAAAGGGTAGACAGAAACACATGCATAGCCCCAGAATAGAGAGAAAAACCCACCCTGTGGGGCTGACCAGGGTGACCCTGAGAACTAAAAACTGGCAATACAGTAAAAAGCGACACTTCAGTTGCACATTCCTAAAGACCTGTTTGTGGACGTTCGTTCTTCGAATCGCGAGGCAGTTTTGCGAACGAGGATTGAAATCTGGCGCCATTTTTGTTTTTAAAAAAAAAGTCAACTGATACTGTGCATGCATGTGGCAAGTTAACACGTCAGAAAAAAAGAAAGAAAGAAGAAACAAAATCGCGTGGCAGATTGACCTTGTAATGGGGTTATTGAACGAATTCCTTTCATTGAAGAAGAAAGCTTTTGTTAAAATCGTGGGGTTCTATTATCATTTACTACAAGACTCAACGGTCAGAGCGGCCGAGAGGCCGAAGACACGTTTGAAGCAGACGCCTTATTTTTCTGGGCCAAACGGGTATCGGGGATTGGAGGCATCTCTCAGTTAAATAACTGCACTGAACAAGTACATTTGGGCGTGCTCTTAACTAAGAAATATTGCATAAAGTACCTCTGCAAACGCGAAAGAATGGCCGGTGTGTCCGTTGGAGACGAAAGACTGGAAACAACTCCGTTCATCGGTGTTGGACCAATCAAATTGATCTGAAAACACTCCGGCCGCTTCCGTGTCCACACACAGGCCCAGGGCATCCCTGAAACACAACGATGAAGTAAATCTGTTAAAATGGGGACATCGTATTTTGATATTTTTTTCTGACTTTTGAATGAAAGATAATACAGAAACAACCCTCAGAAAAAATGGGTGTCTGATCTGGCCACCCCGAGAATTTCACTCACACACCGCCCAGATTGCATAAGGATGGTAAAGAAAGAAACCCATTTTAGTCATTTGGTGTATGCACACACACACACACACACACACACACACACACACACACACACACACACACACACACACACACAAACACACACACACACACACTGGCCGTTTGGCGCCAAAAAGACGTTCTCTAGCAAGGATTGCGTAGCTAGACGTGATGTCATTTTTATCTTGTTACTTCTTTGCCAGCACGCCAGTCATGTGCATGCTCCGGAATGCGCTCCAACCAGCCCCATTTCAAAGTCTACTGTATTTTCTTTTAATACGGTAGCCAAAAACAAACAAACAAACAAAAAACAAAACAAAACAAAAATACTACCGACCGGGAGAAAGCATCATTAGGACTACAGTTCTGTGGTCACGTTTGTTTTGTTCTGGGAAGACAGATGTATTTGTAGCACCGCCGAATGTGGAGCAGGGTAAACGGCGTCAAAGCCCCGCACAGAGCCGCTGCGAATTTCAGACTTACTGGTCGCGTGGTTTTAACCGTATGCGTGTCAGTTTGTTCAAATGGTCCTTACGTGACATTATGTTCCATTGTATAGCTCCTACACACCTACAATATGACTTTCGCAAGTTCGGAGGTATCGGTAACGACCGTGTACCGTCTGTGGGAAACATAATTATTAGCCATGACTATGGGTTAAGGGTAGCGTCAGATTCGCTTGGCGCCTTCCACGGCAGAGAGCAACATTTAACTATCGTCATACACACACACACAACACCGGCACACACGCACGCACGCACACACACACACACACACATACACACAGGCGCTTACCTAAACGCACACACGTACCCAAAAATAAGCGCTTACTTACCCCCCCCCCCCCCCCCACACACACACACACACACCATTACCAAAGCACCTTACACATTGTCGTCTGCTGCACATGCATAGTCTTGCAGTTTATTCACTGTAATAGTTCACGTCTTATCCACAAACACAACTGCATGATCCACTGGGTACACCATACCATCATATTCAAGTTACAGCACAGAGTAGGATTTAAATCTTTGTAACAAACATCACTATAATTCATTAAACTGTGTGCTGGTCTGTGATTTTGGATCTTACGGCAAAGCCGTAAGGTCCAATATCACATACCAGCACACACAACCATTATTAAAAATATCATACAAATCCATCAGTTTTTGTTGCTATAAGCATAAAATATTCTCGTTCTGTGTTTTTTTGTAAAACATTTCTGTCAAACATAAAGCTGAATGGCGGGTGAGTCGAACTTTATGAACAACTAATTAAAAATGAAACGATTGATGCAACCTTCATATGACATGATCAGTGATGAAATGCACTCAGCATACCTGCACGGATACAGATGCACTATAACTAATCGACAAAACATTAACAATGGTAAAATACCCAATAAAAAGTGGATTAATCTGAACGAAAATCTGTACATGTAGTGCCAATGATCAACAAAAATAAAATGGTGCTCATATGACAAAAGCAAACTGAGACATTGGTTAAAAAAAAAATGTGCTAGAAAGTTTATCATGAGGATTTTTTTAAAAAAACGGTGATGTGGACATTTGTAACTATCATTTAGCTCTGTAATTTTGGTTCTTTACTCAAAGTACAGCCATTACTAGATTATTTTTTTTAACAAGTAATAGAATACAAAATAAAAACCCACTGTGCAAATAAAGCACTTTTGTAGGTTGGACTGCAGGACAGAAAATAAATCAGGGGAGGGAAGCCACAATTATCATTAAATCTCTCATTTTTGCATCCCTTTAATACATGCCAGTTTTCACTGCATGTATTTCAAATAAATACTTTGAAAAGGCTGTCGTCCATAACTAGTTCTTATGTCTAAACTTAATATTGTTTCAGTTTGAAAAAGTTGATGTCCTCACTAATTTGTACGTCTAAACTCAAGTCACTATCATTTAACTCGTTCAGCCCAGACAACCCACAGCAAGACGTGGATCAAACATCCCTCAGGGTATGCAGATAACTGAGGAAGCAGTGTTAGAGAACATTACACACAGGAGTCCCGCAACATAGATTATAGAAGAAATAGTTGATGCCGACAGTGACCTAAATAGCCTGCTGACAGCGGTTAGTGACTGCATACCACAGCAGCAGGTGGCTGGCCAAACTAATGTGTAGGCCTGGAAATAGGGCCAACTGCACTGCCGTGTCTATGATGCAAGTGATGTGTTCAGTTTAATATTACGACATGTCCTATGTAATTTGTGTTACTGTGAAATCGTGTTTATTGCCTTTATGCTTAGATCACATTAGTTACTAAGGCATACGGTGTGTGTGTGTGTGTGTGTGTGTGTGTGTGTGTGTGTGTGTGCACGTGAGTAGCTTAATTAGATTTTGATGTGTTTAATGTTTTTCCTTTTATGTTGCGCGGCACTGCAACGATTTCCTAATGTATTGTTACATATGGCAATAAAGTTCTATCATCATCACTGATCTAGCGTGATAGTTCCAAGGGTGGTGCCATAATAGCTTGGCGCCCACAGGTGCCAAGCTATTCTGGCACCACCCTTGAACTATTACGCTCGATTTGTCTCCAGAAGTGTAATACAGTCTTCAGAATGCAACTTAAAAATTTGGGGATTTCTGTGTTGGGGCAGTACGTGTTAAACAAAAACAATAAAAAGTACAAGGTGCATTTCACAGCACATTATGACCGAGACATAATAAATGGATTTCAAATCTGATGTAGGAGACACTGTTTCATTTTTAACAAACAAGTCAGGATTTTTCAGATGCACACCCAAGTGCGCAAAGTTCGTCGGCTATCGATTGGCAGCTGGACGTGCGTGGGCCAACAGCGCCCAATGTTCGCCCAATGGACTTTTGTGTACTGGGACGCTCACAAAATATGTTATGCACCCTTTGGCTGTCGGAAGCAGTTTTTGTCGTGATGATTCCTGTTGGAATCATCATGACAAAATGCCCTACCAACAGCCAAAGGGTTAAACATTTTGTGCTAGAAGCATTTTAAAACGTAGACAGAATTCTATTTTGTTATAGCATGCATGGCAATCAGTGCGTTTTTCAAGGCACTGTAACAACCCAATGCGTGAAATGCCCTCAGGCTGATGTACAGCTATGCTTGGGTGAACTGCGGCTGACAGCCCATGGACTATTTGCGAATTGTAGATATATATACATTACACTTTACTTTACCCACATGTATATGTGTATGCAAATTTATTGCTGCATAGGTTAGATTATTAGAACATTAACCCTTTCAGCCCCAAGGTCCCATTTCTCAAATTTTGGAGGTGTTGCCTAACGACTATGTACTAGTTGTAGGAGATGGATTGATCATGATAATTCCAGGGTAGTGCCAGATGAGCTTGGTGCCTGAAGGCGCCAAGCTCATCTGGCACTACACTTGAATTATCATGATCAATCCATCGCCTGCTGCAGGGTCCTGGGGCGAAAAGGGTTAAGGCTTATGGCAACAGAGCAGATATGAACCTAAAAACATCTCCTAATTTTCACAAATACATCTCACAAACCTAGCTTTTGTGCTATTGTCAAAAATGAGTAGTTCATGACTGAAAAAAAAAACAAAAAAAAACAGAGAGAGAGAGAAAAAAATGAGGACAAAACAAACAGAAAAGCTGTACAAAGCAAATGCATCAAATTCCACAATTCAATGTAAATTGTACCAACACCTATCATTATTCCTGTTATCAAATTTTAAAGAAGAAAACAATATTGTTGAATTTAAAACGGTTATATTCTGTAATTCGTACCCCTTCAAATGCATGAAAATGCACCAAATTATGCAAACTCCTCTACATGTACCTTATTTTGTTCACAGTCTCAAACTGCTTATGAATGAGCCATCTGAAAAAAACAGATCATAAAGTGAGGATGTTGTTCAGTAATCTCCCTTTAAAAGGATTTAAAACAGTTTGTAAAAGAATTATGCGCATACTTTTGAGTATTAAAAATAGATATGGTGTGCAGAAAAACATTTACAGGGTACATTGTCTGTAAAAGATGTATGTATAAAAATCTCATGATATAGCATTCGCTTTGATAAAAAAAATGTGCATAGTAAATATGGATCGAGGCATGCAGCTAAAATCTGCGTGCCGGTCTGTGATTTTGAACCTTATAGCTTATGGCATTAGGTTCAAAATCACAGTCCGGACACTTTCACTTCCAGCGCCAAATGGCTTGCATTTTGAGAAGCGGATTGACCATGACAGCTCAGGGATACTAGTGTCTGATGGGCTTGGCATCTGATGTGACAATACCCCTGAGCTGTCAGGATCAACATTTTGTCCGGCTGTTGACTCTGGGAGTGAAAGTGCTCAACATCAAATATCTCTTGGAAGACAGCACATTAACAGCATCACAGTGCTGCTGCACTCACTCCAGTACATGGACACTAGTCACTACTGTACATAACAACAAAACATGTTGCTGTAACCTTCTTGTGCATGCTGCCACCAGTATTGTAAACAGTACTGAAGGCTGCATGCACAAGGGGGTTAACATGATACATATACATGATGAGTAATGTCGTACAAGTATGAACTTCAGTAATAAAAATGTATCTATCACTAAACGACTGTAAGTAAGTCCCCTATTGTGAAGGTGTAGTATTAAACAACAATATCAATGACAGAAGCAAGAAATTCAAACAAAATACAAACTAATACTTTGTACAAAATTTGATAACTTTTATAATAAACGTTAAATGCATGCAACTTTCTCTCCAAACATGAGTGCAGTTTTCTTTCAACATTTTATGGTATACATGTATTTGATTAAAAAAAACAACAAACAAACCATTTACACACACACACATGCACACACTGTTACAACACATGCACACACACACACACACACACACACACACACACACACACACACACACACACACACACACACACATACACTCGGGTACCAATCATATAATTACCTGCCTTACCCAACACAAATGAAATACACATATATATGAAAATCTGTTCACAAAAATTACAAGTTACACAACAAATCAATGCATGTACAATTGTAGCTGTACTGTGTGATGTATGGTAGCACAGTGCACAACAGACCCTCAGGCTGACCGCCGTTGCCTTTGACCATTGCACACTCGTGTGTGGTCTGACAGTGGCCAACGTTGGCCACACATCTCTTTTGTGTCCTGTACTGGGAAGTAATAACAGGCAAAAAAGCCAGGATGTCCCATTTTTTTTTATAGAAAAGCCAGATTTTCATTGTATAACAATGAAAATCTCGCTTTCCTAAAAAATAGGACATTCTGAATTTCACCATGGCTAGAACAGCAGAATCACAATTCATAACTGACCAGTCAACACTGAATAAATGCGTGAAACAATATTTTTTCGTACCACACTAAGTACAGCAGGTAAAGAAGGAGAACAGAGTGTGCTGGTCTGTGATTTTGGACCGTACGACTTCCAGCGGTAAGGTCCAAAATCACAGACCAGCACACAAAGTGTGTCTAACACAGCTACAGGCACTTGATTGGCAACTAATACTTGAAATTTGTTCACAGTTTTGTAACAGCTAAAATTGACAATTGTCTATCACTCAGCTGTTCAAAACGGAAAAACAGAAGTCATCACAATTGAAAAACAATCTCTCATCCCTTAATCTCTCCATTTCCCCCCCCCCCCCCCCCCCCACCCCCCCCCCCCCCACCTCCCAATCCCTTTATGCCCCCACACCCACTGCCTTTGTTTTCTTCTATGGCTATGTCATATTATTCACCCAACAAAATTACAGCAGCACCTGTTTTGAATGACCACCCTAATGAGAGATCACCCGTCATTAAAGACCATCATTTAGTTGGCCGTAGCCGCAATTAAAGACCATCATTTAGTTGGCCGTAGCCACAATTAAAGACCATCATTTTGTTGGCTGTAGCCGCAATTAAAGACCATCATTTAGTTGGCTGTAGCAGCAATTAAAGACCATCATTTAGTTGGCTGTAGCCACAATTAAAGACCATCATTCAGTTGGCTGTAGCAGCAATTAAAGACCATCATTTAGTTGGCTGTAGCTACAATTAAAGACCATCATTTAGTTGGCTGTAGCCACAATTAAAGACCATCATTCAGTTGGCTGTAGCCATCTAAATGGTGATCTTTAATGACAGGTGACACACTTTGCCCTCTTGGTCTTCTCTTGTGAGAGAGGACTAAAATTGTCTTTTAAGAACACTGTTTTCTTGGAATCGTGTTGGTTGATAACACAGCATGTACTACAGTGTACACACTCTTAATATAATGCACAGACTGATCTGATTAGGGGAAAACACCTGAACCCAACAACAAACACATAGCACTAACCCATTTAGCTCCAACATTACAGCAGGAGATGGATCGACCATAATAATTCAAGGGTAGTGCCAGATTAGCTTGGCACCGTCAGGCGCCAAGCTAATCTGGCACTACCCTTGAATTATTATGGTCGATCCATCTCCTGCAACATAGTCATTAGGTGACACCTTCAAAATTTAGGAAATGTGTCCTTGGGATTATATGGGTTAAAACAAATATTGTAGCAACACAGCAGCTATTCTGTCCATGTTTAAATTCAGCAGTTGTCAATTATTTGTACAAAATGTATTAAAAAAATACTGAAATGCGGATGCATGATTATGAAAGATATCACAAGCCGGTAAAATTATGCTTTTCAGGGGGACACATTTTCTCGTATGTACGGTAAGAGTAATTTCATTCTCCACCAAAACAAAATACAACCAATTAATAATGTACCATGTGGATTTCAGGCACAGAAAAAAAAAGAGCGCCTCGGCACAAAGAGATTTCAGAAATATATACTGTACTGATGAGCAGTAGAAACGCCACATTGAAATCAATAGAAACACGTTAGTTTTTCCGTGATTTTGATGATGCTGATTTTTCTGCTCATCAGTACACTGTTAAGTCCAGTCTGACAACACCTCAACAGCAGTAGAAAAAGAAAAAAAGCAAGGGCAGTTATAAGCAAAAAGATTGCGAAAAAACAACAAACAAACAAAGACCGCCAAAGAAACAAACAAAAAGCACACAAACAGAAACAAGATATAAAACCAAATTGCAAAAGCAATCGGAAAAATCGACTGAATGCCACCATTCAATGCCGACTGGTTGCGAGTCATTCGTTACAAAGGAAACCTCTCTGTTTCCAGCCCTTCACTTTGCAAGAGTCTCCTGAGAATCTATGCCGTCTGCTGGGGTGGGGGGCGGGGAGGGGGGGGGGGGCTTAATGAGGACATGTATGTCTCTTGAAGATGATCAGAGTGTTCCTAATAATTATGACTAGTACGCTTATAGTAGGCTACAAGCTGGTTATCCGCCGTGACTTCCAGTGGACTTCGACGTAAACATAACCTCTCTAGTGTCTGACGGATAAACCGATCAGTGCCGACACTTTACTAGATTGGTGAAATAAAGTCTAAATAAGATATAAAAAATGCGAAATAAACTCTATTAAAATGCATAATAGGCCATCGTGCCGACGTCGGCCGCCGTTGGCCCGCGCACAGCCCGACGGCCTACGTCAGCCCCATTGGCCTTGGCGCACTGGGTAGAGATTACATTATCCGGGCCCCCCCCCCCCCCCACACCCCCCCCCCCCACCCCGGCCCTCCCCCTTAGGCAAAATTGATCACGAGTGCTCAGTTCGACTGATAATGCGACTTTTAGCGAGCATGTTATGGGTCGATCTGAGCAGGAGTAATTTTATTTTGCATAAGGGGAGATCAGGCATGATTTAATTAATTTATACAATGACTTCTTTTTGTTGAAAGGGTGTAATCTCAGAAACGACATATTCCTTTTCTCTTTGAAGTAGTAAGTGAGTAGCCGCTGTCGTGTCGATCGTACTTGACCGCGCCTCAGTGTCTGTGCCGACGGGGGGGGGGGGGGGGGGGGGGGAGGGGGGGGGGGATCTTCAGCCTCGGACAGATGGTGCTTAATGGGCAGACCGTACTTCCCACCGAGTTGCAAAATGGGCACAACTAACCCTATCTCTAACCACAGCTGTAACCCTGTCACTTTAACGCGGACAGGCGGTCAGACACTGATCGAGAACGAATCCTGCATGACGCGGCCGTATCTTGTCCGGCTTCCGGATGTGAAGGCATCGATGCAAGTGACACTGAAGTTATGGAAAAAGAAGACATGTCACAAATCTTTATAAGGAGGAGGAAATAAGTGTCATTTGCAGTCACTTGAGAGCATAAATGAGCCACTATGAAGCATTACAAAACGACCAGCTCTCACAATGTAACCCTTTGAGTGTTTGTATCAGTTTTAGTCGCGATGATTCATCGCGACCAAAACCGCTACCGACACCCAAGGGGTTAATCGATTCATCCTAGGACAACACTTGTTAAAAACGTAGGAATTTGTTTGCGACTTTGATATCGGCCCATCGCATTTAAAATTCACCAAAATTACACCCTACATCATAATGAAACGTTGTAAAGTAAAAGTACAACACAAACTATATTGGGTGCAAATTTCAGACTTACTGGTCGCATGGTTTTTACCTTATGTGTGTTTGTTCACATGGTCCTTCAATTATGTTGCATCGTATTGCCCCTTCACACCTACAACATGACTGTCGCAACTTTTGGAGGTATCTGTAACTGTTCAAATCCATTAACTGCCAATGAACGAACTGTCCCTCTGCATTTACAGGCTTGCATACAGCACTGGCATGGGACGATCGCTGCGTAATCGATCACCTACTAACACGGATAGTAGTAAATACATGTAGCACACTACTACCCGTGTCAGTGGTCGATCACACAACAATCACACTAAGCCTGCGGCTTGCGGTGCGATTTTGCTTGGAGCTGAAAATAGGTCAAACGAAACCGCATTTACTTCGAGGGTGTGATCATTATTTACAGTTTGATAAAAATGGCCAGAAATAGAAAAGATCCTCTTGGCCAATGATTTACAATGATTAATGTCTTAAAAGCAAAAATGGTGACGTCACCGTGTCGCCATCTTTTTTACCTTTTCTGACACGCGAAATAGCTTTTTTGACCAGTGAATAGGTGTCCCATCTTTCACATACTATGATAAAAACATATATACTAATGTTATGACAAATCATCAATGGAAACGTAAGCAATACAATGTTTTCGAATGGCGAAATTGAAAGGTGATATTTAAAGGTCAAGGTCACCTAAAGTTGTACTTCATGAAAAAAAAAAGATATTTTTGAAAATGTCATAACAAAAAAAATTACTACATGTGAAAGCATGTGAGGAATTGCTATGAATAGTTGATAAACTACTAGACTTGACCTTCATGAAGGTCAAGGTCACAGTTCATGAAACGTTTGTAAGAATATTCAGTTTACAGTAGGGGCCAAACATTTTGCTCTTATGTTACGAAGACCTACTCACAACATGATCTCTTACTACTGAATCATATTCTGTTGAAATGATCAGGAACATTATAATATAGATATCATTTACAATTAAGGTCAAGGTCACAATATGTGCAATTGTTGTGCACTTAATCTTATAACCCAAGATGATGCTCAATTAGATGCGTGTCAAATGCGGGAATAAGTTAACTACTCCATGGCACACACACACACACACACACACACACACACACACACACACACACACACACACACACACACACACACACACACACACAATACACACGAAGATATAAACTCTTATATAGGTAGGAGAAAGGAACAGATCTCATTTATTGTTTATGCATGGTCCATTCTGATAAGTTTGGAACTTCTGCAGAGCCTGTAGCCGTGGCAAATAATACGCAGGCCACCGGTTCAGTTGCTTAAACCAGCGTTAAGATGGTAGTCATGTAATTTCGCCCCCTTCCCGTAATAGTACTGTTTTTACCGACAGTCTGTGCGGTTAGTTTAGTTTGTGTCTACTGATCTCTCGAGTTGTGCCTTCTAGCAGGATGCTATACACTGTTATGATCTGCCATAATAGTATACTTTTATTAGGAGCATAGATAGCTCAGTTCACTACTGACATAATCTAGAAGTAAACTTCAGAATACATCTAGGCAAGGTGGGCATTTTATGTGTTGCCCCCGATGATCATGACGGACATGACACATCCCTAAACTGCTGTTTAGGTTCCGCGTGTCCACATACTGGCTAATCGCAAACCCTTACTTCAACCACCCATTCTTTAACAGATCCACACACACACACACACACACACACACACACACACACACACACACACACACACACACACACACACACACACACACACACACACACACACACACACACACACACCGATCAACAAAATGATCCCGACATTAGAACTGGTATTGCATTGGAACTGGTTTTAGAATCCCTCATTTTCTGTTTGTCGTTGACGTAAGTAGATAGATGTTTGGCGCAGCGCGTATTACATCCCCCCCCCCACCCCCCACCCCACCCCCTCTCATCCTTATATTTTTATTTTATTCTGATTTGGGCAGCCACAACTGTCAGACATAAGTGTAGCCATCAGTATTAAATTAATTAGAAACATACTGCAAGCTCTCTCTCTCTCTCTCTCTCTCTCAGTCTCTCTCTCTCTCTCTCTCTCTCTCTCTCTCTCTCTCTCTCTCTCTCTCTCTCTCTCTCTCTCTCTCTCTGTGTTTGTATATAATATGTGTGTGTTTATTGTCACTTGCAGCTTAGACCCCCCCCTCCCCCCCCCCCTCGCCGCTGACCCCTCCTCCCATCCCATCCCCCTGTTTTCACCCACATGCCTCCAGTTTTTATTTACGCCCAGCATAGACGCAATACTCACACTCTTAACATAAACTGACTAATTTCCACCATGCTTCAAAGTACGAAAATGTACGCAAACTTAGCTATAAGAATTCGTATTCAGGAAACGTAATGAAAATCCATCTACTTTAAGCTCACGGTACTATTATATAACGTCACCAGATTTTACAAACTGAGTAAATATGAAGTGCACATACATTATTGTAAGTGTTTTAGCATACAAAACGTCTTTTGTGTGCCGTTTAATTCCACTAATCCTGGAACAAGTGCATCAGACTACCACCCCTTAAAAATGGTGCTATTTTCATAGGGTCCAAATATGGAATGCTGTGACGTCATCGCATATGAAAAATAATATAATAATGTTTATTATTTTCTGAATGCCCGATAAAAGACGAACACGCTGATACTAATTAAGAAGTATTTTCATGTAGTTATCATGCTTTTACTGTCTCTCAAGTACCCCTACCCCCGAAAGTTATGACCCCTTTGGGGGGTGGTTTAGGTCAAATACTGTGGTATCTTCGATACGGTGTTTATTTTGGGAAAATACCTAGGAAGCTCTATGATTTTGGATAGACTTTCAGAAAAACATAGTCTCCGATTCCCCGCAAAGGGGGGGGGGGGGGGGGAGGGGTCTACGGAGGACCAAAGGTCCATTACACTAGCTAAGCCAGTTTCACTATTTCGTTCAGTTGTCTTCAGAGGTGTCATGATGGTACGATATAGATATACTGAGAAGCTGGACTGGCAGATTCTCTCTGAACGCAAATACAGAGGTGCAAAAACGCCCCGTGGTGCCAATACACAAGCGGAACATACACCAAGGGCCCACTTGCAATTACGGGTTTTCCAAACTCTATTTATAGGGCTTTTTCTTTTCTGTTCGACCGGAGGCTGACGACACTGATTCATGGAGCCTTGACACACCGGCCGGCTGTTGACACGGTGCCTATATCTTTGTTTACAAACAACATTCGCTACAAGTTCGCCCGTCTTCTCTGCGATTTTGTTAATTTTGATTGGCATATCTGTATGTATATAGCGCAACGTATCGTGTGAACATGTTATGCCGGAAGGATATCGGTGACTTGAATCTTCTGCAACAATGGCGGATTGATTGCGGCCGCAACACTGATTAATTTGAAAACGACTACCCGGCGACATAGTATTCACCAAGACCCGCTTGGCCCTGCACGACTGCGCGACTGAGTTACTATACCGACGAGCAAAAGAAATGCGACATTTTTTAAATCAAAAAATGTCCCATTTCTTTTGCTCGTATATTTATTAATAATAATAATGTACAGTGAGAGAGAATGACCGTGTCACGCAAGTCATCATGTCGAGTACAGGTGGTGATCATCGTGTGACAGCGGCCTGTATGGTATCGGCAAGGTTAGTACTGGTATACTGTGACATTATTCCCAGGAAGCAAAGGGCGACCCTCAGGCCGATGTCGGCCGCTGCCGCGCACAGCCGTGCTCGTGACTGAAATCCTACAGGCAGTTTAAAGAGGAACAGATTCTTATGAGCCCCCATCATTGCAAGGGATCATAAGAACGTGTGTCTCGCGTGACAAAAACCAGCCTTTTGGCCTACTTGATTTGAGGAGGTTTTCGAGTCTGTCAAGTTCAAGTTGACGCTACGAGCGCGTTGTACCTTCGTGCCACAGCCACTGTAGACTATCACAGGCGCGCCGCAAATATCGCTTGAAAGCCGTGGACAAGACTGACTTCACAGAACGCGCGCACGACTGATTAATTTCCGCCGAATCATTTTAGGTTGTTACGAACTACGTTTTGTTGTGCATCTGTGGGTGTGCCACGTTATAATTATCTTGTGTGTGTGTGTGTAGGGGGGGGGTGGGGGGGGGGCATAAAAGAATATGTCGAATCTGAGGTTTTGAATTATTTGTTCAACGACTTTTTTTTAAAATGATTTTAACCATTATAAAAGTAGTGTAGTAGTAGTAATTATGCCCGTGCTGAGTTCGACCGAAAAAATGCTCGCGTAAACTCGCATTTTAGCAGTCGAACTGCGCACGCGTATTTTTTTTGTATTTTTTAACTCATTCAGCCCGACACACCGGCCACAGCAAGATATGGATCGACCGTGATGGTTCAAAGGTGGCTGCCAGGACAGCTTGGCGCAACATAGGCGCCAAGCTATTCTGGCACCACCCTCGAACTATCCTGGCTGATATGTCTTCTTAATTGTAATGCTGTCCTCGGAGGACAACTCCAAAATGTGGGTATTTTGTACCTGGGTATTTCGTACTTGGGACACAATGGTTTAACGGGAGGTCAGGCATTATCGGTTTAATCTGTATTTACCATGAGCGTTCAACAAGACAGTTGACGACAGCTATACACTGCTCAGCCTGCAACATCTTACCATCAAACAACTTCAGAACTTCCTCGGGCGGACGTCAACCGCAGTTGATCAGCGCACGGCTGCGCATAACGTGGGCCCGATAGTATTTTGCTTATTGGGTTTGCCGTTAAACGTGAATTCTTTTATTTTTAATTCATGATTCGCGAATCGCAACTGATAAATCGCCGAGAATAATCCCCCATACCCCCCACCCCGCCTCCTTTTCATATCACCCCTAATAATAGTCCGCCGTCATCGGCATTCGAATGTGTGCTGATCTGTGATTTTTAACCTTACGTCATTAAACCCTATGGTTCAAAATCACAGAGCGGCATACAAATTGAATGCAAAATGCAATTCATGAAAAAAATCAAATCTGCGCTCACCTGTAAATTATGCAGAGGTACAATTCAGCAGTTTTGTTGTCAGTCTTGTAGGCCAAACGTTTCACGAGTCTTTGAAATGTCATGTATCCGTTGGAAGCTTTGTACACTGACTCTTAAATATTTTGTAAATCTACACAGCTGTTAAAAGTGTGTGTGTGTGTGTGTGTGTGTGTGTGTGTGTGTGTGTGTGTGTGTGTGTGTGTGTGTGTGACAGTGTGTGTGTGTGTGTGTGTGTGTGTGTGTGTGTGTCAGTGTGTGCCGTGTGTGTGTGTGTGTGTGTGTGTGTGTGTGTGTGTGTGTGTGTGTGTGTGTGTGTGTGTGTGTGTGTGTTTTATACAGCTGTTTAATCGCGTGGGTATCGCTGGCCTGGATGGACAGTTGTAGAGGGTGTAAGTGGAAAGTAAGACATTAATGTGTTCGCTGATAATGTCGTTAATAATGCTCTTTAAGTTTTAAATAAAGTTTTAGTAATTGTATTAGTTTAGAGTTTTAATATGTCTTAATATTAGTATTATAAGTCTTACAGATTTAGCATATTAATATCAGGTACAAATGGGATATTAGAATGTCCTGATATTAATTAATGTTTACTGAATGACTTTATTTGATTGTTCCCCCCGTCCACACAAATGTAATTGCCCTTTAAGTGATAAATAAAGTTATTTGAATTGAATTGAATTGACACGTTTTGAACACTGCGGTCGCCAACGAAAAACGCCTTATTATTTAGACCTGCTCCGGAATCACAGAACGTGGGGGGAAAAAAACAACAACAACTTAATACCAGAAAAATCAGTTGACATGTATCAATTAAAATGAAATTCACTAAAGTAAACGAACTATTAGGCACGTGAGAAAATAAGTTCCAGTGGGTTTTGTCTGCACTGACAAACCTACCGACCTGCGTTAGTTCAGATGCTTCTCTGTGCTTGGTACACCGACAAGTGTCACTATATCAGAAATTGTGAGAGTACCGTCCGCAAGTCACAGTCACTGAGTCGGCGTGTCTGAATGCCGGCACGTGTAGGACTATAATCGCGGGGCGTGATACGCGAAAAAGACGGAACCCATCCAGTCAGGCTAAACTATGATCCTGTACCTACCCGGCGGCCTCCTCATGAGGCACACATTATCATGAGTCCCTGTAAAGCAGAGGCTCGTGAAAATCTGTGCGTCTTGTGACATAAAGCCTGCCTTATTTACCTCATCGAGTTGAAGGAGATCTGTTTGTCGCTACTGAGTACCCACTCCCCGGCATCGATCGCATTTGACGGCGGAGGGTAGGTCTAGGCTAGGACCCAACAGCTGTAGCTGTGGAAGGACAATGGAAAGGCTAGCAATCGTAAACAATGGATGGGTCAACAGTTTGCAGATAAAAGGGTATAGGGCTCGGGAAGTTTCCCGCGTTGCCTAGCAGCATCGGCGCGTCAGCCGCCATTTTAAGAGGATATAGTCATCGTATAGTAGCGAAATAGTGTTTGAACACTTTTTTCTTCATTTTTCTTTCTCTTTGGAAACAAACAAAAACAGATTCTGGTGAGCGGTTTCATACAGTGATGGCACGCCTTGCTGTTATTGCTTATAGTACGTCAGGACTTTTCTGACATTACCGCAAAAACAGCGATTTCCCTATGATGCCGAGCGCTTAGTCCCGTATCCTCACAAGATGGCCGCCACGACAGGCGTGTTAACGTCAGCTTCCCGAGCCCTATAGTTTTTTTTTTAAAAACTCATTCAGCCCGACGCACGTAGTTCCCAAATTTTGGAGGCGTCATCTAACGACTAAGCACCTGTTGCAGGAAATGGATCGACCATAATAATTCAAGGGTAGTGCTAGATTAGATGTCTTCTACTGGCCATGCAAACACCATATTCCATGGAAAATCAGTAAATCAGTGAATATGCGATGTCTCTGTAATCAGAATGTAGGGAACGGAACGTACGGTGTGGGCTAAACACATCATTTGTCATGAGCTAAAATACCGATCTAGCGATGTTTGATTTAGTCGTGTTCCATGCCTTGTAGCTCAAATAGTTAACAACAGAAAACGCAAAATTGAATAACACTGAGATACATAAATAAAATACATAAATAATCAGTAATCATGTCGACCGCTGAATCTGTGTATAGTTTTTGTTGTTTTTTATGGCGAGAAGTGTCTGTGTAAACTCATAAACCAGCCTATGCACACACAGAAATGTAACCGCCAAAAATAAATAAACAAATAAATAAATAAATCTGCTCAACACTCACCAGTGAATATTATACAGAGCTAGACATCCAGATTAAATAAACACGTTTTGAACAGATCACCGACACGGATGAAACAGTTACACACTGACCGTACTTACACACGTGCAACTCGCTCCAGAGTGTAGGGGACAACACGAACTTGTGACTGAAATGCTACAGGCAGATTCAAGAGGAACGGATTCTTATGAGCCCCGACGATTGCAAAGGATCATAAGAACTTGTGTTTCGCGTGACAAAAACCAGCCTTTTGGCCTACTTGATTTGAGGAGGTTTTCAGGTATGAATCAACGCAACGAGCGTGTTGCACCTTCGTGCTAGGCCACTGTCGGCTAGCGCACGCCGGCGCAGCATAATGTTAGGTCGCTGTGCCGAGGTCATGTTACCTATTGAAATGAGGTCGCTGTGAGGTCATGTCACATATTGAACTGAGGTGGGGCAGTAAGAGGACCGATGTTATAAAAAAAAAATCTTCTGCCTTCCCAGTTTAGCATTTTGTAGAGAGGCAGTATGCTGGAATTTGCTTAATCTCTTGATAGTTGAGAAGAGACATAATATGTTTGGTGCTTTGATTCATACCAACCTTGACTTAACCAACGAACTCTTTTTTGGCCTAGTTTGGTGATTTGAGGTGTGTACTAGTTTTTGCTGAACTTGGATGTAGGGTTGGTACAGAATCATGTTGATAGCCAGGAAACGAGACGGATGATGTCCTTATTTTTATTTCATTTTATTTTTTATTTTGTGCATGGCAAATATGCAGCAAGTGGGCGGTGGTGTTGTTTAGGGGATTGAAAAATTAGGGGATGACTGGGACAGACTAAGGCTAAGGCATTTTAACAGATGGGACTGCCGGGGATGCCCACTGTGTATTTTACCTGTGATCTCTTGGAGCGAGTTAAATTTGGCCACAAGGCCTATCGACTGAGTTTACCGTCTGACGGGCCTGGCTGTTTCCCGAGTCTGTCTCCAATCACATCGTTGTGACGTTAGTAAATTAGAAACAACAAGTGTCAATATATATCAGTGAATCAGTTGTAAACCGTTTGAGTTCACATTGCAATCCGCACCCGGTGCTGAAATGTAATAAGTCTGCACCGCCGCTGTGCTACCCGGCCTCCACAAGAGGCGGGCACAGATTCTCATGAATCCCTGCTCTTGTGACAAAAAATCCTGCTCACTTCCTTGAGACGAGTGCCGGCTTTCGTCACGAATGACTGACTATCATTTACATTTCCCTCCTCACTATGTTTAAGCAGGGGTGTTGGGGAGGAGGGGGGGGATGGGGCGGGGGTGAGGCGTTCCGGACCCCCCCCCCCCCCCCCCCCCCACCAAAAAAGATTTAAAATGCTATAACAAAGTCCTCCTCCCCCCACCCTCAAAAAAAAAAAAAAAAAAAAAAAAAAAAAAAGGTCTAGTGTCAGGGAGGCCTTTTGTTTGTATGCGATGCGTGTAGCCGTGCGGCCTTTATGGTGTGCAAAATGTGGGGGAATTAAAAGAGAGGTGAGTCAAGATGGTAGTCATGGTGCTTTGTATTTATCATTACCCGCACAACATTTTTAAAAAAGCAGTACATGACAAAACGTAAGGCAGGGGATCTAACTGTTGTCTGTCCAGCGCTGTGATTCCCCTTGGTTTGAGTACTGACAATTCTGCCAGCGCTAGCCTCACCTATCTGGTTTGTGAGTAAAACGTAAGTCAGTTGTAAGAACACAGTGTTGTTAAATGCTGGACGGCCAAACACAGGTTGCCGGAACTTTAGCCATCCAGAACCAAAAAGACTGGAATGCGCTTAGTCAGTACTATATCAAAGATGGTAAAAAGTATGTACGTGTCGCTGGTCACGTCCAGGCCATCAACAGACAACGCGCGCCTTAAGAAAAAAGTACTGCACGCGCGCAGGCGATAAGGTACTAGCAGGGTACTATAATGGTGTCAGTTTTCACAGCTAGCGGCTGAATCAGGAAAATCCAAGGTTAGGGGGGGGGGGGGGGATTGCTATGTGCGGGTGATGATAATTAGCAAGACAAAACCCGCTCTGTTGCATCCCCGCCGACTTTAACACTACAGCGGCCTCGATGTAGAAACACTGATTTATAAAATCATCTCAAATGGAAAATCCATAGAAACCATTCATACCGGCGGCTTTTACCATAAAATACACCATACATGCAAATAACTTATTTGCATGTGCCGCTTACCGCGACTAACCCGGCATAACAATATTCAACCCCAAGTCCTGTTGTCAACGCAGTTTAGGTGCAGACTAGAAACCTACAGTCTTTATCAAACCGCCTAAGCTTTGCATTGCAAGATACTGAGCTTAGGCTATAGCCATTAAGAGCTTACTCGGGATACATAGTATGCAAAGTTTGAAAAGACAGCCGTCTGAGCCGCAAAGTCAAATGACTGAGACTGGTAAATGAGTTATTACCTACACTGAGCTGATCAGGATATTTCACAATTATCGACTCAACAGACAAACACTGAGATATAAAAGGCAATAAAAAACAACAATTCAACACAAAATAAAGTTACATTAAATGAGGAAAGACAATACAGGCTATTGACAAGGCAGGTGTGATATCCACAACACAAGCGTCTCTAGAAGTCTTTCTCAACTGGCGATTCCATGGCGGAACTGCAACGTGGTGGCAACTATATTTAACACCTGCGTCGCGGTCGCGCGCTGGCCAACAGGACGTCCCAGGACCTCGTCTCAGTTTGGCAGCTCCTTGAAGGTGCCCAATGAGTGACCCATTCCGCCCCCATGTCTTCAGGGATGTGGAATGAGTGGATCGCTCTATGCCTGCGGCGTCCACTGACTGACGAACGTTGAGACGGAGCATCCCGGCCCCCTCTCCGCTGAACCGGTAGGCAATGGGCGAGGCTGCAGTGTCTGATCAGTGGTAGCTAAACTTGGGGAAGCAGCTGAGCCTGTCCATTGGCTTGAGCGTCAGGTTGCTGATCTTCGTCCGCCATCACTAATATCAGCCTGCCGTTTCTCTTGCTTGCGCCCTTTGAGTTGTAGCCATGTGGCTGAATGGTGTGCAAAATGTGGGGGAATTAAAAGAGAGTCAAGATGGTAGTCATAGTGTTTTGTATTTAATTATTACTACCACAACATTAAAAAAGCAGTACAGGACAGAAACGTCAGTCACTGTAAAAACACAATGTTGTCAGTTAAATGCCAAACACAGGTTGCCGGAACTTCAGCCACCCAGAACCAAAAAGACTGGAATGCGCTTAGTCAGTACTTAACTATATCGGCAAGGATGGTAAAAAGTATGTACGTATTGTCGCTGGTCACGTAGGCCATCTACAGACAACGCGCGTGCTGAGAAAAAAGTACTGGCACGCGCGCAGGCGATAAGGTACTAGCAGGGTAATGGTGTTCTCACAGCTAGAGGCTGAATGCAGGAAAATCCAAGGTTAGGGGAAAAAATTGCCGCCTATGTGCGGGTGATGATAATTAGCAAGCCAAAACCCGCTCTGTTACATCAGGTTGAAGGTCCCAAACCAACAGTTGGACCCCCTCCCACCCGGCCTCGAGGTAACTCAGTGATCCGCCCCTAAGAGATCAGAGACTACTCAGAAATATTTTCGGAAATTTTGACGGCTTGTATCTGAAATAAAGTGGCCTGAAACCGGCACCGGTACCGAAGTCAATGGAGGGGGAGGCACAGCCGGGGTAGGCCTACCCGGAGAAAGATTCCCGACGGTCCGCCCGAATTAACGGTGACACTTACTAGACTGAGGAGAAAAGTCCGACGCCGGAGCCCGGTATCGAACCTC
>BTPG01000001.1:317058611-317307923 GCA_036245525.1 Semisulcospira habei | reverse complement strand
ATACAAATTGAATGCAAAATGCAATTCATGAAAAAAATCAAATCTGCGCTCACCTGTAAATTATGCTGAGGTACACTTTTAGCAGTTTTGTTGTAAGTCTTGTAGGCCAAACGTTTTCTTTGAAATGTCATGTATCCGTTGGAAGCTTTGTACACTGACACGTTTTCAACAAGCCGCCAACGAAAAACGGCGAAATAAGGTACACACCACGCCTTATTATTCAGATTTGCTCCGGATTTTCTAGAACGTGGGGAAAAAACAACAACTTAACACCAGAAAAATCAGTTGCCATGTATGAATTAAAAGGAAAATTCACTAAAGTAAACGAACTATTAGGTACTTGAGAAAATAAGTTCCAGTTGGTTTTGTGTGCACAAACTTACCTACCGACCTGCGTTAGTTCAGATGCTTCTCTGTTCTTGGTACCAGTGTCACACCAGTGTCACTGTCAGAAATTATGAGAGTGGCCGTCAGCAAGTCAGTCACTTAGTCGCCGTGTCTGAATGCCCGCACGTGTAGGACGAGTATCGCGGGGCGTGATTCGCGAAGAAAACAGAACCCACTGTGGCCCAGTCAGGCCCTATGATCCTGCCACTCCCGGCCTCCTCATGAGGCACACATTATCATGAGTCACCGTCACTGAAGCCGAGGCTCGTGAAAATGATCTGTGCGTCTTGTGACAAAAAGCCTGCCTTATTTACCTCACCCAGATGAAGGAGACCTGTTCAGTTGTCGCTACACTCCCCGGTGATCGCATGACTGGGCGTCTAGGATAGGGTCTCGACGGTGAAAATCGATACCGGTCCTCTTGCGACAACTTTTGAAAATCAGTGCCTGCTCTGTTTACCTCACTGAGAAAGGAGATAGTGGGGGCGCTTATATCAGTATTTCTCGCTGCGCTGAATCAGTTAGTCTCCAAACTCGAGTTTGCACTGCCGTGAACCTAAAAAGGGAGCACGAGCATCGCGCTATTCTACGGTTATTCTACGCCACTGTGCCGGGACGGTCGTCCGGAATCGCTCGTGTTGACAGCCATGGGTGTTTTTGTTTTGGGCTCTGTGGTCGCAATTTTATCCCGGCTGCGTAAACATAGCAGCATAGAGGCAACACTAGCCACCAAGATACATACAGTACATTTAGCTTCTCACAAGCCCCCGCACTCTGCGCGGAACTCATGAAGATCTATGCCTCTTGGGGAGTTTTGTCTTTGGTTATGGGCGAACATTGCTAGGCAGTGAATGCCATCCATCTGATGTAAAAACAAGAATATATTTATCCTCGTCAGTGAAAGTATGCGGTAACGGTGGAATGAATGTTTCTTGATAGGTTCATTTGTCTCTGTGCCGCACATCAGACGGAACAGAGAACCTTCTGCCATACCATCTCGGCTGACGGCAGTTCCGATGAAAGCGGCCTTCAAGGCAGGCTAAAGCCTTGTACTGTCCCCAGCCCTCAACCAAATAATAGCCCTATCAAAGCCCATTTTAGTATATATTTAATTTTTAATTTGTAACCTGGCTTTTAAATTTCTGCCCGTATATGTGCCTCAGCAGATCCAAGTATATTCCGTAGTGAACCCGAATCTGTCTTTAACAGAACGATAGAGGGCGGGAAAGTGTGTTCATTTATATGGTCATTGATGTACGGTTACTGAAAAACAAAAGAAACGGCTGAAACTCACTGCAAACCACAATAAGCGCATCTCCCTCCCCCTCCCCCACTCAGCCTGGAAAATAAAATTGTGTGAACTGAAAAAGCAAAACTTAGGCACATATTCTCATGGGTCACGGTCCTGTAACTTGCATGACGGACTCCTGAGGATCTCTCAGTCTCTACCTTTTGCTCATCCCTCCTTTGAATCTGTCGAGGCCGTAGCAACACTCCCTGGCCAGTCCCTCATCTTCTCATGTATCTAACGCCCCCCTCCAAGCTCTCAAAACAAACTCCATGTTCCTCACCGAGTTCGACCTCCTCCTCGACCACTACAGCACACGACCCGGAAAACACATCCTTCTAGGCGACTTTAACTTCCACTTTGACAAACCCGACCACCCTGACACAAAACGCCTCTGCACGTCACTTTCAAACCACAATCTTACACAACACATCACTAAACCCACCCACCGACTTGGTCACACCCTCGACTGGATCATCACCCGCACCTCCGATCAACTCTTTCTCGACTGACACCTCCTCTGTGCTTCCCTCTGACCACTTCGCTATTCTCGTCTCCCTCAATCTACCTCCCCCGAAAAAAACCAAGCTCGTTGTCTCTCGCCGCAAACTAAAATCTGTCAACCGCGAGAGCTTCTTCGACGAAGCTGTCGACCTTCTCTCGGACCCCGCCCCCTCTCCCGATCTTGCATCCCATTTCGATTCCTCCCTTCGAAAACTTCTAGACACCCATGCCCCTGTCACCACCTGCTCCATACCCAACCGACTCCCCTCGCCCTGGCTCACTGATGATATAGCTGAGGCCAAGCGCGAGCGCCGACAAGCGGAACGCCTCTGGCGCTCAACTGACCTCACCGTTCACAGACAGATCTTCCAAACAACTAGATCCAAAGTCTGCAAAATGATCTCCGAATCTAAACGCAAACACCTTCAAAACCAAATCCTGGAATCCACCTCTTCCAAAACCCTCTACGCCACCATGAACACACTCCTAGGCACTTCTAAAGACTCTCCTCTCCCCAACACACACAGCAAAGAAGAACTCCCGTCTGCTTTCTCTACCTATTTTTCGGACAAAATCCAAAATCTGCGCGACACACTCGACACCCTGCCTCCTCCGCCTTGCCCTCCCGACCCCACCTTTTCCGGCACTCCCCTCTCGTCCTTCCGCCCCGTCTCTCAGGATGAAGTCCTCAAGACCATAAAGTCCATGCCCTTCAAAACCTGCGAACTTGACCCCCTCCCAGCTTCTCTCTACCGTGACGGCCTTCCAAAACTTCTACCCTTCATTACCGACATCATCAACGCATCTCTAGAAAACGGCTCCGTCCCCGATATCTTCAAGTCCGCCATCGTCCGTCCTCTCCTCAAAAAACACAACCTCGACCCAAACGAACTCAAGAACTATCGCCCAGTCTCCAATCTCTCTTTTCTGTCCAAGCTTCTTGAGAAGGTTGTTCTCAACCAGCTCAACCTCCATCTCACCGACAACAACCTCCTCAGTCCATTCCAGTCTGCCTATCGCAAACATCACAGCACTGAAACAGCCCTTCTACATATCTTAAACGAGCTGCTTCTCTCCACCGACTCTGGCAACATCTCCCTTCTTACACTACTCGATCTCTCTGCCGCCTTTGACACTATAGACCACTCTATCCTCCTCCACCGACTCCACCACTCCTTCGGCATCACCGACTCTGCTCACTCCTGGTTTCTCTCCTACCTCTCCGACAGACAGCAGTCCGTCACCATCAACGGCGTCTCTTCCAACCCGGTAACGCTCTCCTGCGGAGTTCCACAGGGATCCGTCCTGGGACCGGTCCTTTTCACACTCTACACCTCTCCTCTGTCCAACATCATCCAGTCTCACCGCATACACCACCACCTCTACGCTGACGACTCACAACTGCAAGACAATGACAAACTCGACAACACTCAGTCACTACTGACTCGCACGGCTGACTGCTACGAAGACGTGAAAAACTGGATGACAGCAAACAAACTGAAACTGAACGACGACAAAACGGAAGCCATGCTGGTAGGCACTCGCCAGAAACTCTCCCAGCTCCCTCCCTCTCTCCACCTTCAACTCGATAGCACCCCCATCTCCCTCTCTGACTCGGCCAAGAACCTCGGCGTCATCCTCGATTCCTCTCTGTCCATGACCAGCTTCGTCTCCGCCACGACCCAGGCATGCTATTTCCACCTCCGCCGCATCAGTCAGATCAGAAAATACCTCACTACCGAAGCTGCCACCAAACTTGCTGTCTCTCTCATCTTATCTCGCATCGACTATTGCAACTCTCTCCTTTCCGGTCTCCCTCACTCCACCATCTTCACTCTCCAGCGCGTCCAGAACAATGCTGCCCGCCTCGTCCTCAGAAAGAAAAAATCCGACCACATCACACCCCTGCTCAAACTCCTCCACTGGCTCCCAATCCCCCAACGCATCCAATATAAAGTTCTCTCTCTCTGCTACAAATCCCTGAACAACTGCGCTCCTGCCTATCTCTCTAACTTACTTCACCCCTACACACCTTCCCGCTCTCTCCGCTCTGCCTCCGACCCTCTCCGCCTCCACATCCCTCGCACCAAACTCAACACTTTCGGCCCCCGCTCCTTCTCCGTCTACGGTCCATCCACCTGGAACACTCTCCCACTCAGTCTCCGTCAGAAACACTCTCTCTCCTCCTTCCAGTCCGCCCTCAAAACTCACCTCTTTCAACAGTTTTAGCACTATATCACCACACTCCCCACCCCAAGCTGACCGTCGTAATGTATTTCACTGTTTGTGGTACGTGAGTCATTGTCTAAAGCGTGCGCATGCGTGCGCGAGTTGTGAGTGTGCGCTTAGAGTTATAATTATTATAAGATAAGCGCATTATAAATACCGTAATTATTATTATTATTATTTATCTATGCCTTTTCTCATCAGTAGAAAGGGCCACTATCACACTGAATTGAATTAGATACACTCACTGATACGCACCTTCGAAGCGTTGACAGCAATTATAAACAAACCGCTCTGCTGAAAAAAGGGGACAGAAACAGAACAGCTCGAGCTCACATTCCATCGAATGAAAATGATTAGGCTTATTCCAGTCTGAGTTAGAACTGTGTCAGTATATATTTTAAATTTGTAACCTGGCTTTTAAATTTCTGAGTTTTCAGAATTATATGTGCCTCAGCAGATTCAAGTATATTCTGTAGTGAACCCGACTCTGTCTTTACCAGAACAAAAGAGGGGGGAAAAGTGTGTTCATTTATAATATGGTTATTGATGTACGGTTACTGAAAAAGAAAAGAAACGGCTGAAACTCAATGCAAATCACAAAATAGCCCATCTCGCTCCCTTTCTCCCACTTTATCTATCTTATCTTATCTTATCTATCTATCTATATCCCGTAGTCTTGCTGACCGTTGGGGCACCACTGATGACTTGGCAACCAGCTCCCTCCAATCCTCTCTGTTCTCTGCCATTCTCAGCGTATCGCCCACTCAGCCAGGAAATTAAAATTGTGTGAACTGAAAAAGCAAAACTTAGGCACAGATTCTCATGGGTCACGGTCCTGTAACTTGCGTGGCGGACATTTGAGGATCTATGCCTTTTCTCATCTGTAGAAAGGACCACTATCACACTGAATTAGATACACTCAATGATAAATACCTCCTGTCTGGAATAAACATAGATCCTCATGGCGCCCGCAGATACGAAAGCTAATGAGAATCCTGACTCTTGCCTGCCTCTATCATTATGCTGGTCATTACATAGAAGAAGCTGCGCGAGCTGATTCAGTGACTGCCTTCCATAGTGTATTAGACGCGATGACAGCAATTATAAACAAACCGCTCTGCTGGAAAAAGGGGACTGAAACCGAGAAGAGCGCGCGCTCATATTCCATCGAATCAAAATGATTAGGCTTTTCGGAGTCTGAGTTAGAACTCAGTTAGTCTCCAAACTCGAGTTTGCACTGCCGTGAACCTAAAGGAAGCATGAGCATCGCGCTATTCTACGGCTATTCTACGCCGCAGTGCCGGGACGGTCGTCGAATCGCACGTGTTGACAGCCATGGGTGTTTTGTTTTGGGCTCGGTGGTCGCGATTTCATCCCGGCTGCGTAAACATAGCAGCATAGAGGCAACACTAGCCACCAAAATACATACAGTACATTTAGCTTCTCACAAGCCCCCGCACTCTGCGCGGAACTCATGAAGATCTATGCCTCTTGGGGAGTTTTGTCTTTGGTTATGGGCGAACATTCCTAGACAGTGAATGCCATCCGTCTGATGTAAAAACAAGAGTATATTTATCCTCGTGAAAGCATGCGGTAACGGTGGAATGAATGTTTCTTGATAGGTTCATTTGTCTCTGTGCACATCAGAAGGAACAGAGAACCTTCTGCCATACCATCTTACGGCAGTTCCGATGAAAGCGACCTTCAGGACTGGCTAAAGCCTTGTACTGTCCCCAGTCCTCAACCAAATAATAGCCCTAACCAAGCCCATTTTAGTATACATTTTTCATTTGTAACCTGGCTTTTAAATTTCTGCCCGTATATGTGCCTCAGCAGATCCAAGTATATTCCGTAGTGAACCCGAATCTGTCTTTAACAGAACGATAGAGGGCGGGAAAGTGTGTTTATTTATATGGTCATTGATGTACGGTTACCGAAAAACAAAAGAAACGGCTGAAACTCACTGCAAACCACAAAGCGCGTCTCCCTTCCCCTCCCCCACTCAGCCTGGAAATTAAAATTGTGTGAACTGAAAAAGCAAAACTTAGGCACAGATTCTCATGGGTCACGATCCTGTAACTTGCATGACGGGCTCCTTTGGATCTATGCCTTTTCTCATCAGTAGAAAGGGCCACTATCACACTGAATTAGATACACTCACTGATACGCACCTTCTGTCAGTCTGGAATAAACATAGATCCTCATGGCGCCCGCAGATGCGAAAGCTCATGAGAATCGTGCCTTATGCCTGGCTCTATCATTATGCTGGTCCTTACATACAAGAAGCTACGCGAGCTGGTTCACTGACTGCCTTCCAAGTGTAACAGACGCGTTGACAGCAATTATAAACAAACCGCTCTGCTGAAAAAAGGGGACAGAAACAGAATAGCTCGAGCTCACATTCCATCGAATGAAAATGATTAGGCTTTTTGGAGTCTAAGTTAGAACTGTGTCAGTATATATTTTAAATTTGTAACCTGGCTTTTAAATTTCTGAGTTTCCAGAATTATAATTATGTGCCTCAGCAGATTCAAGTATATTCCGTAGTGAACCCGACTGTCTTTACCAGAACAAAAGAGGGGGGAAAAAGTGTGTTCATTTATAATATGGTCATTGATGTACGGTTACTGAAAAACAAAAGAAACGGCTGAAACTCACTGCAAACCACAATAGCCCATCTCGCTCCCTTTCCCCCACTCAGCCTGGAAATTAAAATTGTGTGAACAGGAATAAGCAAAACTTAGGCACAGATTCTCATGGGTCACGGTCCTGTAACTTGCGTGGCGGACATTTGAGGATCTATGCCTTTTCTCATCTGTAGAAAGGACCACTATCACACTGAATTAGATACACTCAATGATAAACACCTCCTGTCTGGAATAAACATAGATCCTCATGGCGCCCGCAGATGCGAAAGCAAATGAGAATCCTGCCTCTTGCCTGCCTCTATCATTATGCTGGTCCTTACATAACAAGAAGCTGCGCGAGCTGATTCAGTGACTGCCTTCCATAGTGTATTAGACGCGATGACAGCAATTATAAACAAACCGCTCTGCTGGAAAAAGGGGACCGAAACCGAGAAGAGCGCGAGCTCACATTCCATCGAATCAAAATGATTAGGCTTTTCGGAGTCTGAGTTAGAACTGAACTGGTGTGGCTGAATGGTGTGCAAAATGTGGGGGAATTAAAAGAGAGTCAAGATGGTAGTCATGGTGCTTTGTATTTAATTATTACTAGCACAACATTAAAAAAGCAGTACAGGACAGAAACGTAAGTCAGCTGTAAAAACATTACTGATGTTGTCAGATGGACGGCCAAACACAGATTGCCGGAACTTCAGCCACCCAGAACCAAAAGGACTGGCATGCGCTTAGTCAGTACTATCAAGGATGGTAAAAAATATGTACGTAGTGTCGCTGGTCAAGTAGGCCATCTACAGACAACGCGCGTGCTTAAGAAAAAAGTACAGCACGCGCGCAGGCGATAAGGTACTAGCAGGGTACTATAATGGTGTTCTCACAGCTAGAGCCTGAATGCAGGAAAATCCAAGGTTAGGAGGAAAAACTGCTATGTGCGGGTGATGATAATTAGCAAGTGTTACGATTGTGGTTGTGTTGTTCTGTGAGAGCATGCATGTATTAATCGTAGGAAACGATCCGATATTTATTTGAGCTATCATGATTACGAATCACGTACCTTTTCAGTAAGATTCGCTATCGTTCGCGCAGAGAGCGGAATTGGCTTTGTTATGATACGCTAAGATTAGCCCGGAAGTTTATAGCAAAGTCGCACGGAGAAGAGCGGTCTATCTTTGTAATGCGTAGATTCGCTGAGAATAGACTAGAACGTTCGAGCGAAGTCGCGCTCTGTCTAGTGACCTCACTTGTAAACATCAAAGTGTCGGCAACATTAATTTTTGCAACACAGTATTAAAGCCGCTCTAATACTCATAGTCATAGTTGTTTTTCTGTACGCGTGAAGTTAGCAGCCGGTCGGTATGTATTACGAAAGATCGTGAAACTTCCAGAAAGTGTAGGCAAGGTCGTGAACTGTCTACCATACTTTTGTGAGACGTCATAACGCGCCGGGATTTCCCAAAATAGGGGCTGGAAATAACAGGCAGATTTTTGTAGACCATTCTGGTGGATTTTTTAAAAATTAACATTTATGAGTTTCGGTTACGTATTCTATTTTGATTGGTTGTGTTGTATGAAGTTGCTGGATTATTTTGGAAAGCATAACACTATATAAGACTGTGTTTAGAAGCACGTGTGTACATTGTTCAGTTGTAGAATTGCGATGTAACAGCATCGGTACACTGTTCAGTTGTATAATTGCAGTGTATCGTAAGCACATTGACATTGATAGAGCTACGCAAGGTATCGTGCTTCATTGTCAGTGACGGAGTTATGCAGTGTATGGTGATGTACATTGTATGAGAGACGCATTGTGTCAAAGTGTAGACATTTTGCAGAGGAGACAATGTATCAGTGTTGGTGCATTTGTGAACGCATTGTGTGGAGATCGCATCACTGCAATAAAATATTGTTGGAACTGTCCAGTGTGGTCTACATCCTTAAGCCACGTGTGACGGGTTGCAGCTGAATGAAGTTTCTTTAAAAGAACCTTACGTGCGTGCCGTCTGGTATGATATCATACTACGACCACGACCCAATACGTAACATTTTGGCACCTCCGACGGGACTTCTTCAGTTGGCTCAGTTGAAAGGGTAGTCGGAGAAAACAGCCAGCATTGAAAACGCAGAGATGGCGACATCGGAGATGGAGACATTCCTGAAAATTGGAAAGGAATGTGGAAGGAGGAGTTTGTAAAGGAGAGAGAAGAAAAGAGACGAGAGAGAGAAGAAAAGGAGAGACTGGAGAGAGAGGAGAGAGAAGAAAAGAGACAAGAGAGAGAAGAAAAGGAGAGATTGGAGAGAGAGAAGAGAGAAGAAAAGAGACGAGAGAGAGAAGAAAAGGAGAGACTGGAGAGAGAGAGAGGAGAGAGAAGAAGGAGACTGGAGAGAGAAGAAAGAGCTAAAGAACGTGAAATCAGGAAACTCGAAATCCAAGCAGAAGAAGCATAGAAACAGCGAGGAGAGGCGGAGAGGCAGCGACAACACGAAATTCATCTGGACGGAGGCACAAAGCCAGAGAGCTACTGAAGCAACAGCCTTAGCCAGCAGAGAGCAAACAGCCCGTGCGCCAAAGCTTCCACCTTTTGTTGAAAATTCGGATAACGTTTGGACGCTTACCTGGAGCGATTCGAGCGCTTCGCAAGCAGCAATAACTGGAGACAAGAGACTTGGGCTATCAAACTGAGCGCACTTCTAACTGGCAAAACGCTTGAATTTTACACCCGCTTGCCAAGAGAAGAAGCCGAAGATTATACGCAGTTGAGAGCCGCCCTGCTGAGACAGTACGACTTCACTGAAGAGGGTTACAGGCGATGATTTCGGAACTGCAAGCCAGAAGAAGGAGAAACATCCGGCCTATTCATTGAAAGAATCAGGAGCTACTTGGAGAAATGGATACAGCTGGCTGGTTTAAACAAAGAGTACCAGGACCTGTGTGACCGCATCATCAAAGAACAAGTCCTCAACGCATGTTCTAAGGACCTGGCCGCCCACCTCAGGGAGCAAAAAGACAAGTCCCTGAAGGCCTTGGCAGATTTCGCTCAAAGATACCTGGACGCCGTCAACATGAAGTTCGGGGTGAGTAAGCCGCAGTGCGGATCTACACCAGCAGAGGAAACCCACAACGTCAGAGACATCCCAAAACACATGCCGATGGAGACCCTGACGTGTTTTCTTTGTGGAAAGAGGAGTCACAAGGCAATACGATGTCCTTCCAAGGATGTTCCCCGAGGCGATAACACCAGAAGACCCAACCAAGATCGCGGGATAGCAGGCAGAAGCAGTACCACGTCTCAACACAGAGCCGCCGCTGTACTAACCAATGATGTGACGTCATCCAGTGACTTTGAATCTGGAGAAAGGCGAGTGACACCGGAGCTGATCGAATCTTTCAGAAAGAATGGACGCATCCCAGTCGGCGATGGGGCTACATTCTTACCAGTCTCAAACATCGCGCTGCCTGAGAATGAAGTACCGAACATGCCTGTGGTGACAGGATTAGTCGGAAACACATCAGAGAGAGTGCTGAGAGACACCGGTTGTAGCTGCGTCATCGTGAGAGAGGACCTAATAGCTGACGACCAGAAGCTACAGGAGTGGACAACCCTCATTTTGGCCGATGGAACTGTGAGAATTATCCCCCTTGCTAAGGTCAGTGTCAACACTTCGTACCTGACAGGAGAGGTGAAAGCGTTATGCGTGAAGACACTAGTCTACGACCTCATCATCGGAAATGTTGACGGTGCCAGAAATGCAGTAGATCCAGATCCGGAGTGGAGACCAGAAACCTGTGCTGTCACTACGAGAGGTCAGGCAAAGAAGAGTTACCAAACCATCCCTTTAAAAGTGGCCGACAACATAGACTTCATCGGGCACCGTTTAAGCGAAGGTTTAAAGGAGTTACACGACGACAACGTGCGGAAGATTAGGGATGCCCCGATACCTAGGACCAAGACACAAGTTCGCTCATTCATGGGCTTAGCGAACTACTACCGGGAGTTCATCCCAAACTTTGCGGCAGTCACAGGTCCCCTGACTGACTTGCTGAGGAAAGGACAACCTAACATAGTGAAGTGGGAGGAGCCCCAAGAGCGAGCGTTCCAGGCAGTTCGAGACATCCTAACCGAGAAGCCTGTTCTACACCTCCCTGACCGTTGAAAAACTTCGTACTAAGGACAGACGCCTCCAGCGAAGGAGTAGGTGCAGTCTTAATGCAAGAGGATAATGGAAAACTCCACCCAGTGAGCTACGCCAGCAAAAAGTTGACCAAAGCTGAGCGAAACTACTCGACCATCGAGAAGGATTGCCTAGCCATCATCTGGGGAGTAAGGCGTTTCGAACTGTACCTTATAGGTGTGCCATTTGTTCTCCAAACGGAGCATCAACCCTTGAACTATCTAAACTCTGCAAAGTTTACAAACTCTCGTATTATGAGATGGGCGATGTTCTTGCAGAATTTTGACGTTAACTTACAGTCTGTCAAGGGTGCGCAGAACTTTGGAGCAGATTACCTGAGCAGAGCAGTTTAAATAAACATTTTTGTGTCCAGAACAGTTTAAAGAAACATTTCGGTGTCCTTGATAATTTAAAGGGACATGTCTGCGCTCAGGACAGTTTAAAGAAACTATGAGACGATTATTTTAAAGTACTTGATTTGATTTGATTTTGATGTGAAATTGTATTTATTTAAGATTCTGTGTAAGTTAACACAGCCACAACCGTATTTTGAGATTTGAGAAGAAATTTTGTAAAATTTCGTTCTAAAAAGTGGGGTAATGTTACGATTGTGGTTGTGTTGTTCTGTGAGAGCATGCATGTATTAATCGTAGGAAACGATCCGATATTTATTGAGCTATTATGATTACGAATCACGTACCTTTTCTGTAAGATTCGCTATCGTTCGCGCAGAGAGTGGAATTGGCTTTGTTATGATACTAAGATTAGTCCGGAAGTTTCTAGCAAAGTCGCACGGAGAAGAGCGGTCTATCTTTGTAATGCGTAGATTCGCTGAGAATAGACTAGAACGTTCGAGCAAAGTCGCGCTCTGTCTAGTGACCTCACTTGTAAACATCAAAGTGTCGGCAACATTTTGCAACACAGTATTAAAGCCGCTCTAATACTCATAGTCATAGTTGTTTTTCTGTACGCGTGAAGTTAGCAGCCGGTCGGTATGCATTACGAAAGATCGTGAAACTTCCAGAAAGTGTAGGCAAGGTCGTGAACTGTCTACCATACTTTTGTGAGACGTCATAACGCGCCGGGATTTTCCAAAATAGGGGCTGGAAATAGCAGCCAGATTTTTGTCGACGGCCATTCTGGTGGATTTTTTAAAAATTAATATTTATGAGTTTCGGTTACGCATTCTATTTTGATTGGTTGTGTTGTATGAAGTTGCTGGATTATTCTGGAAAGCATACCACTATAAAAGATCGTGCTAGGAAGCACGTGTGTACATTGTTCAGCTGTAGAATTGCGATGTAACAGCGTCGGTACATTGTTCAGTTGTATAATTGCAATGTATCGTAAGCACATTGAGAGAGCTACGCAAGGTATCGTGCTTCATTGTCAGTGACGGAGTTATGCAGTGTATGGTGATGTACATTGTATGTGTAACATAGTGAACTGAACTCAGTGTCTGATCTGTACTCACCATAAATATATTTCACAGCAATCTATACTCACTATACTGTATTTGACATTGGCTTGCCACCGGTTGTACTCTTGACATGCTGCACCTGACTGCTGGTGGGGGTTTGCTTAATAAACGAAAGGAACCCTTACTGCGACTTTCCACCTGTTACATCTGGTGTCAGAAGTGACTCAACCCCCATCAGCATGGAGGACAGGAAGGTGGACACAACAGCAGTCGAGGACCTCTAGCGGAAGGTGGCCGAGCTTCAGGCACAGCTGGATGCAGACCGGGGCCAACTGTCAGCGTCAGGCAGGACAACACGGCCCAGCGCTTTCGTCCTTTCTGACCAAGCGAGGATCGCGCGCTTCTGTGACAGGCCACGCGATGCAGGCGACATCACTCTGCAGGACTGGCTGGACGACATCCATGCTGCTATCAGTTCGCGCAGGATCGAGGGCACCGACAGATTAGCCTTCATTCTGGAACACCTTGGCGGCAAGGCGAGACGGGAGATCGTGGGCAGAGGTGGCATCAGCCTCTCGGGGGATAGGATCCTGTCCATCCTGGAGAAAGTTTTTGGTGATGGCGCATCACTTCCCAGATTACAGTCGCAGTTCTACTCCTATCGACAGGACAGGGAGGATCTGCTGACATGCTCACACAATCTTGATGTTCTGGCGGACAAGATTCAAGGTGTAGAAAAAGACTCTGCTTTTTCCAAGCGCAAGGACATTATTATGAAAGAGAGGCTTGCGGAAGCAGTTGCAGATGTCACTCTAAGGAGAGAGCTGCGACGGCTGAATGAGGAGGTCCCTACACTGACGTTCTTTGATCTCCGTGATAAAGCCGTCCAGTGGATGGTACCCCAGCGGCACTGCGTCCACGTCTGGAGGAGAAACAGACCCATAGTGAGCTCCTGGACATCCTAAAGTCTCAGCAGCAGCAGATCGCTCAGCTCACAGCTCAGCTGGAGGGCCTTACACGCCGTCACCAAGCAGAGGGCACAGCATGGAGCCAGCCAGGGGAAGCCCCTCGATGCTACATCTGTCATGCAACAGGACACCTTCAACGGCACTGTCCACAGCGTCAGCAGACCGGCCGAAGACGACCGTTAAACGGGAGACACCTGCCATTGTGAGCCAGATGACAGGTGGACGAGGTCAATATGCTAGTGGCTCATCACGGCTGGAGAAAGCTGTTGGAGAGTGTCCAGTGGTAACTATAAACATTGGGGGAGTGATGTAAAATGTCTTGTTGATACAGGCGCACAGGTTTCAACTTTGACTGAGACATTCTTTAGACATGTTTTTAGTGACACAACACACATTGACGATGTTTCCCCTTACCTAAAGGTTTCCGGCGCTCAAGGCCTCGAGGTGCCATTTATTGGTTATGTAGAGCTAGACATTACAGTGATGAATAGAACATTACTTAATATGGCATTCTTAGTGGTGACAGTTACGTGAAACCACTGGGGAGACGGCCTGTTCTGATCCCAGCACGCATCCTGAAAATAATCTCATGCACAACCAAGCCAGCTGCACTGGGTACTACGCGCGACATTCTAGTCGAGCCATCGGACAAGCTGTACCTTTCGGCCGGAAACGGAGTTGGGAGATGCCTCTCTCGACTCAGCGATAAAGGGGTCGTACCAGTTCAGGTCGCTAATGTCAGTGATAGAGACATCTACCTGAAACCCCACGTCCCTATAGCATGTGCAGCTGAAGCCGACACTCCGTACCAGTACAGCGCGACTGTAACACAGGAAGAAATCCTCATCGAGGAAGCCACAGTACTGCCATCGCACGATGCACGTAGAGACATCATGTCTGAAGTATCTGTCGGAGACATCACCCAAGGGCAGGGCCTGTGTCTCTCTACACTCCTCCACAGTTATGAGCATGTTTTTAGCAGAGGCGAGGATGACCTTGGCTTCTGCGATCTAATCCATCATCGTATCGTAATGGATGATGACACTGCCGTCAAGGTCCCACACCACAGGATCCCACCCCAGTACTGGGCTGAAGTGAGGGACTATCTGCATTCTGCTTTGAAATAGGGCATCATTCGCGAATCGTGCAGCCCTTATGCCTCACAATGCGTCATTGCGAAAAAGAAAAATGGCAAGATCCGCTTCTGCGTCGATTATAGGGGATTGAATGCTAAGACACACAAAGACGCCTACCCTTTGCCCAGAATCGAGGAGGCCCTGGATGTGTTGAAAGGATCTAAATATTTCTGCAGCCTGGATCTAGCTCATGGCTTTAACCAGATTCCAGTGGCGCAAAACGATATAGAAAAAACAGCGTTTCGGGTCGGCACTGGAGGTCTCTACGAATACACCAGAATGGCCTTTGTAATGCCCCGGCCACATTCATGAGTGTAATGGACAAGAGTTTTGGTGATCAGAACTTCCAGACCCTACTCATTTACGTGGACGACCTTCTGGTATTTGGGAAAAGCTTCGACGAGACGCTGGAAAGACTGGGGATGGTGCTATCAAGGCTCTCAAACTTCAATTTGAAGGCACAGCCCAACAAATGCCACCTGTTTTTCAGCCGTCTGCATTATCTTGGTCACATGGTTACACCTGCGGGAATACTACCCGACCCAGACAATGTCTCCGCAGTGGCAGATTGGCAGCTACCCACCAGCGAGAAGGACTTACGGGCTTACCTCGGGCTGACCTCGTATTACCGCCGATTCATACCTGGAATCGCTCAGATCGCAGCCCCTTTGCACGCTCTGCTGAATAAAACACCAGGCTCGGGACGCAGCAAACGTTTGAGCGGATGGAACGAGCAATGTACTTAGGCATTCCAGACCATGAAGCAGAAGCTAACAACAGCTCCAGTCCTCGGCTACCCAGATTTTACTCTGCCCTACATCCTGGAGATCGACGCCAGCTTCCAAGGCCTTGGAGATGTTTTATCGCAAGAACAGGCCGGAAAGCGAGTTGTTATTGGCTACGCCAGCAAGGGACTAAGGGAAAAAGAGACATCCATGAAAAGGTACAGCAGCATGAAGTTAGAATTGCTTGCGCTCCGCTGGGCAGTCACCGAGAAATTCAGAGAGCTTCTGCAGGGCAGTACCTTCACGGTCTATACTGATAACAATCCTCTCAGCTACATCCAGACATCCGCCAAGCTAGGTGCGGCAGAGACTCGCTGGGCCGCAGAACTGGCCAACTTTAACTTCACAGTGAAATACCGCTCTGGGCGATCTAATGGGAACGCGGACGCACTCAGCAGAAGGGAGGTCCATGTCGAGCAATTGATGGCAAAATGCGACGAGCCTCAAGCTGCAGCCACCGCCGTACCATCTGAAATTAGAACAGCCATCGTAAACCTCACCCCAGAGTTTGTTCTGCATGAAATCCAGGTCAGGTCAACGCAAACTTCTGCTCCTTCCTCCCTACCAGCAGCTGACCTGCCCAGGTTGCAACAGCATGATCCCACATTGAAAAGGGTCTGGCAGCTCTAAAGAATTGGTCACAAACCCACCAAATGACAAGCAGCTAGGGAAAACCCCAAAGTGCGGAAAATACTCCGCTGTTGGGGACCAGCTGAGGGACAGGAACGGAACCCTTTATAGGGTGGCGCAGGACAACGGTAGAGACGTACTCCAGGTCCTCCTTCCTTCATCACTGAAACCAGACGTCCTGAAAGCAGTCCACAATGACGCCGGGCACCCAGCAGCGGAGAAGACATGCAAGCTTGCCCAGGGCAGGTGTTTTGGCCAGGCATGATGGCTGATATCACCAGGTACACAAATGATTGTGAAAGATGTTTCTTTGCAAAGGAAGGGAGAAGAGTCCACACCACCATGGGAACGCTCACCGCCACCCATCCCCTAGAAGTCCTCGCAATGGATTTAACTCTTCTCGAACGTTCAACCAGTGGCCTGGAGAACGTGTTGGTACTAACCGATGTCTTCACGAAATTCACTCAAGCAGTCCCTTGCAAAGACCAAACAGCACAGAGTGTAGCGAAAGCCCTGGTAAACAGCTGGTTTCTCAAGTATGGCATACCCAAACGCCTGCACAGCGACCAAGGGAGGAATTTTGAGGGTGATGTCATAAAGGAACTCTGCAAGCTGTATGGAATCTACAAGAGTCGCACCACACCATTTCACCCAAGCGGAAATGACCAATGTGAGCGCTTCAATAAAACCATGCACGACCGACTGCGAACACTCCCCGAAAGATCGAAACGAAGATGGCCGGAACATTTGCCAGAGCTGGTCTTCTTCTATAATGCAACAGTTCACTCAACAACTGGATACACCCCATACTTCCTGTTCTTTGGCCGAGACCCTTACCTGCCCATCGACAGCATTCTTGGAATTCCCGCATCTGGTGATGGAGGTTTGACGGATTCTCCCGTTAAGGTTGATGACTGGCTCGCGGAGCACCAGAAGCGTCTCCAGCAAGCCCACAAACTGGCACAGCAGCTGACGGATAGAGAGGTCTCAAGGCGACAGGAAGCTGCGGCCTCAAAGGTTAATGATGACGGCATTGCAGAGGGGACGACTGTTTACGCTCGCAATCGTCAGGTCAGAGGTCGAAACAAGATCCAGGACACATGGAATAGTGAACCGTACATAGTTTTCCGCCGGCCAGATTCACAAGGAAACACTTACATGGTGCACTCTGCGGACGGTGGCGGATCTGTTAGGACACTACATCGTACCGAACTACTCGTACCGCGATCGCCAGTGCAGCAAAGACCTCAGCCAACAGCCTCTTCTCCATCGCCGTCGTCAACGAGCGACACTGGTGACGACAGTCCGGAGTCCCCATCAAGGCCAGACTCTGTGCGTGACCATCAGATCACCACAAACGGTGACAGCAACAACAACCAGAGCTGTGATACCACTGCTGGTGACATGAGACAACAGGTCAGAGATGGAAGTTCACCCTCAGGACGTGTCCCCTGCAATGCTCAAGCAGGGGAGCGCAGCATTCCCCGGAGATCGACACGCCACAACAAGGGGCATCATAACAACCCTCACCATCTCCCCGTTACGGCCATCCAGCAAGAAATGGGACTGTTTGAGAAACTGTTGACGCAAACTCTCCTGATGAAGATTCTCCTAGACAGAGGCGTGGCAGGATATTTAGATGTTGTCGAGGACGCCAACTTTTAGCAGGGGAGTCTGTAACATAGTGAACTGAACTCAGTGTCTGATCTGTACTCGCCATCAATATATTTCACAGCAGCAGTCTATACTCACTATACTGTATTTGACATTGGCTTGCCACCGGTTGTACTCTTGACATGCTGCACCTGACTGCTGGTGGGGGTTTGCTTAATAAACGAAAGGAACCCTTACTGCGACTTCCCGCCTGTTACATATGAGAGACGCATTGTGTCAAAGTGTAGACATTTTGCAGAGGAGACAATGCATCCGTGTTGGTGCATTTGTGAACGCATTGTGTGGAGATCGCATCACTCCAATAAAATATTGTTGGAACTGTTACTCCAGTGTGGTCTACATCCTTAAGCCACGTGTGACGGGTTGCAGCTGAATAAGAATAAGAATAAGAGTACTTTATTATCTCGGAAAGAGAAATTCGGTTGTGGTACATTTATAACAAATAGTACAAACAAGACATGAAAACATTATAGCATAATTATGAACATTTTCTCCCTGCACTTACACAGATACAAATTCCAAATGGACACAAGTAAACACTACAAAATCTTTACACCTAGCTCTTACACATCTCACATATAAACGTCTTTTATGAACTGAACTGAGCGGCACTTATACATTCACACCCACCTCTACACATGCATCCATAATACGCGTGTTTCAACCTAATCCTAACCCTCACTACTTTTTATACAAACATCTCAATACATTATTACACATTATTACTCAAGCTGCGTAATTAAAATCTACCTTAGTAAAATAATTAGTGGGTAAACACTCAGTAACAACAATCTCAATATGTCCATGTTCACCACCAAATAAAACACAATATAATCACTTCTCTAAAATCAACAAGCTCCATTCCTACTGATTGCACAGGTAAAGGAGGATAGGGGGAGGAGTTAGGTTTGGGTATGCGTGGATGTACCTACAGATTGCTTAGAGTGATGGATTTGGGGATGAAACTGTGCTGTAGTCTGAGTGTCCTAGCTTTGTGGGTGCGGAGTCTGCGGCTAGAGGGGAGGAGTTCATAGAGGTGAGCAAGGACATGGGATCTGTCTGAAGCTATCCGCCTACCCTTTCTCACCAAACGCTGTTCATACAGGGACTCCACACTGGCTTGCTGACTGCCAGTCACTTTGCTGCAGATGTTTACCATTCGTGCCAGGGTGTTCTTGTTCTTCACACTCAGACCTCCATACCAGCACACAGAACCGAAAGTGATGACAGACTCAATAAAAGAGCAGTAGAAATTTGAAGGACAGAGGGGTTCACATTCAGCTTCCTGAGTTTCTGGAGGCAGTAGATGCGTGACTGACATTTCTTGTGTATGAGGGTGGTGTTTGCGTTAAAGGACAACTTATCATCTATAACTGTTCCAAGATACTTATACTCAGTCACGCGCTCAACAGACACATCATCAATCATCAGAACAGGGACAGGGTTTCTTCGAAAATCTATCAGTAGTTCCTTGGTCTTACTCACATTTAGGTCTAGAAAATTATCTTTACACCAAACACTAAAACGTTCTACTTCTGCAAAGTAAGTCGCATCATTATTGGAGAGATCTTCTAAGGCAGTGTCATCCGATTATTTTATAAGAAGGGTAGAGTCAGTGCCACTACAATCGTTAGTGTAGAGTGTGAACAGCACAGGGGAGAGAACTGTACCTTGAGGGGCGCCTATGGAAGTGGACCTAAGGGATGAGAGAGCTGTTTGAAAGTGAACTGACTGGGTCCTATTTACAAGGAAGTTGACAATCCTTAGGATAAGCCTTGGAGTTACATAGTAACAGAGAAGTTTTTGAGCTATGAGATATGGTTGTATAGTGTTGAAGGCTGAAGAAAAGTCTATAAAAAGAATGCGTACAAAAGAGCCAGGTTTTTCTAAATGTGTGTATGTATGGTGCAGGAGTGTGAGTGTGGCGTCGTCTGTACATCTGTTTTGCTTGTATGCAAACTGGAAAGGATCTTGATAGGGCTTGACCTGATCGAGCAGTCTAGAAAGGACAACACGCTCAAAGCACTTCATTACTATAGAGGTGAGAGCTACAGGGCGATAGTCATTGAGTGTCTTGGGCTTCTTGTTCTTGGGGACAGGGCAGACGGTAAATGTTTTCCAGAGCCTAGGTACAGTGCAATCCTTCAGAGACCAGCTAAACAAACGGCTATAAACAACAGACAACTGACTGGCACATAATCTCAAAACTCTACCGCAAATATTATCAGGGCCTACTGCTTTCTTAACATTCAGTTTGCTAAAAAGCTTCTCAACCGCCTTGCCAAAGTCTTCCTCAACATTGCCTGCCACATTTACTTTAAGCTGGGAAATCATGCCATCTAAGTCATCCTTCAGATCATCTTCCTCAAATCTACAATAGAACTCATTAAGTTTTTCAGAAAATTCAGTTTCTTTCATTGGCATGCTACTGCTACTGAATTTTGATTTAACGTGGCCTGATAAAGTTTTAAGTCCTTTCCATGCATCTTCTAAGCTACCTGATTCAAACTGTGACTCTACTTTCTCTTTATACTTTTTCTTAGCGTCTAAAATCTGCTTCCTCAATTTATTCTGTACTGCTTTCCTTTCTACTCTGTCTCCAGTCTGAAATGAAACCTTTTTCTCATTCAATGTGGCTTTGAGAGACTTTGAAATCCATGGTTTGTTGTTGGGATACAATTTCACTGTCTTAGATGGAATAATCATATCTTTACAGAAATTCCCATAGTCAGAAGTTACTTCAGTAGCTTCGTCTACACTAACACTAGAATCAAGAAACGTCCCAATCCGCCAGCTGAGGAACTGTCAAAGAAGGGAAGAGACATCCGTCGTCACTCCCGGAAGAGGGAACTCTCCACTTGCTTCGCAGACTCGTCTGGTCGAGGATCGGCGGCTTGTAGCGAAAACGTCCACTGTCGTACCTGCGAAGCCTCTAGCGGTGAACGCTTGTCGGACAACCTCCAGAAGGAGTCGGAGACACTCTGGGCGCGGGAGTAACCGCGCCTGCCGTGGTACTTGAGCAAGATGCGCGGAGAAGGGAGCGGTAGTGGGGGTACCTGTCGAGGTTCAGGAGTTCGGTCGTCCACGACTTGGTCCAGCAGCCCGGAGCCACCCCGAACCGGAACGGGTTACACCCTCTGAGCTTGAGTAGGACCTTGGGTCGAGCACCGTCGGCGGAAAGGCATAGACGACCAGACCGTTCCAAGGAATGGAGAGAGAGACACTGCCCAGGAAGATGGACTGGCTTCCTCTTCTACCGGGAGAGACGAAGGTGGAAGGTGGCGATTCCATCTCGCGGCGAAGAGGTCGATCTTGAGCGACTCCCAGCCTGCCGCGAAGAAAACTGGGCGCAGCGACCACTCGGTATGTAGGAGCTGACCGCGACGGGAGAGGGAGTCGGTAGCACATCCAGACGACCCGGAAGGCGACGTACGCGGAGGAAGATGTCCCGATCCTCGCAAGACCGGAGCCCATTGTAGAGGAGGATGCCGTGGGAGGGAGAGCTCTGTATGTAAGACAAGCGTGGCGATGTCCAACAGCCCCAGAAGCTCTTGAAGCAAGGGAGAAACCCGCCGCAAGGAGGCCTTGCCCGAACGCCTTAGGTCCCGCCAGTAGATGTGTAGAGACAGCCATCCAGGAACCACCGGCCGGAAGCAGTCTCGAACGACGAAGTAGCTGCGCGACCCAACCGGAGCGGGTTGCGTCGACGCGGACGGCTTGCGTAATTCCGCTGTAGCCCCTAAGCCGAGGCTGTTGAGGCGAACTAGAAGCAACTCGGGACTAGTCCAAGAGTCCACCGACCGGTTCCGCAACAGAAGTGCATGTAGGCCGGTCGCCGTGGGAACGAAGAGGTCCGCTTGGTCTTGCTTCCTGTAAGGAGCCCAACCGGGAGGAGACCCAGAGGCTGCGGTTGAACCGAAGGTAAGAGCGCGACCCAAGAGGACCACGCCGTAGAAGGTGAAGGGGAGTTGAAGCCTGGAGACGGTTGCCTGGGAACGAGCAGAACGCATCCGACAGGTCCAAGTTGCAGACCAAGTTCGTAGGCTGCACTGTGGCGCGACTGTTCGGCGGTCTCCACGCAAAGGACGGGCGGCGAAGAACTTGTACAGAGAGGAGAGCCAGCGGAGTCTGCCAAGGCGTCTTCCTACCCGGTCAGGAGGACGAGGACGCGGCCCCAAGAAGCATCCTGAAGCACCCGTCCCCAGAAGTGGTTAGCCGACAAGGCGTCCACCGAGGAGGGTAAGACAGAGTGGGAGGCGGTGACCAGGAAGCCAGAAAGTCCCCTAACCGCGGCGAGTGGTGGGCGTCTGCAACTCTCGCTGCACGGAACGAAGTCCCGTAGAGGCCCGGGCATGCGAAGTCCAGCGCCGTCTCCGTAGGCCGACGCGCGACGTCCTGTACCGGGGGTACTATCTCCCCAAGATCTGGGGGCCCGCCGGGACCCTGAGTCGTACGCCGAATCTGCAAAGAGAAAAAGAACGACCATTAACATGCAGCGCGTAACTTACCTCCCCAGCTCTAAGTGCTTCACGGTGTGTACACCCAACCAAAATATCGCGGCAATGCCCCAAAAAAACACTACTAGAGGCCGCCATGAATAGGGAGGCCAACCAGGTGAGTCCTCTGACTAAGAGTCGTTCCCGCTCCATGTGATGCGAGCAGCCGCACCCTGGACCCGTAGACTCGACCGGGGGGGGGAAGGTGCTATCTGTGACCTTGGGTGGAAATTGCCGGAAACCAAGAGCTTGGAAGGCCGCACTCCAGCTTGGAGGAAGGCGTAAGCTGAACGTCAGGGCTGAACCCAGCCGAGGAGTTAGGAGGGCCGAACTGCAGAAGCCGCGTCGGACTGCACCGGGAGACGGGCAGAGCAAGGACATAGCGGGTCGGAATCAGACTGTCTACTCTCCGAGCTAAAGACCAGTCGTAAACGGCAAGTCCTGGGAGAGGTAACCCGACGTTCGGTCGGTCACTCTTGACCCAGCGGGAGCCCCCTGGTCCATCCGCTAATCCCGCCGAAGGTACTTGTCCCGGAACGAGGTCGGGACGTCGTAAGTATAAGCTGGCTTATCCCCCGAACAAAGGCGACCTGTCCCGTAAGCGTGAAGAAGTCGGTTAAGGGAGTCCGCTCGGAACTCCTAACGCCAATCATAGTAAACAACCGGGGGTAGGTGGGACGAACGGGAAAAGGCCCCCAGAAGGGTAGGAGTGTCGAGCAACCGCCGAGGGAAAGCCAGAAGTACGCCAAGCGCCGAAAGGTGGCCGAAGTCCCCAAAGACCCATCTTGTCCAGGGTAACGGGTCGGTCCCTAGGCTGGATACCTAACCCCGTGGTAGGCCGGTATGCGTGGCGTAGCCGTAGCAGCGCCCGTGTCCAACGGAAGAAGGTGGGGCGAGCTCGCTCGTTGACGGGTGCGCCAAACTCCCCGTTCTAACGAGCGGAAGCCGAATGGTCTCGAAGACTCTTCCATCCGGCGGTACTTGTCTCAACCTGGTCATAGGAAGTCCCCACGAGCGTGCCGGCGCAGACTTGTATGGCGTTGCGTTCTTGCCCTAGGAGTGTAGCCAGAGCCGTCCTCTCGGGTCTGAACCTGCTACCGGCGAAGAAGTTTTCTTTCTTCTCTCGTAGTTATCTATCGCCGAAGCACTGCCACTGGACCGGAACCCCTCGGGAAGGTCCTGCCTGGAGCGCTGATCTCTTGCATTAAGAGCGACGAGGACGAGTCTCCACCTTCTTGTAAGCAGCAACGTATGGTTGAAAACATCTAACGGTGCTGAACCTGTTCCCGCGCCGATACTTGTGCCGCTGAAGTCGGCGGAACCGGGAAGAGTCCAGTAGGCGGGTCTGTAGAACTGCCGTGATGTACTTGTAAGATATCCCGTGTCGACGAATCGTCAGAACCGGAACGTCCACTAGTCGGTCTGCGGTAGCTACCGGTGTAGGAGAACGGGAACGCGACCGAAGTCGCTGCGTTGACTGTTGTGTCGCCTGCCAGAACCACCAGTCGCCTGTGTTACTGTAAGTCTCGTGTCGACAAAGTCGACCGAACCGGACAGCGTGCACTAGTCGGGTCTGTGTAAACTGCCGGTGGGGTAGAACAGCTCGCGACCGAAGTCGCAGCGTAAACTGTTCTAACGTCTGGTAAGAACCACTAGTCGGGTCTGTGGCGATTACCAGCGTGTTATTCTTTTCTGAGAAGAGGGTCTGCTTCGAAGGTTAGCTCTTGTATCTGCGACCGGACAGCGTGCACTAGTCGGGTATGTGTATGCTGCCGGTGCAGGAGGACGGGCTCGCGGCCTAAGCTGCGGCGTTGACTGTCCTCACACCAGGTAATAACCACTAGTCGGGTCTGTGGTTCTTACCGGTGTTTGACCCTTTGTCCGTGCTGGTGTCGGCCGTTTACGGCGGTAAGGCTCCATAGCTGAGACCACTGCTCTACCAGCCAGGGGGCGCAGACCAGACACGGCAGCGCAGAAGTACAGGCGAAACAGGCAGGCAAACTCATGTCTGTCACTCGGTCACTGGCATTGGCCACATCTGAAACAGGTGCGTATGTGCCAACTGCAAAACAAAGCATAGCATTGAAATGCAAGCGAACGTGCCCCCCCGCAGGCACGCAAAACGAAGTGGAACGAACGAAGAAAAGTTCACGGCGTATGCTGACGCACGGCGCTCTACCCTTTCCCCTGAGCGCCGGACGGAAGCAGTGACCGAGATTTTACCTTGCCATAAGGCACGAAAAGGACAGGCACGCAGTGTAGCCCGGCGCCGTCCCACCAAAATGGCGACGAAGACCGGTTCCGTCAGGCCAAGGGCTGCGAACGGGGTAGGAAGCAGAGATGACAGTCAACTGGTACGGCGAAGTAGGAACAGTACCGCGAGACACAGGCAGCAACCAGGTAGCATCGAAGTCTACGAAGCTAGCCAAGGGCGAAGCCATAGGGCACAAGCCTAGGAGGACACAAAGCCGACCGGCCAACTAGTGAGTAAAGTTCACAAGGCGTCGTCTGAGAACCGGCACGCCGAAGTTCGTAACCACACGAAAGCGTCCAAGCCCAAAGGCCACAAAACTCTCTCTTCCTTCGTAGGAAATCCTTGAAACACCAGTCTTCCACCGAAGACAAAAACGTCAGAACGTAGGGAGCCACAGGCGTACACAACCTACTGCTGACTAGCAAAGAAACTGACTCAAGTGGTAAGCGCTGAGCGCATGCGTGGTTGAACCGGAAGGGAGGCTACCGCCTTAGCTATGGCGCCCCTCACGTGCCATCATGACCATACTCGTACACAACAATTTTGGGCTAAAATTAGACTAGCAAGGAACCTTTCCTAAAAGTAATACCATCGGTAATGTGTTTTGAGAAGACAAATCATAACATGAAGGTAGAATTGTGTGGTTTTTTTACTGTCATGGATAAAAACAACATGTAGATTGCTCGGAATTTTTTTTCTAGTCCCACACATTGATACGTTTGCAATTACAGGACGCCTAAAATACCAACATGATTGTGTCAGAATGAGGGTTTACATGGCTTATATACCCTTCACTAAAAACGCTATATCGTAGGTGATTTTCATCGTAACCCCCTTCTGTGTGATAATTTTACATTAAATCAAGTATATTTCTAATATGAACACAACAATATGACATAATATCTTGCATTACAGCGCTACATCTCATTCATGGAATTTTGCATGCATTCCCATCATTTTTTCAAATTTACCAGCTGCAGGACGTTTGTTGGCTATGGAAACAAGCAAAGTGGTTGTCTGCCTCGTTTTCCTTTTTTAATACTACTTCTTCTTCCCCGTATATACAAACAGTGGGTAACAACAGTGCCGGAGAGCGATATTGAGATATTTTGCATCAAGAGCTGCTAACAACATACAGCACGCGGCATAACAAAAATAAAAATACTATGGGCGGATAAAACATCATCCGGATTACGTTTCTGTGGTGTTTGTCGTTTTGTTCTGGGAAGACAGATATGTAGGCCTATTTGTGTAAGCGGCGTCAAAAGGCCCGCACAGAGCCGCTGTGAATTTCAGACTAACTGGTCGCGTGGTTTTAACCGTTTGCGTGTTTGTTCAAATGGTCCTTACATTATGTCGCATAGTATAGCTCCTACAACATGACTCAGTCGATCGCTACTTTGGAGGTATCGGTAAAGACCATGTACCGTCTGTGGGAAACACATTAGCCATGATGGGTTAAGGGTAGTGTCAGATTCGCTTGGCGCCTTGCAGGGCAAAGAGCAACGTTTAAACTTTAATTATCGTCTCTCACACACACACGCTTACATAAACACACACACGTACCCAAACATAAGCGCTTACCCCCCCCCCCCTCTACCACCACCACCACCACACACCATTATCAAAGCACCTTACACATTGTCGTCTGCTGCACATGCATACAGACTTGCAGTTTATTAACTGTAATAGTTCACGTCTTATCCACAAACACAACTGCATGATCCGCTGGGTACACCATACCATCATATTCAAGTTACAGCACAGAGTAGGATTTAAATAGTTGTAACAAACATCACTATATAATTAATTAAACTGTGTGCTGGTCTGTGATTTTGGACCTTACGGCGAAGAGGTAAGGTCCAATATCACAGACCAGCACACACAACCATTATTAAAAATATCATACAAATCCATCAGTTTTTGTTGCTATAAGCATAAAATATTCTCGTTCTGTTTTTTGTAAAACATGTCTGTCAAACATAAAGCTGAATGGCGGGTGAGTCGAACTTTATGAATAACTAATTAAAAATGAAACGATTGATGCAACCTTCATATGACATGATCAGCGATGAAATGCACTGCTATACCTGCACGGATGCAGATGCACTAAAACTAATCGACAAAACATTAACAATGGTAAAATACCCCATAAAAAGTGGATTGATCTGAACGAAAATCTGTACATGTAGTGCCAATGATCAACAAAAATAAAATGGTGCTCATATGACAAAAGCAAACTATGAGACATTGATTTAAAAAAAAATGTGCTAGAAAGTTTATCATGAGGCTTTTTTTTTTTTTTTTAAACGGTGATGTGGACATTTGTAACTATCATGTAGCTCTGTAATTTTGGTTCTTTACTCAAAGTACAGCAGTTACTAGATTAATTTTTTAACAAGTAAATAGAATACAAAATAAAAACCCACTGTGCAAATAAAGTACTTTTGTAGGTTGGACTGCAGGACAGAAAATAAATCAGGGGTGGGAAGCCACAATTATCATTAAATCTGTCATTTTTGCATACCTTTAATACATGATAGTTTTCACTGTTTCAAATAAATACTTTAAAAAGGCTGTCGTCATAATTAGTTCTAATGTCTAAACTTAATATTGTTTCAGTTTGAAAAAGTTGATGTCCTCACTAATTTGTACGTCTAAACTTACTATCATTTAACTCATTCAGCCCAGACAACCCACAGCAAGACATGGATCTAGCGTGATAGTTCAAGGGTGGTGCCATAATAGCTTGGCGCCCATAGGTTCGACACTCCTACCCTTATGTGTGTTTGTTCACATGGTCCTTCAATTATGTTGCATCGTATTGCCCCTTCACACCTACAACATGACTGTCGCAACTTTTGGAGGTATCTGTAACTGTTCAAATCCATTAACTGCCAATGAACGAACTGTCCCTCTGCATTTACAGGCTTGCATACAGCACTGGCATGGGACGATCGCTGCGTAATCGATCACCTACTAACACGGATAGTAGTAAATACATGTAGCACACTACTACCCGTGTCAGTGGTCGATCACACAACAATCACACTAAGTCTGCGGCTTGCGGTGCGATTTTGCTTGGAGCTGAAAATAGGTCAAACGAAGCCGCATTTACTTCGAGGGTGTGATCATTATTTACAGTTTGATAAAAATGGCCAGAAATAGAAAAGATCCTCTTGGCCAATGATTTACGATGATTTAATGTCTTAAAAGCAAAAATGGTGACGTCACCGTTTCGCCATCTTTTTTACCTTTTCTGACACGCGAAATAGCTTTTTTGACCAGTGAATAGGTGTCCCATCTTTCACATACTATGATAAAAACATATATACTAATGTTATGACAAATCATCAATGGAAACGTAAGCAATACAATGTTTTCGAATGGCGAAATTGAAAGGTGATATTTAAAGGTCAAGGTCACCTAAAGTTGTACTTCATGAAAAAAAAAAGATATTTTTGAAAATGTCATTACAAAAAAAATTACTACATGTGAAAGCATGTGAGGAATTGCTATGAATAGTTGATAAACGACTAGACTTGACCTTCATGAAGGTCAAGGTCACAGTTCATGAAACGTTTGTAAGAATATTCAGTTTACAGTAGGGGCCAAACATTTTGCTCTTATGTTACGAAGACCTACTCACAACATGAAGATATAAACTCTTATATAGGTAGGAGAAAGGAACAGATCTCATTTATTGTTTATGCATGGTCCATTCTGATAAGTTTGGAACTTCTGCAGAGTCTGTAGCCGTGGCAAATAATACGCAGGCCACCGGTTCAGTTGCTTAAACCAGCGTTAAGATGGTAGTCATGTAATTTCGCCCCCTTCCCGTAATAGTACTGTTTTTACCGACAGTCTGTGCGGTTAGTTCAGTTTGTGTCTACTGATCTCTCGAGTTGTGCCTTCTAGCAGGATGCTATACACTGTTATGATCTGCCATAATAGTATACTTTTATTAGGAGCATAGATAGCTCAGTTCACTACTGACATAATCTAGAAGTAAACTTCAGAATACATCTAGGCAAGGTGGGCATTTTATGTGTTGCCCCCGATGATCATAACGGACATGACACATCCCTAAACTGCTGTTTAGGTTCCGCGTGTCCACATTCTGGCTAATCGCAAACCCTTACTTCAACCACCCATTCTTTAACAGATCCACACACACACACACACACACACACACACACACACACACACACACACACACACACACACACACACCGATCAACAAAATGATCCCGACATTAGAACTGGTATTGCATTGGAACTGGTTTTAGAATCCCTCATTTTCTGTTTGTCGTTGACGTAAGTAGATAGATGTTTGGCGCAGCTCGTATTATATCCCCCCCCCCACCCCACCCCCTCTCATCCTTATATTTTCATTTTATTCTGATTTGGGCAGCCACAACTGTCAGACATAAGTGTAGCCATCAGTATTAAATTAATTAGAAACATACTGCAAGCTCTCTCTCTCTCTCTCTCTCTCTCTCTCTCTCTCTCTCTCTCTCTCTCTCTCTCTCTCTCTCTCTCTCTCTCTCTCTCTCTCTCTCTCTGTGTTTGTATATAATATGTGTGTGTTTATTGTCACTTGCAGCTTAGACCCCCCCCCCGCTCCCCCCCTCCCCCGCTGACCCCTCCTCCCATCCCATCCCCTTGTTTTCACCCACATGCCTCCAGTTTTTATTTACGCCCAGCATAGACGCAATACTCACACTCTTAACATAAACTGACTAATTTCCACCATGCTTCAAAGTACGAAAATGTATGCAAACTTAGCTATAAGAATTCATATTCTGGAAACGTAATGAAAATCCATCTACTTTAAGCTCACGGTACTATTATATAACGTCACCAGATTTTACAAACTGAGTAAATATGAAGTGCACATACATTATTGTAAGTGTTTTAGCATACAAAACGTCTTTTGTGTGCCGTTTAATTCCACTAATCCTGGAACAAGTGCATCAGACTACCACCCCTTAAAAATGGTGCTATTTTCATAGGGTCAAATATGGAATGCTGTGACGTCACATATGAAAAATAATATAATAATGTTTATTATTTTCTGAATGCCCGATAAAAGACGAACACGCTGATACTAATTAAGAAGTATTTTCATGTAGTTATCATGCTTTTACTGTCTCTCAAGTACCCCTACCCCCGAAAGTTATGACCCCTTTGGGGGGTGGGTTAGGTCAAATACTGTGGTATCTTCGATACGGTGTTTATTTTGGGAAAATACCTAGGAAGCTCTATGATTTTGGATAGACTTTCAGAAAAACATAGTCTCCGATCCCCCGCAAAGGGGGGGGGGGGAGGGGAGGGGTCTACGGAGGACCAAAGGTCTATTACACTAGCTAAGACAGTTTCACTATTTCGTTCAGTTGTCTACAGAGGTGTCATGATGGTACGATATAGATATACTGAGAAGCTGGACTGGCAGATTCTCTCTGAACGCAAATACAGAGGTGCAAAAACGCCCCGTGGTGCCAATACACAAGCGGAACATACACCAAGGGCCCACTTGCAATTACGGGTTTTCCAAACCGCTCTATTTATAGGGCTTTTTCTTTTCTGTTCGACCGGAGGCTGACGACACTGATTCATGGAGCCTTGACACACCGGCCGGCTGTTGACACGGTGCCTATATCTTTGTTTACAAACAACATTCGCTACGAGTTCGCCCGTCTTCTCTGCGATTTTGTTAATTTTGATTGGCAGATCTGTATGTATATAGCGCAACGTATCGTGTGAACATGTTATGCCGGAAGGACATCGGTGACTTGAATCTTCTGCAACAATGGCGGATTGATTGCGGCCGCAACACTGATTAATTTGAAAACGACTACCCGGCGACATAGTATTCACCAAGACCCGCTTGGCCCTGCACGACTGCGCGACTGAGTTACTATACCGACGAGCAAAAGAAATGCGACATTTTTTTAATCGAAAAATGTCCCATTTCTTTTGCTCGTATATTTATTAATAATAATAATGTACAGTGAGAGAGCTAGAGAATGACCGTGTCAAGCAAGTCATCATGTCGAGTACAGGTGGTGATCATCGTGTGACAGCGGCCTGTATGGTATCGGCAAGGTTAGTACTGGTATACTGTGACAGTATTCCCAGGAAGCAAAGGGACGACCCTCAGGCCGATGTCGGCCGCTGCCGCGCACAGCCGTGCTCGTGACTGAAATCCTACAGGCAGTTTAAAGAGGAACAGATTCTTATGAGCCCCCATCATTGCAAGGGATCATAAGAACGTGTGTCTCGCGTGACAAAAACTAGCCTTTTGGCCTACTTGATTTGAGGAGGTTTTCGAGTCTGTCAAGTTTGACGCTACGAGCGCTTTGTACCTTCGTGCCACAGCCACTGTAGACTATCACAGGCGCGCCGCAAATATCGCTTGAAAGCCGTGGACAAGACTGACTTCACAGAACGCGCGCACGACTGATTAATTTCCGCCGAATCATTTTAGGTTGTTACGAACTACGTTTTGTTGTGCATCTGTGGGTGTGTCACGTTATAATTATCTTGTGTGTGTGTAGGGGGGGGGGGGGGGGGCATAAAAGAATATGTCGAATCTGAGGTTTTTAATTATTTGTTCAACGACTTTTTTTAAAAGGATTTTAACCCTCATAAAAGTAGTGTAGTAGTAGTAATTATGCTCGTGCTGAGTTCGACCGAAAAAATGCTCGCGTAAACTCGCATTTTAGCAGTCGAACTGCGCACGCGTAATTTTTTTTTTTTTTAACTCATTCAGCCCGACACACCGGCCACAGCAAGATATGGATCGACCGTGATGGTTCAAAGGTGGCTGCCAGGACAGCTTGGCGCAACATAGGCGCCAAGCTATTCTGGCACCACCCTCGAACTATCATGGCTGATATGCCTTCTTAATTGTAATGATGTCCTCGGAGGACAACTCCAAAATGTGGGTATTTTGTACCTGGGTATTTCGTACTTGGGACACAATGGTTTAACGGGAGGTCAGGCATTATCGGTTTAATCTGTATTTACCATGAGCGTTCAACAAGAAAGTTGACGACAGCTATACACTGCTCAGCCTGCAACATCTTACCATCAAACAACTTCAGAACTTCCTCGGGCGGACGTCAACCGTAGTAGATCAGCGCACGGCTGCGCATAACGTGGGCCCGATAGTATTTTGCTTATTGGGTTTGCCGTTAAACGTGAATTCTTTTATTTTTAATTCATGATTTGCGACTGAAACGCAACTGATAAATCAGTTGTAAACCGTTTGAGTTCACATTGCAATCCGCACCCGGTACTGAAATGTAATAAGTCTGCACCGCCGCTGTGCTACCCGGCCTCCACAAGAGGCGGGCACAGATTCTCATGAATCCCTGCTCTTGTGACAAAAAATCCTGCTCAATTTACTTGTAGTTCCTTGAGACGAGTGCCGGCTTTCGTCACGAATGACTGACTATCATTTACATTTCCCTCCGCACTATGTTTAAGCAGGGGTGTTTGGGGGGGGGGGGGATGGGGCGGGGGTCGGACCCCCCCCCCCCCTCCCCCCACCAAAAAAGATTTAAAATGCTATAACAAAGTCCTCCTCCCCCCACCCTCAAAAAAAAAAGAAAAAAAAGGTCTAGTGTCAGGGAGGCCTTTTGTTTGTATGCGATGCGTGTAGCCGTGCGGCTGAATGGTGTGCAAAATGTGGGGGAATTAAAAGAGAGGTGAGTCAAGATGGTAGTCATGGTGCTTTGTATTTATCATTACCCGCACAACATTTTTTAAAAAGCAGTACATGACAAAACGTAAGTCAGTTGTAAGAACACAGTGTTGTTAAATGCTGGACGGCCAAACACAGGTTGCCGGAACTTTAGCCATCCAGAACCAAAAAGACTGGAATGCGCTTAGTCAGTACTATATCAAAGATGGTAAAAAGTATGTACGTGTCGCTGGTCACGTCCAGGCCATCAACAGACAACGCGCGCGCTTAAGAAAAAAGTACTGCACGCGCGCAGGCGATAAGGTACTAGCAGGGTACTATAATGGTGTCAGTTTTCACAGCTAGCGGCTGAATCAGGAAAATCCAAGGTTAGGGGGGAGGGGGGGGGGGAATTGCTATGTGCGGGTGATGATAATTAGCAAGACAAAACCCGCTCTGTTACATCCCCGCCGACTTTAACACTACAGCGGCCTCGATGTAGAAACACTGATTTATAAAATCATCTCAAATGGAAAATCCATAGAAACCATTCATACCGGCGGCTTTTACCATAAAATACACCATACATGGGTCCGCTGTGGACACAGCGGACCCAGCAGACTCCTCCCCTGAAACACTTTGGGAAGAACTGAAAACTGCTATTGCAAAATCCTCTGCAGAAGTCTTGGGTTTCGCTAGAAAGAAGAATAAAGACTGGTTTGACGAAAACGATGTAGAGATCCAGGAACACCTAGCAAAAAAAAAGAGCCGCCCATCAGGCCCACCTAGCCCAGCCTTCCTGCCCTGTGAAGAAGTCTGCCTTCCGCCTCGTCTGCAGCAGTCTCCAGCGCAAGCTCAGAGATCTCCAGAATGAGTGGTGGACCAGACTTGCACAGAGGACCCAGCTTTGCGCAGACAATGGTGACTACAGGGGCTTCTACGAAGCATTGAAAGCAGTGTATGGCCCCAGGCACCTGGTACAAAGTCCCCTGCGAAGCGCGAATGGCCAGGCACTCCTCACAGATAATACCTCCATCTTGAACCGCTGGTCGGAATACTTTCAGAGCCTCTTCAGCGCTGAGCGCACTGTTCAAGAAGCAGTCGTCCTACAAATCCCACAGCTCCCAGTAAAAGTTGAATTGGACGAACCGCCCACCGCTGAAGAGACCCTCACAGCCATCCACCAGCTCAAGAGTGGCAAAGCAGCAGGCATTGATGGAATACCGCCAGAGATCTGGAAACATGGAGGCACAGCACTGCACAACAAGCTCCATGACCTCTTTCTCTGCTGCTGGGAGGAAGGAACACTACCAAAGGATCTCCGTGATGCAGTCGTTATCACCCTGTACAAGAACAAAGGTGAGAAGTCTGACTGTTCCAACTATCGGGGAATTACACTGCTGTCCATTGCTGGAAAAATCCTTGCAAGGCTGCTCCTGAATCGGCTGGTACCTGCCATCGCTGAAGACCAACTCCCAGAGGGCCAGTGTGGCTTCAGAGCAAACAGGAGCACCACCGATATGGTCTTTGTGCTGAGACAGCTACAGGAGAAGTGCCGCGAGCAGAACAAAGGGCTGTACGTAACGTTTGTCGACCTAACAAAAGCGTTCGACACTGTGAGCAGGCAAGGCATGTGGCAGATCCTGGAGCGACTTGGCTGTCCCCCAAAGTTCCTCAACATGATTGTCCAGCTACACGAGGACCAGCAAGGTCAGGTCAGACTCAACAATGACCTCTCAGAACCATTCCCCATTCTCAACGGCGTAAAGCAGGGCTGCGTGCTGGCACCGACCCTCTTCACCATCTTTTTTAGCATGATGTTGAAGCAGGCCACAGTGGACCTCGATGATGACGATGCAGTGTACATCAGGTATCGTCTCGATGGCAGCCTGTTCAACCTCAGACGACTGCAGGCCCACACGAAAACCCTAGACCAACTGATCCGTGAGCTGCTTTTTGCTGATGATGCTGCCCTCGTTGCACACACAGAGAGAGCCCTGCAGCGCATCACGTCCTGCTTCGCAGACGCTGCCCAGCTCTTTGGACTCGAGGTCAGTCTGAAAAAGACAGAGGTCCTCCATCAGCCGGCAAGACAGTGTATCGCCCTCCTCACATCACCATCGGCGAGTCTGAACTAAAGTCAGTGCACCAGTTTACTTACCTTGGCTGCATTATCACGTCGGACGCCAAGCTGGACAAGGAGCTTGACAGCAGGCTGGCAAAAGCGAACAGCGCTTTCGGGCGACTTTTCAAGCGGGTGTGGCACAATCAACAGCTGAAAACAGGCACCAAGATCAGCGTGTACAGAGCTGTGGTCCTCACCACCCTGCTGTATGGTTCCGAGTCCTGGGCCCTCTACCGCAGCCAACTACGACTCCTCGAACGCTTCCACCAGCGCTGCCTGCGTACCATCCTGGGCATTCACTGGAGTGACTATGTCACCAATGTCGAGGTCCTTGAACAGGCTGAAACCGTGAGCATCGAGGCTTTGCTGCTGCGGACACAGCTCCGCTGGGCGGGGCATGTCTCCAGGATGGAGGATCATCGCCTACCAAAGATCACCCTGTTCGGCGAGCTTGCTACTGGACACCGTGACAGAGGGGCACCAAAGAAGAGATACAAAGACTGTCTCAAGAAGTCACTTAGTGCCTGCCAAATCGACCACCACCAGTGGTCTTCGCTTGCTGTGGACCGTGACACCTGGCGCTCCACTATTTACAAGGCAGCTGTCTCCTTTGAGGACTCTCGCAGAGCTAGCCTTAAGGACAAGCGGCTCAGGAGAAAGAACAGAGATGCCGCAACTCAGAACTCTGGCCATACCTTCCCCTGCAGCCACTGCGGTCGAACCTGCCTGTCCCGGATTGGCCTCCGCAGCCACGAACAAGCCTGCAGACGTCGTGGGCAACTCCTATAAAATCTTCGTTCGCGAAGTCCAGCCAAGAGACACCATACATGCAAATAAACTTAAGTGCATGTGCCGCTTACCGCGACTAACCCGGCATAACAATATTCAACCCCAAGTCCTGTTGTCAACGCAGTTTAGGTGCAGACTAGAAACCTACAGTCTTTATCAAACCGCCTAAGCTTTGCATTGCAAGATACTGAGCTTAGGCTATAGCCATTAAGAGCTTACTCGGGATACATAGCCTGTAATGGTGTTCTCACAGCTAGAGGCTGAATGCAGGAAAATCCAAGGTTAGGGGAAAAAATTGCCGCCTATGTGCGGGTGATGATAATTAGCAAGCCAAACCCCGCTCTGTTACATCAGGTTGAAGGTCCCAAACCAACAGTTGGACCCCCTCCCACCCTCGAGGTAACTCAGTGATCCGCCCCTAAGAGATCAGAGACTACTCAGAAATATTTTCGGAAATTTTGACGGCTTGTATCTGAAATAAAGTGGCCTGAAACCGGCACCGGTACCGAAGTCAATGGAGGGGGAGGCACAGCCGGGGTAGGCCTACCCGGAGAAAGATTCCCGACGGTCCGCCCGAATTAACGGTGACACTTACTAGACTGAGGAGAAAAGTCCGACGCCGGAGCCCGGTATCGAACCTCGAACCTTTAGCATTGGTGGCAGACGCCTTCTTTATGATCTAGGAAGATCCACTCAATTCGTTTTTCTAGAAACTGCCACCAAACAAATGCGCCACTCGGAAGAAGCCGTTAAAAGAAGTGCATAATATTATAAGCAAAAAATCAGAACTTTAGTATGATGTTGGCTTCCGCCGAGATATGTGTATTTGAATATGGCCTAAAATGGCCTCTAGTTTTGCATTTTTAAGAAGTGCTATCGGTTTAGACATAAATATAAAATCATAACGTGAAGGTAGAATTGTGTGGTTTTTTACTGTCATGGAGCAAAACAACACGTAGATTGCTCTGAATTTTTTTCTAGTCCCACACATTGATACGTTTCCAATTACAGAACGCCCACAATGACCAACATGATTGTGTCAGAATGAGGGTTTACATGGCTTATATACCCTTCACTAAAAACGCTATATCTTATGTGATTTTCTTCGTATGCACATAAATCAGACACTAAAATGTACACGAAAACACGACAAACCCCCTTCTGTGTGATAATTTCACATTAAACCAAGTATATTTCCAATATGAACGCAACAATATGACATATCTTGCATTATAGCGCTATATCTCATACATGGAATTTTGCATGTATTCCCATCATTTTTTCAAATTTACCAGCTGCCGGACGTTTGTTGGTTATGGAACCAAGCAAAGTGGTTATCTGCCTCGTTTTCCTTTTTTAAAACTACTTCTTCTTCCCCCGTATATTACTGGAGTCATCCAATGTGTCACTGTAGCTGGGTGTCTGTCTGGGTTTTGTGCAGGTGATTTCTCCAGAAGCAACGAACATAATTGTTTAACTTTTCATATCTGGTCATTATTGGATTAGAAGATGTGTCTTGTACCCGGAAGCCGAAGTCTTAGCGTCAAAGTCAAGGTCACAGTAGAGATATAAAGGCCGGATCTGTACACTAAGGGTAATATCACAAAAAGGACGGCTCATTTGATTTAAATTGTTGTTAAAGTAGAGGTACCCCGAAGAAAGCTGCGCAAAGGAAAATTATCTGACATACTAAATGCAAAGGCTCTGGCAGACATATTTGTTTTCAGTGCTTCAGTTTTTGTCTGTGCGATATGTCTGGAACCAATTTACCGATTTTCGTCAAGTTTTAGTATTTGGTAGCCTTTAGTGTAAGAAATTAGCCCTTAGTATGAGAAATGGTCATAAGCAAAAACGGAGTTGATACTAAGTTTTAGGTTCTCGTGCGGAACGTGACTCTATGTTATGGGCCAGCGGTCGTCCTTCGTCCGTCGTAAACTTCAACGTACGTTGGCATTTTCTCGGAGACTCTTCAATCAACACTCTTCAAACTTGGGCCAAAGATATAATTGTGTGCTAAGACCTTTCTACACACACCAAATTCAGTGACCTCTTTCAAGGTCAAATTCACAGGGGATTAGAAAATAGATTAAACAAATACACATTTTAACAAAAAATTGCTTTTCTGAAATACCATTAACGGAGTAACGGAGGTGGGTGGGGGTGGAAACAGGGGCTCACACGCTTCAGAGAGATGCTATTCGTTACGAGGGTGTGGGGAGTAGAGACAGAGACGCATGTCCCTCGGAGAGGTGTTGTACGTGGGGGACGCGGGAAGAGGGGCGGAGGGAGGGGGGGGGGAGATTCTGGGGATTCGATGTATGTCTTTTTCACAACCGCGTAACCATTTTCTGGGGTTTGCTTACGTCAGCGAAGCAAGAAAGGGCAAACATTTTGCACTCATCGTTTCAGGTCAGTCCTCACTGAAGGGCACACCTTCTTTACACCTTATGGATGCTAGCTTCAATCGTACAAACATGAATCTGCCATGATTGCAAAAGAAGAAAAAGATGCAGTCGCTGTTTGACTGAGATGCTGATCGGCTGAGAAGATAGGGAAGAGTGGACTGGAAAGGATAAGTGGGCTGGGATGGTAGCACCCATTTCTTGGTCTAGGTCTTCAAGTCTATAAATTATTTTCTCATTAGACGGATACACGTCTGTGTCGTAGAAAGTACTGGATAGGCAGGCAAACCTGTAGAGTAGCAAATGTCATTAACTAAAGTCTGAGTTAAATATCTGGTGTTGTTTGCCGTCGTTGTGTCATATATTCAGCTGTAAGAAAAATTTGTTGATTGAGATGGGGGAGGTTTTGCTCTACACTCACATTCCCAGTGCGCAAAAGGTCATTCGGCCGTGCGGCGGCCGACGTCTGCTCGATGGCCTTTTGCGTATTGGGTAGGAATATTATAAGGAGGTACACATCTCGGTTGAAAAACACGCTTTGAACAGATCACCGGGGACGATGGACACGCATTGTCTGACTTGCTCCGCGGACTGTAGCAGACAACACAAACCAGTACCGTGACTGATCAGGATCAGGAATTTAATTAACTCATTCTACCCCACACACACCACAGCAAGATAAGGATCGACCATGATAGTTCAAGGGTGTTGCCAGAATAGCTTGGCGCCTATGGGCGCCAAGCTATTCTGGCATCACCCTTGAACTATCATGGTCGATCTGTGTCCAGCACCGCAATGCAGTCTTCAGAAGACAACGGCAACATTTGGGGATTTCGGTGTTGGGGTAGAATGAGTTAATGTCTTTTCACACATTGGTGATATTAGACACACACAAAAACAACAAACAAACAAACAAACAAATAAACAAAAAAATTAACAACCAAACACACACTTGTGAATATCAAAGAATAGCAATAATTAACATCCAACTACACACACAAATTACTTATTATAATAGTTTACCCACCGGACTATGAATTATTATATTAACTATTGGAATTGCAATATTTCTATGTAAGATGTCATACAAATTTTCTGCTAAGTGATCAACTGTTATGTTATTTTTTTGTTATTTTTTTTAAATTTTATACCGTGGCTGACATGCTACAGGCAGTTTCAAAAGGAACAGATTCACATGAGCCCCTGCGATTGCAAGTGATCATGAGAACTTGTGCGGACCCCAAGTAACAAAACCAGCCTTCTGACCTACTTCGATTTGAGGTATGACGGAGTCAACGCTAAAAGCGGTGTATAGTACCATCGCCATGCCACGGACATGATAACACGCACAGGCACGGGATGATCGTTGCGTCACTACTCAACTCCTAACACAGGTAGGAGGTGAGTAGTACCAAACAGATTTGCACGGTATTACCGGTATACTGGAAAAAACGATATGACATTGTACCGGCAGTCAGGTATACCGGTGCAGGTACCGTGTGCCAGTACGGCACTGGGCTATTAGTAGCAGTGTACCAAACCAGAAAGAAGAAAGTAGCTGATCGAGGGCCGGGGGTAACTAATGCGAGCTGTTTTTTTTTTATGGTGTGCTTTTGTTCAGCTTAGTATGTCACCTTTCCAAATCGTTTGATAAGTACAAATCGCGGCGAATAGATCAACCACTAAAGTTTAAGGTTGGCAACTGATTGGCATGCCACCTGGCAAATCATGCACCACACTTCAGCCTATTGGTCTATTTCTTGATCCCTTGACCTTTGAGAGAGGTCAATGAAGATCATACTCGTGTGTGGGTGTGTCTAAACACAAAAATCTCCAATGTTTGTGTACGTACAAGCTTGAAACTAAAGGAACTGGTTTATCCAGGAAAGGGGGGGGGGAGAGGGGGGGGTCTTAAGAGAGCCTCAGAGCATATAAAAAATGAATGGTATGGGCGAGTTGACCACTTACTTTGACGACTTGACCGCTTACTTTGGCGATTTGACCGCTTACTTTGGCGACTTGACTCGTACCGTGGGCGAGATGGCAAATGGGCGAGTAGGCATATGGGCGAGTTGACCGGCGTTTTATGTGCTTGTAATAGGTACAGACCCGATACAAACAGTGGGTAAAAACAGTGCCGGAGAGCGATAGTGAGCTATTTTGCATCAAGAGCTGCTAACAACATATACACACACCATTATCAAAGCACCTTACACATTGTCGTCTGCTGCACATGCATACAGTCTTGCAGTTTATTCACTGTAATAGAGGGGTTCACGTGTTATCCACAAACACAACTGCATGATCCACTGGGTACACCATACCATCATATTCATTACAGCACAGAGTAGGATTTAAATCGTTGTAACAAACATCACTATATAATTCATGAAACTGTGTACTGGTCTGTGATTTTTGACCTTACGGCGAAGCCGTAAGGTCCAATATCACAGACCAGCACACACAACCATTATTAAAAATATCATACAAATCCATCAGTTTTTGTTGCTATAAGCATAAAATATTCTCGTTCTGTTTTTTTTAAAACATTTCTGTCAAACATAAAGCTGAATGGCGGGTGAGTCGAACTTTATGAATAACTAATTAAAAATGAAACGATTGATGCAACCTTCATATGACATGATCAGCGATGAAATGCACTCAATATACCTGCACGGATACAGATGCACTAAAACTAATCGACAAAACATTAACAATGGTAAAATACCCCATAAAAAGTGGATTAATCTGAACGAAAATCTGTACATGTAGTGCCAATGATCAACAAAAATAAAATGGTGCTCATATGACAAAAGCAAACTATGTGACATTGGTTAAAAAAAAAAAAATGTGCTAGAAAGTTTATCATGAGGATTTTTAAAAAAAAAAACGGTGATGTGGACATTTGTAACTATCATGTAGCTCTGTAATTTTGGTTCTTTACTCAAAGTACAGCAGTTACTAGATTAATTTTTTAACAAGTAAATAGAGTACAAAATAAGAACCCACTGTGCAAATAAAGTACTTTTGTAGGTTGGACTGCAGGACAGAAAATAAATCAGGGGACGGAAGCCACAATTATCATTAAATCTGTCATTTTTGCATCCCTTTAATACATGATAGTTTTCACTGTTTCAAATAAATACTTTGAAAAGGCTGTCGTCATAATTAGTTCTTATGTCTAAACTTAATATTGTTTCAGTTTGAAAAAGTTGATGTCCTCACTAATTTGTACATCTAAACTTACTATCATTTAACTCATTCAGCCCAGACAACCCACAGCAAGACATGGATCTAGCGTGATAGTTCAAGGGTGGGTGCCCGTAGGTGCCAAGCTATTCTGGCACCACCCTTGAACTATTACGCTCGATTTGTCTCCAGAAGTGTAATACAGTCTTCAGAGTGCAACTTAAAAATTTGGGGATTTCTGTGTTGGGGCAGTACGTGTTAAACAAAAACAATAAAAAGTACAAGGTACATTTCACAGCACATTATGACCGAGACATTATAATAAATGGATTTCAAATCTGATGTAGGAGACACTGTTTCATTTTTGACAAACAAGTCAGGATTTTTCAGATGCATACCCAAGTGCGCAAAGTTCGTCGGCTATCCATTGGCAGCTGGACGTGCGTGGGCCAACAGCGCCCAATGTTCGCCCAATGGACTTTTGTGTACTTGGTCGCTCACAAAATATGTTATGCACCCTTTGGCTGTTGGTAGCGCATTTTTTGTCGTGATGATTCCATCAGGAATCATCACGACAAAATGCGCTACCAACAGCCAAAGGGTTAGACATTTTGTGCTAGAAGCATTTTAAAACGTACACACAATTCTACATATTTTGTTTCGGCATGCATGGCAATCAGTGAGTTTTTCAAGGCACTGTAACAACCCAATGCATGAAATGCCCTCAGGCTGATGTCAGCCACAGCTGGCTCACGTACAGCTATGCTTGGGTGAACTGCGGCTGACAGCCCATGGACTATTTGCGAATTTGTAGATATATATATACATTACACTTTACTTTACCCACATGTATGTGTATGCAAATTTATTGCTGCATAGGTTAGATTATTAAAACATTAACCCTTTCAGCCCCAAGGTCCCATTTCTCAAATTTTGGAGGTGTTGCCTAACGACTATGCACTAGTTGTAGGAGATGGATTGATCATGATAATTCCAGGGTAGTGCCAGATGAGCTTGGCGTCTGAAGGCGCCAAGCTCATCTGGCACTACCCTGGAATTATCATGATCAATCCATCTCCTGCTGCAGGGTCCTGGGGCTAAAAGGGTTAAGGCTTATGGCAACAGAGCAGATATGGGCGCCAAGCTATTCTGGCACTACCCTTGAACTAAGGCTTATGGCAACAGAGCAGATATGAACCTAAAAACATCTCCTAATTTTCATAAATACATCTCACAAACCTAGCTTTTGTGCTATTGTCAAAAATGAGTAGTTCATGACTGAAAAAAAAAAAAAAAAAAAAAAAAGAGAGAGAGAGAGAGAGAAAAAAAAAAAATGAGGGCAAAACAAACAGAAAAGCTGTACAAAGCAAATGCATCAAATTCCACAATTCAAAGTAAATTGTACCAACACCTATCATTATTCCTGTTATCAAATTTTAAAGATGAAAACAATATTGCAGAATTTAAAACGGTTATATTCTGTAATTCGTACCCCTTCACATGCATGAAAATGCACCAAATTATGCAAACTCCTCTACATGTACCTTATTTGTTCACAGTCTCAAACTGCTTATGAATGAGCCATTTGAAAAAAACAGACCATAAAGTGAGGATGTTGTTCAGTAATCTCCCTTTGAAAGGATTTAAAACAGTTTGTAAAAGAATTATGCGCATACTTTTGAGTATTAAAAATAGATATGGTGTGCGGAAAAACATTTACAGGGTACATTGTCTGTAAAAGATGTATGTATAAAAATCTCATGATATAGCATCGCTTTGATAAAAAATGTGCATAGTAAATATGGATCGAGGCATGCAGCTAATATCTGCGTGCCAGTCTGTGATTTTGAACCTTACAGCTTATGGCATTAGGTTCAAAATCACAGTCCGGACACTTTCACTTCCAGCGCCAAATGGCTTGCATTTTGAGAAGCGGATGGACCATGACAGCTCAGGGATACTAGTGTCTGATGGGCTTGGCATCTGATGTGACAATACCCCTGAGCTGTCAGGATCAACATTTTGTCCGGCAGTTGACTCTGGGAGTGAAAGTGCTCAACATCAAATATCTCTTGGAAGACAGCACATTAACAGCATCACAGTGCTGCTGCACTCACTCCAGTACATGGGCACTAAAGTCCAGTACATGTGCACTAGTCACTACTGTACATAACAACAAAACATGTTGCTGTAACCTTCTTGTGCATGCTGCCACCAGTATTGTAGACAGTACTGAAGGCTGCATGCACAAGGGGGTTAACATGATACATATACATGATGAGTAATGTCATACAAGTATGAACTTCAGTAATAAAAATGTATCTATCACTAAACGACCGTAAGGCCCCTATTGTGAAGGTGTAGTATTAAACAACAATATCAATGACAGAAGCAAGAAATTCAAACAAAAATAAACAAAATACAAACTAATACTTTGTACAAAATTTGATAACTTTTATAATAAACGTTAAATGCATGCAACTTTCTCTCCAAACATGAGTGCAGTTTTCTTTCAACATTTTATGGTATACATGTATTTGATTAAAAAACCAACAAACAAAAACAAACCATTTACACACACACACATGCACACACTGTTACAACACATGCACACACACACACACACACACACACACACACACACACACACACACACACACACACACACACACACACACACTCCGGTACCAATCATATAATTATCTGCCTTACCTAACACAAATGAAATACACATATATGAAAATCTGTTCACAAAAATTACAAGTTACACAACAAATCCATGCATGTACAATTGTAGCTGTACTGTGTGATGTATGGTAGCACAGTGCACAACAGACCCTCAGGCTGACCGTCGTTGCAGTTGACCATTGCACATTCGTGTGTGGTCTGACAGTGGCCAACGTTGGCCACACATCTCTTTTGTGTCCTGTACTGGGAAGTAATAACAGGCAACAAAGCCAGTATGTCCATTTTTTGAGAAAAGCCAGATTTTCATTGTATAACAATGAAAATCTCGCTTTCCTAAAAAACAGAACATTCTAAATTTCACCATGGATAGAACAGCAGAATCACAATTCAAAACTGACCAGTCAACACTGAATAAATGCGTGAAACGATATTTTTTCGTACCACACTGAGTCTAAGTACAGCAGGTAAAGAAGGAGAACAGAGTGTGTTGGTCTGTGATTTTGGACCGTACGACTTCCAGCGGTAAGGTCCAAAATCACAGACTAGCACACAAAGTGTGTCTAACACAGCTATAGGAACTCGATCAGCAACTAATACTTGAAATTTGTTGACAGTTTTGTAACGGCTAAAATTGACAATTGTCTATCACCCAGCTGTTCAAAACGGAGAAACAGAAGTCATCACAATTGAAAAACAATCTCTCATACCCTTAATCTCTCCATTCTCCCCCCCCCCCCCCTCCCCCACCCCCCAATCCCTTTATGCCCCCACAACCCACTGCCTTTGTTTTCTTCTATGGCTATGTCATATTATTCACCCAACAAAATTACAGCAGCACCTGTTTTGAATGACCACCCTAATGAGAGATGACCCGTCATTAAAGACCATTTAGTTGGCTGTAGCCGCAATTAAAGACCATCATTTAGTTGGCCGTAGCCGCAATTAAAGACCATCATTTAGTTGGCCGTAGCCGCAATTAAAGACCATCATTTAGTTGGCCGTAGCCGCAATTAAAGACCATCATTTAGTTGGCTGTAGCCGCAATTAAAGACCATTATTTAGTTGGCTGTAGCCACAATTAAAGACCATTATTTAGTTGGCTGTAGCCACAATTAAAGACCATTATTTAGTTGGCTGTAGCCACAATTAAAGACCATTATTTAGTTGGCTGTAGCCACAATTAAAGACCATCATTTAGTTGGCTGTAGCCACAATTAAAGAAAGAAGTACCCAACGGAGAAAGAAACACGCTTAGAAAAGACGGGTACAACACAATTTATTAATATTTCGGGTAAATACCCTTTGTCAAAATAGACAAACAAACAAACATAGAGATTAGCCGCTACTTATCTTCAATGGCAGAAGGAATGTGGCAACAGTTGCTACTTATCTTCAATGGCAGAAGGAATATGGCAAGAGTTGCCACATTCCTTCTGCCATTGAAGATAAGTAGCGGCTAATCTCTATGTTTGTTTGTTTGTCTATTTTGACAAAGGGTATTTACCCGAAATATTAATAAATTGTGTTGTACCCGTCTTTTCTAAGCGTGTTTCTTTCTCCGTTGGGTACTTCTTTGCATATTACACGCTTGGCAGTCACCTTTTTGGTCTGGATTGCCACAATTAAAGACCATTATTTAGTTGGCTGTAGCCGTCTAAATGGTGATCTTTAATGACAGGTGACACACTTTGCCCTCTTGGTCTTCTCTTGTGAGAGAGGACTAAAATTGTCTTTTAAGAACACTGTTTTCTTGGAATCGTGTTGGTTGATAACACAGCATTTACTACAGTGTGCACACTCTTAATATAATGCACAGACTGATCTGATTAGGGGAAAACACCTGAACCCAACAACAAACACATAGCACTAACCCATTTAGCTCCAACACTACAGCAGGAGATGGATCGACCATAATAATTCAAGGGTAGTGCCAGATTAGCTTGGTGCCATCAGTTGCCAAGCTAATCTGGCACTACCCTTGAATTATCATGGTTGATCCATCTCCTGCAACATAGTCATTAGGTGACACCTTCAAAATTTAGGAAATGTGTCCTTGGGATTACATGGGTTAAGACAAATATTGTAGCAACACGGCAGCTATTCTTACCATGTTTAAATTCAGCAGTTGTCAATTATTTGTACAAAATGTATAAAAAATACTGAAATGCGGATGCACAATTATGAAAGATAACGGTGAAATTATGCTTTTCAGATGGACACATTTTCTCGTATGTACGGTAAGAGTAATTTCATTTTACACCAAAACAAAATACAACCAATTGTAATAATGTACCATGTGGATTTCAGGTACAGAAAAAAAAGAGTGCCTCGGCACAAAGAGATTTCAGAAATATATACTGTACTGATGAGCAGTAGAAACGCCATTTTGAAATCATCAGAAACACTTTAGTTTTCCTGTGATTTTGATGATGTCTCATTTTTTCTGCTTATCAGTAAAATGTTAAGTTCAGTCTGACAACACCTCAGCAGCAGTAGAAAAAGAAAAAAGAATAAAAGCAAGGGCAGTTATAAGCACATAGACTGCGGTAAAAAACAACAACCAACAAACAAAGACCCAAAGGAAACAATCAAAAAGCACACAAAACGAAACAAGACATAAAAAACAAATTGCAAAAGCAATCAGAAAAATCGACTGAATGCCACTGGCACAACCTAAACTGTTTCTTGAAAGTCCATACTGTAATCTGTTTTCACAAAATGTAACAAGTTCTTTGGTTAGAAGAGGCATAGATTCTCATGAGCCCCTTCAAGAATCTGCAAAAGGTATAGATTCTCATTAACCCCTGCAAAATGCAGGGGCTCTTGAGAATCTATGCCTCTTGCTTAATTTCACTGTGGCATATTTCAGTATGCAGACTGAAGAATGGCCCCCTTGCAAATTAAAATAGCTATTACTAACTTACTCAGATTCTGGCCTTATAAAAATCCTCAGTCCAAAACGAACACAAGCACTTGAAAAATATCTATGCACCACCATAAAAAAAATAATCTCAAACAATACAAGACCAAAGCACCTTAACTTCTCATGAACACATTTCGGCTGGCCAGTTCAATACAAAAATTGTGAAATGGCGATTTTTACTAAGGGAGATGGATAGGCCATGTTAGCTCAAACATACTGCCTGATTTGCTTGGTACCTGAGGAAGTGACCAACTAATTAGGCATTATCCTTAAGCTGGCATGGTCGATTCAGTCATCTTCAGCTAGCCGCTAATTTCCACCAAACACTATGTCAAACTGTAACAATAAAATGTTGAACGTCAATGGACACAAAGGTAAAATGCGTTAACCTTGTCTAGACCACAACAAAATTACAACTGTGAAAACAATTAATTTGAAAATCAAGATTTTCTTATCTTACCCTGCATCACTGCGTCTTACTTATTGCATCTTATTCAGTGCCTCCAACAACAGCTGACGTCGGACCCAGAATTCATGCGTACTCCCACACACATATTATCTCTGGAAAGTGCATACAACAACTAACCCATTCAGCCCTGACGCCCTACAGCAGGATATGGGTCGACCATGAAAATTAAAAGGTAGTGCCAGATTAGCTTGGCACCATCAGGCACCAAGTTAATCTGGCACAACCCTTGCATTATCATGGTCAATCCATCTCCTGCTGTAGGGCACTGAGGCTAAATAGTTGAAGGCTGACGCAGAAGAAAACTGGTCCTTCCCAAAGACCTTGTTCACCGTAAAAATGAAGGCACACACAGTATAATGCAACGCACTTGTGGAGATGTGTTGAACAGTTTTGCACACATATAAGGCACAAGATATCAACAATAAGAAATAAGTCCCTTCACAAGAATTTGTTTCACTGTTCCGACACACTGCTGACTGTCGTACAGCTAGACTTCTGTAAGAGTTTTCCATGGATAAGGCACAGATTGTAAACAATAACAAACAAGTCTATTCGCATTTTTTCCTCCCACCATTCTGACACACCGCTGACAGGCTTCAAGCACTCATTCGCAGCTGCACTAATTTACTGAGATAACAAACAAGGCACAAGGTATATATGTAAAAATGGTGCATATCCAAACAACAATGGTCGAATATGATGATTATAAAAGAACCCTCCTCTGTCAGAACAGCATTTAACTATCGGTCTGCAGTCACTGACATCGATTCACAGTTTTTTATGATCAGTCTGAAAGTCTGAGTTTGCAAGAGGCAGGGATCCTAATGAACCATTGTAAACTGTGGCAGGCATCAGTCCAAGTACTTGCTGCTCACTGGGTCATAGAACATTGAATACAGTAAAAAAAAAAAAAAAAACCCACAAAAAACATCGTGTTAATGTCAGCTGCAGTCGGCAGCTGTGTGCGGGCCAACTGCAGCCAATGTTAACACAATGGTATTTCGCTCACTGCGTATTTGACCCCACTTTATGGCCGCATGCTGAGATACTTGTTCTCCTCTGCTAGTTGTGTCAGCATGGAGCTCATGTCATTTACCACCATGTTCGAAGTGTTCAGCACTGGATTAAACCGGTTTGAATTTTGCGATGCGGAGCGATTCGACAGGGCCGAGGTCGACCCAAACACATTGTCTGCGGAGATGTTTTCAATGAGATTCTCTGTGGAAAGGGAGCTAATGTTGTCCATGAAATCCTCAATAGGAGGGGCTGTGGTTTCTTTGCGGTCTGTCGAACTGGTGACTTGGTTGCAGCCTGGAGACATCTCCATAGGGTAAGGGTAGGGTTGCTGGGGGTGGGGGGACCGGTGAGGTACCTGACAGCTCGGGTGTTGAGAGGATGGAGGGTGGGGGTGCCGGAACATTCCTGTTGGTGTGCTAGCGCCCCCTGGTGGTACGACTATGCCTCTGTGGTGTGATTGTGCATGTCGGAAACCCTGGCTGCGATTCATGCCATTGTCCATCATATTCGGCGTCTGATTCCCACTGTTCGGATACATCTGTTGATAACCACCATTGCTGTTATACATGTAGCCATTGTTCATGTACATACTCTGTTGGGAGTGTTGCTGATGGGAGTGGGAGAGAGGCTGGTTAGGAGGAGGCATTGGCTGTTGCTGTTGTTGTTGTAAAGGTGACATCGACATCTGTTGCTGTTGCATTTGTTGATTTATCATCTGCTGTCGCACCATCATCCCGCGAGAAACGGCCTTAGCGTTAGGGGGGATCTGTGACTGACTGATGTGCGGCACTTGAACTTGAGGGCTGGATCGGTTAAGCTTGACCATGCCCATGCCATCCATACCCATTCTACCTCCCATTCCATCCCCTCCACCCATCATACCACCCTTCACCATGGGTGGTGGCATCGGGCTGTAGACGGACCCTGGCAACTCTCCACCCACCATCTGCTGCTGCTGTAAGTATGCGTTCTGGTTGTGATGGTGGTTAGGGTACACCACCTTGTGCATGCTGCCACCAGAATTGTTTACAGTACCATTGGCTGTATGCGCAAGGGGGTTTGGCATCGGTCCTTGCCATGAACCCATATTTCCAGAGTTCTGCATTCCACCCATCATGTTCATGTTCCCCTGAGAACCTCCACTCATCATACCACCACTGTTACTCATCATACCAGAATTTCCACTCATCATACCACCAGTGTTACTCATCATACCTCCACTGTTATTCATCATACCGGAATTGTTACTCATCATACCATTTCCACCATTCATCATCCCGGAATTTCCATTCATCATGCTGGAATTGTTATTCATCATACCACCACCATTGTTCATCATTCCAGAACTGCCACTCATCATGGCCCCGTTCATGCCCATGTTGGCACAGTTCATCATGGACATGTTGTTGTTGTTGTTGCTGTTCATGACGTTGTTGGGGCAGTGGCCACCCTGGGACATCATCATCATGCCCCGCATCTGCATCTGCTGCTGATGCTGTTGTCGTGGTTGTGGTTGAGGCATCTGCTGCTGCTGCTGGGGCATAAAGTGGGAGCCATCCCCATGACCCTGACTTTGACCTTGAGGCCAGGGCGAGTGCATGGACATGGGGCTGGGGGTCATGGCCTGGCTGCTCCCATAAGGACTGTTGATGGCTGGAGGCAAGGGTGAGGTCATGGTGCTGTCGAAGCCAGTCTGCACGTGCAAGTTGGGTGAGAAGTGTCCTTGACCCTGCCCATGACCTTGATATGAGGAGTGACCCCCAGCAGAGAGGGGTGGGGAGAGCTGCTGCTGGTCATGCACGAAGCTGCAACTGGGGCTGCGAGAGCCGGATGTCCCAGAACGACAGCAACCGCTATCATTCTGGGACATCTGGCTCCCACAGCCAGAGTCAACCCCAGTGAAGTCCCCGAATGACATCTGTGACTGCTGCCGCTGCTGCTGGGTGGACTGGTCCGTACCGGTCGTTCCGGCACTCAGGGCACTGTTGCAACGCTCAGCAAAGAACCTCTGCATCTCATCTGGCGTTGACTGTGAGTTCCCATTGCCATTGCTGTAACGCTCCATCAGGAACCTCTGCATGTCGTCTGGAATTATCATATCCATGTTATCTTCAAGCATGCGCTCATCCAGAGCCGCGTCTCCATCCAAATCTCCAGGGAAACTGTACCCTGGTGACCCTTGTTCTTCGCCATTCTCTGGCAAGGAGTAGTCCGTGGCTATGCTGCTTCTGGAAGAGTGGAAGGTCTGGTTGGACGAGACTTTGTTCTGAAGACTTCTCATGGCCGGTGGGACCGGCAGGGGCTTCATCATGTTGAGACTGTGGAAACGCTGAAGTCGCCTGAGGGACTCAAAGTTTGGATCCTGGGCGCGGCAGGGGTCACTGGCTCGTCGCACCTCTCGGCCAGGAATCTCGTCTGGAAGGGGTGTGCGACTGGGTGTGCTTGTCCGAGCATTGTTGCTGCTGTTGGTGTTGTTGCTGTTTGTAGTATTGGCATTGCTAGCATCATAGTCCTTTCTGGCAGCAAAATACCTGGAACAGAAGAAGAACACATGTAAATCACTACATAAACAGTTTGCTGAGTATTCTCATCCCACAGTATCCATGTTTTTCCAAATGATATCATCAGTAGCAGCCAATAATCATTAATCATAAATTCACATCACAATTTCTTGACTGAGATAAGACATTGGAAAATCTGACTGTATGTGGTATGGAGAGGTGGAGATGGCGGGGTGGGAGGTGGAGATGGGGGGGGGGGGGGAGGTGGGGGTGGACAACAGCTTCCACCACTGGGGAAAATTGAACGATCAATCTCTCAGCCTCCAAAATATGTATTTCTCAAATCTAACTAGTATCTTCGATCAAATACTACTTTCCCATCAAGATTTACATTGAAAAACTTGCATAATGTCAAAAATAGCCTGTTCAGCATGCAGCCTTTGTTATTTAACCCTTTGCATGTTGGTAGTGGTTTTAGTCGTGAAGATTCCTACAGGAATCATCATGCCAAAAATTGCTACTGATATGCAAACAAGGGGTTAATACAGTACTGGTTGCTGCACACACACGAGGGTTAATGTGAATGCTAAAACTCACCTAGCCAGGCGTTCATTGGAGTATTTGCTTGAGGGACTCTGCATTGTCATTCCCTGCGACTGCACCACAAGGTTAGAGTGTGACCCCAAGTTTGCTTTTTGCATCATGGCCGACATAGTTCCCACATTGCAGTTGCTGCTCTCACTTGACCGCCGCGAACAGTTGGTGGAATTCGTGGAGGAGTTTTGCGGTCGGTTGCCCGTGATGTCGTACTCATAGGGTGAGTTGTTGATACTTAGGCGGTTGTTTGACACCTGCACATGAGGGAGAAGTTGATAAATTATGCACATATTAGAAAGTTTGTTTTGCTGTTGTTGTTCGGGGATTTAGGGGTGGGAGGCAGGCTTTTTGCTAGGATTTAAAGTTGTCCATCATCACAATGGACAGCACGACAAAAAATCCACCCCCAGGCATGCTACAGCTCATCGTGTTCTTGAAACAAGTCATGGTTAACTCATTCAGCCCGACAGCCGTATTTCCCAACTTTGGAGGCGTCATCTAATGACTATGCACCAGTTGCAGGAGATGGATCGACCATGATAATTCAAGGGCAGTGCCAGATTCGCTTGGCATTGACAGGCACCAAGCTAATCTGGCACTACCCTTGAATTATCATGGTCGACCCATCTCCTGATGTAGTGCGTCAGGGCTGAATGGGTTACGTTCTTTTATTCTCAAATATTTGTCCATCCCGATGACGAAGGGCCTTTCTTTTTGATTCTGTCAACAATTTGTCTGTCAAATACGGAGAATATTCCCTTAATGGAAAGCCTAGGGAGCAGATTGATAGGGGGAGAGAGGGGAAGAGGAAGAGTTCTTGTTTTCTTCAATTTTTTCCAGTACAGACATAACTTGTTTAAGTTGAGTGCATAGATCAAGGTAAGAAATGCACATGCCATTTTTTTCCCTTCAAAGCAACGTATAAATCTCAAATGGAAAAGCTGGGATTTTGCTGAATTGAAAAAAAGTTGTAAAATCAAGTAAATCAAGTAAGACTACATGGCCTACCATATGATTGCAAACGAAACAGCGAAAGATTTATTCTAATCTCTTGGGAACTAAAAACATGAAAAAGTGCACAAATTCTCACCAGTGACAATTCTGACAACTGAAGAGATGACATTTTGTTGTGACAACAGAAAAAGGCCTAAAGAATAGTGTAGACGTGAAGTACAGTGTGCACAGCCTAAGGAGAAAATCCAGCTGTGAAAACACTAGTACCTGTGATGATTCGGATGAACGTCTGGACGACATTTTGCTGCCGACGGGCGGGAAGGGGCTGGTGTCGGATCGCATGCTGCTCATGTAGGAACTGAGGGTGCTGGTGTTGCTGTTCCGTCGACTGTTCGGCAACATCAGGTTGGTCTGGTCTCGGGCTGAGCCAAACGGAAGAAATAGGTGAACATTGTTAGATTAACCCCTTCACTGCTGAAGAAAACAGCGAACTCGACCCAGCTGCAAGAGACATAGATCCTCATGAGCCCCCGCAACTGCGGGGGCTCATGAGGATCTATGCCTCTTGCCGAGACCATTATTTTTCCATGTTTCTCAAAACATGTTGGCTTTTGGTTGTTGCATGAACCAAGACACCACTGACACCTGACTACACATTGTTTTTGCAGGACGGTATCGTCTGTAGCAGTGAAGGGGTTAACCACTGCCGTACATACACACACATTGTCATGTTAACCCATTTAGCCCCAAGCCCCTACAGAAAGACCCCTTCCAGCGCCAAGCTAATCTGGCACTACCCTTGAATTATCATGGTCAGTCCATCTCCTGCGACTGGTAGATAGTCATTAGGCAACACCTCCAAAACTTTGAGAAATTGGACCTTGGGGCTAAAAGGGTTAATACATGTACACTTACTTATCTCACTGATAATCCCAGTACTGAAAATGAAAATCATAACTTTGTTTGCACAATTGTGATTCAGATGCTGAATCCAAAAAAGGGCAAATTTACCAGAGAGATCCGTAATGCGTTTGTGCAAAGGACTGCCTCCCTTAGGCTGTGGAGTTTTCGTGCCCAGGTCCACAAAGGATGACTGGCTACTTGGACGGTTACAACCTGGAAATATAATTTGACCTTTACACGTGAAGACTTTGCACCTGACTGCAATCTGAAACCGAAAGCCCAACAATCTCTCTGCTAGCTGGTTATGCAGTAGCGTACCAAGATATTTTTCATTCGGGAGGGGAGGGGAGGGGCGGGGGGCAAGCCCAACATATCTGACATCTTGCTATCTAGCTTCCAGAGAAAGAAGTAAAAGGGCACATGTTGCTATTCTGCAACAGCATTCAATAAAGAATCTTTCCTATGTTAGCACATGGCTTGTATTGTCTGTTGTGGACCTACACACATCCATGCACAGGCCAACTGCAGCCAATGGCCACCCAAGGACCTGTTGCTTACTGGAAAGCTTCTGTTCAGAAAGAAAAAGCTGTAACCCCTTGACTGCTGCTGATAGTACCTCTTGACAGAAAAGACGCGACGCGTCGTTTCTGTCAAGAGGTATTGTCAGTAGCAGGCAAGGAGTTAAAAACAAGGCATCTTGTCCACCATACAGTAACGTCAATAGCAGTCAAGGCATTGAAGATCATGCATCTCTCACCTGGGCTGTGTATGGATGGAATCTGAGGTAGTACAGAGGGTGGCGATGTCTTGGCGCTAAGTCGGCCCTTCATTCGGTTCTGCAGCACTTGACCGGCGTTCATCTGATGTCGTCTTGTCAGCAGAGCATTCGAACCCTGAGGTACCTACAGGGGGGACACAGTGAATATATGTAGGTCACGCTCAGTACATTGCAATATCTGGGATCCACTATAAGTCATTCGATTTCACAGTAATGTGGTGCAAATAAAGTTATGTTAGCTTGTGTAGAGAAAATCTAGTAATCAAAAGGTCCTCAATTGGCCTGTACATAGTCATGTGCAGGCCAAGGCTGATGTCAGGTTGAGGACCTTTGGCTGACATGGCATTTAACCCTCTTCACCCTGATACACCCATTGCTTGAAACATATTTGACTATGATAGTCCAAGGGTGGTGCCAGAATAGCTTGGCGCCTGAGGCGCCAAGCTATTCTGGCACCACCCTTAACTAAAATGCTTGATCTATCTCCATAGGTCAAAAAGCACATTTTTACAAAATCATCCTCAGGATATAATCGGTTAAATGGAAGCCAGAGGTCTGTTTGTGTCATATTATCTGATTTCACAATCGACTAGTGTGGGTGTATAATTCTGAGACTGACCTGTATGTAAGACTACACCAGGGAAATGGCATTGGAATTGTTAGAAGGGTTTGTTAGAACAAATACATTGCAGGCTGAGGGACACAGTGCACTAAATGTCAATGGGCTGACATCGAGTACTGTTGGCCCGTGCACAGCGTGTGCGGGCCAACAGTGCTCGATATCAGCCTGATGGACTTTGCCAATTTGTTAGCTTTGCTCATTGGGAATTAGTACAAAACCATATGACTGAGGGACAAAAGGCATTCTTGATAGCAAAGACAGCTGAGGATGGATACATGTTAATATTAATAGCATGTACACATGTGATATTGGAATGTCTTGATATTAATTAATGTTTATTGAACGATTTTTATTTTTATTGTACCCCCCTCCACAAAACTGTAATTGCCCTTTTAAGGGATAAATAAAGTTTTTGGAATTGAACTGAATTGAATGTGATGTATAGATAAAATACTGAACATCATCAATGTGACGAAACTTACATCAGCTTCATCTGGCTCTGGTATATCCACCTCCTCTTCCACGGAGTTGGACAGGACGGCCGAGCCCCCGATGTGTTCGTCGATCAAGTCTGGTTGGAGGCCACAGGTCACGTTGACCTCGGGGCTGCTCTGAGGTGAGGACTGAGACTGTGGACTCTGACCCATCGTGTCCTGTAAAGTAGATACAGTTACTGCAGGGCTGTGATTCAGGACATTTTTATAAGCTGAATCATTGTAGAGTACAGACTTTGATAGATTTTTTAAAACCCACTTATCACTTAACCAATTTAACCCCAAGGATCGATTTCCCAAATTTGGCAGGTGTCACCTAAGACTGTGTACCAGTTGCAGGAGAGGAATCGACCATGATACATCAAGAGTAATACCAGATTAGCTTGGCGCCATCAGGCGCCAAGCTAATCTGGCACTACCCTTGAATTATCATCGTCGATCCATCTGTAGCCACAGTATGTCAGGGATAAATGTCTAAATAAAATAATGATAATAAGGAAGATTTATAAGGCGCCTATACATGGTAAGATGCTCTAAAGCCAGATTTGGATGTTTACTTATCCAAAGCAAAATGAATTTACCTCGCCCTCCCTCATAAACTATAACAAAATGTTATGAAGTTAAACTGAAGTAACAAAAAGAGGATATAAGATAGTTTTATTTTGTTTTATTGCCACTCCCACCTACAACCGATTTTCCCTCGAGGGTAGATAGAGATTTTAGTTTATAGAATTACCATTTATTGGGGCAGATAGAGATTTTAGTTTATAGAATTACCATTTATTGGTGCAAGTCCAAAATCAGGCCAAGTAAGAAAATTGTCATGCACATGGCAAGTAAACCCCAAATCTGCTGGCTTAGCTAATAAACAGTATGCACTAGGGTTCAACAGATCCCATTGCCCACTAGAATGGTGCATGCCCTGCAAAAGAAGTGTGGTCTAGACCTCTGAAAATGTGACTTTTTTTTGCTTGTATCCAACCTTGTAATCAGTGAAGTTGACTGCATGTGTAGGTATCTCACTAAAATAATTTCTTTCCAAAGTAAATCCTCCACAACGTACCTGTGATCTTCGACGCTCAGTGGATGCTCCCCCTTGTACAGGTGCTGCCATCAGTGGGTCGTCCGCCTTTCTGTGGCTGTCGCTGTCTCGCGTGTCCTGATCCTGGCACAGAAAAGAGACAAAAGAATTAAAGTAAAATTGTTGCTGATGGCAGTCATACATCCAGCATAATTGCATGGTGTTTGATGTAATAACATGTATAACACATCCTCATCAAGCCCAAACCATCTGCAAGTTGTACTGATTCTCATAAGCCCCTACAAACACAATACAAGTACACCTATGAAGCATTTGCCTGTTCACTGATGAGAAAAATTGAATACCACCCAGCTGCAAGAGGTATAGATCCTCACAAGCCCCCGCAACTGCGGGGGCTCGTGAGGATCTATACCTCTTGCTAAAACCAGCTGCTAAATGTCTAGTTACATCAAACTTAAACTAATCGCATATATTCAATTAATCACAAACGTAATGTAACTCATTGTGCCCCAAGGCTGAAATCCCCACATGTTGCCGTTGTCCTCTGAAGACTGTATTGAAGTGCAGGACACAGACCGACCATGATAGTTCAAGGGTGATGCTAGAATAGCTTGGCGCCCATAGGCGCCAAGCTATTCTGGCATCACCCTTGAACTATTATGGTCGATCTATATCTTGCTGTGGTGTGTCTGGGATAAAACAAGTTAATGTTCAACACCGACAAAGAAAGGAAGCTGACAACTACCTGCCAGCACTTTGGTGCCATTTGCAACTTTTACTGCTGTGAGAACCATTTCCTGTGGAAAAGAAGGCAAAACCTGCCCACAAAAAAAAACCACAAAAAGCTCATTGTGCCTTACATGATCAGGGTCTTCTTTCTTGCAGCCATCCCCTTTGTGCTTTTTGTTGGCATAAAATTCTGGCCCGTGGACGGTTTTGACATGTTTCCGCAAGGAACTGGGGTCGGTGTAGCGCTTCGTGCAGCCTGCTGCCTTACATGCATATGGTTTCTGTAACAAAGACAGTCAAAGAAAGCATAAACAGACTCCATAAACTTGAGACTCAGAAGTGATGTATGATAACAATATTTAGCAAATGTTTGAAACTTGTAAACATCTTTAATGCTGACAGAAAATGTTCTACAAAGTACTGCAAACTTTTGACTTAAAAATATTCACAAACTTTGATGACATGTAAACACCCCTCTTTGCAATCCTTTCCCATCTGAAATTAACACATTTGAAATGTGCCATATGTCTTGAATGAGTACGGAACATAATCATATCAAATAACAAATAAAGAGAACCACATGAAGCTCAGTTCAACCATTTTTACATTTGGTCACTGACTGAACAATAAATGAGGCACACAAAAACAAAAAAAAACAACACCAATAACTCTTTGGCTGTAGGTTGTGGTTTTAATTGCTGTGAAAAAAAAAAAAAACACTTGCTTCCCACAGCCAAACAATTAAACACTAAACTGACCATAAAGAAGAAAAGTAAGAAGCCAGAAAGCAAAGGCTACTGGGCCGATGTTGGGCACAGTAGGCCTGCTCACGGCTGTGCACAAATCAACTGCTGCTGACGTCAGCCCAATAACCTCTTGCATAGTTGGGAAAGCATAAGATCTTACAGCATTGGAGTGGGTCCTGTTTTGGTGCTTGGCTCGGTCGGACGCGTTGCTGAAGGCCTTGGTGCAGCCAGGGAACTCACAAAGGTAAGGTTTCTCACCCGTGTGTGACCTCAGGTGCGTCTTGAGGTTCTCCAGCCTAGAGTAAGCCTTGTTGCACCCCTCAAACTGTGACACACACCACACAAAAAGAATGTACACTACAGTATTAGGATATGCTGAAAGCGCCTTAACACATAAATGTCTGACATGCTATGACAGGATGTGGATCGACCATGATAGTTCAAGGGTGGTGTCAGAACAGCTTGGTGCCTGTAGGAGCCAAGCTGTTCTGACACCATCCTTGAACTATCATGGCCAATCTGTCATGTGGACCTCAAAAGAATAGCTAAACAAATGGTTATTTTATCCTCAGGATGTAAAGAGTTAAAAACAAGGGAGTAACTGAGAAAGAAATAATTAGCCCAGCCCTTATTTAAGGCCCAGTAAATGCAACAGGCAATCTTGGGGAAACTGAACTATGCATGGCAGCCCCCAAAGTCAGAGCAAAGCTTTATTTTCCTCAAATATTACTTGTGAACAAAGTTAACAAATGTGATAACTATGTGCTTTTTTTCTTTCAGTAAAATATTTTCGGAGAAGGCAGCAAAACATTCCATACATCTGGCATTCTCTTTTCATGCACGACCAAACTAGGGAAGTGGCACATTTTGTTTATTGTTAGACTAAAACTGCTACCGAGACCCAAAGGGTTAAAAATGTCATGGAGAAACCATCTTGTATTCTGGCCAATCATTCATTCAGAGATATGGTGTTGCTGATCACATGCAAGCCACTTACCGTACATCGATGAGGTTTTTCACCCGTATGCCGCCTCATGTGAACGACCAGCATGTACTGTGCTTTGAATGGCTTTTCCTCCCGACTACATTCCTTCCAGCGGCAAACAAACGACTTCTTGTTCGCCTGAATGTGGTCCTGGTTTATATGCTGGAAAGGAAATTTAGAAAAGTGAGTGAACCCCAGCAAAGAGTAGGCCATGTGGCACTGCTCTGGGGTGATACACTTTTCCCCAAGAAAGACCGTCCACATTAACTTTCCCCTCATACGACACTGATTTAGGTTTTTTAACCCCCCCCCCCCCTAAACAAACAAACAAACAAACAAAAAACGAAAACAAAAAACACACCAACCAACCAACAATATGACTTCAGCCCAACCATTCATAAAATCATATTTTAGAGTTTACTGTGTGTGTGTGTTTGTGTGTGTGTGTGTGCACGTGCGTGTGTGTGTGTGTGTGTTATTTTAGTCTTAGTAACTGACATCAAGACAAATTCCAATGTTTTTATTGTTTTTGTACATGGAAACATGGCAACAAACTATCTTATCTTATCTTATTCTCACCTTGACTAGTTCATCCTGGGTATCAAACTCTCGTTCACAGTCCACCCAGTGGCAGTTGGTCTCAATGAAGTCTGGCTCCCCCTCTTGAGGCACATGACCAGGGGGGTACCCCTCTCCTCCCTCCTCATCCTCCTCTTGTTCGGTTTCTGGGGTGGGCAAAAAATTATATTGGAGATTAAAACAGATGCAGTGTATGTTTTTTATTTGCTTTTTGTAGGTCACTAGAGCTAGTTCTCTGTTAGTCCTGTATAATATTACATGAACCTTCTTGTTTATGGCACACTTTACTTACTGCGCCAGAAAAAAATTACTCACATTCACTCAACATGTTCAGAGTCGATCAATCAAGGTCACTGATTTGAAATGAGCTTGTCAAAGTGTTGATTAGCATATATGCTCGGGCGACAGTATGAACAACTGAATCTTCTTCCAGCACTGAAGACTGTGACCCATGGATATGGCTCAACCAGGATAGTTCAAATGTATTCCCAGAAGAGAAGACAGTGTCACAACAAAGCATGACACCTCTCTGTGCAAGCTATTTTGGCATCAACCTGGACCAGTCATGATCATTTTGTCTCCTGAACTGTCATGCCCCAATAAGCAAAGACCATCAGACGATGTCTGCCACAGTCAGCCTGCGCACACCTGAGTGCGGGTCAACAGCGCCCAACATCATCCAGACGACCTTTTGCATTTCCCTTATCATTTGGAATACACCAGTGTGTGAAATAAGTTTCACTAAAATAGTTCAAGGGTGGTGCCAGAATAGCTTGGCGCCTCGAGGCGCCAAGCTATTCTGGCACCACCCTTGAACTAAAGCCATTGGTCTATATCCTTATCTGTAAGTACTATAATGTAGCTTGCATATGGCAGTGTACAAATTTGAAGCTTTTAGCCTCAGTATTATATGGGTTAAGGAGACAACTAAAGGTTTTAGCAATTTCAAACTTAGAAATCAATGTATTAACTGGTTTCCATATGGATGGACAGACGGATGCAATGCATTCGTCCATCCATCCATCCATCTGGCTGACAATTAACATAAAATATTACATAGTTGGACTGATAAATTTGGCTTAATCTGTTTGCCCATAGTGCACCAATAAAGAAGATGGTGAAGACAGTTTACCTAGACTTTCCGCTTCCTTTTTTATTTTGGATTTCTTGTTCTCCCCACTGTCCATGGTACTGCTGACAACACTGCTGCTCGCATCCCCCTTCATTGTTGTCGAGATCTGAAAAAATAAATACATAACAAAATCTGAAGCAAAAATACAGAACACAAACAAAAAACAACCCAAACATAAAGTCCATCATGCTGGTTAGTTGGGGGTTTAACTCATTCAAGACATGCCGCCTGCGGATACGCAGTTTATGCCACGTATCCGGAGGTGGCACATCTCAAATGAGTTAACATCTGTGCCACAAGAATGATTGTGATGGTTTTATAGAACCAGTTATGGGGAACAAGGAAAGCGATAACCTAAACATTGATCAATTCAGGTACACTGCAGCAGTGCTATGCTGCTTTACCCTGTAAGATTTTCAACAGACATGCATGTAAACATTGTCTGTTTCTCAGCATCATGAACACAGTTACTTGGGAACAATTCCACTCCACTGCCTGGTGCTCTCATAACCCTTTGGCTGTTGGTAGCATGGCGGTCGAGGTGATTCTGGCAGGAATCACCTTGACTAAACATGTTACCCACAGTCAAAGGATTAATACTATGCTCATTCATTTAGCTGCTCGAGTTACCAGTGCTTGCTATCGTTCTGTAGCAAACTGAGCAACCTTTTTACCGTATATAATGAGCGCTTCCTGAGAAGCACGAACCTCCAAGACATCATTGCAAATGCAATTGATCAGTACAGAATACAAGACAAATTCCACAAGCTTTGACTCGATCTGATTGAATGGGAAAATATTTAGAAGTGATAGGATTTTATAGATGCAAATAATAATTTTTCAATTTTGCATTCAAACCTTTCATAGCCAGGGCAAAGCGAAAATCACTGAGTTGCAAGAGACATAGATCCGCATGACGCAGTTGCGGGGGCTCATGAGGATCTATTTCTCTTGAGGGCCCCATTCATATCTATGGTAGACGACAATTTCGCTCTCAAATCAGCTATAGTTTAAAACAGTTAGATTATCCACGGCCACTGGCAGTGAAAGGGTCAAAAGGGTGTCTTTGGGTTGAAACAGTCAAACGCAAACAGCACTTATTCAAATATTGTATTGACAAAACCTATAGCCAAAATCACCGTTAAAAAGTTTAAGTGCAAGTTAAACCAGGCCATTTCCTCTTGACTATAAATTTATTGGGCCAGAAATTACTGCAAACATCCCATTAAGCAATTAACATGTAAACGGACCAACATTGGCTGCAGCTGGCCTGTACAAGGCTTGTGCGCAGACTTACTGCAGCTGATGCCAGCCTGAGGACCTTCTGCTCACTGGCTATAAATGTGTTGTTTATAGATATTGCTATGAACAATACTGCTTTGTTGGCACAACAAATTAATGTCATGATGCACATTACTATGTTAATGAAAGTCACATGATAGTTTTTTGCCGTGAAATTTATGTTGATTTCAGATTTTTAAAAAATATTTTCACAGCCACAGATGTCTGGTAAGCAAAAAGTCAACAGGCCAATAACAGATGTTGGTCACCTGCAGAAAGTTGTGTGTGGGCCAATTACATGTAGATGATGTTGGCAGAAGGATGATTGATTTTTTTCACATACTGATTGAGCTAGCAGTAAACTGGTCAATTTTTCTGACATTATATTCACCTGTTGTAAAACATGCTCTTAATTTAGTCGTTTTATGTCAGTCTAACCTAAACTTTCAAACTGGTCAGTGGTACATGTTATATTATCATTAGTGATATCTTGTGGCCATAATGGCATTGGAGGTGCAGTATTAACCCTTTGGCTGTAACATTTTTTGTCACGATTCCTACAGGAGTCATGGCGACAAAAAACACTACCAACAGGAAAAGGCTTTACTCATTCAGCCCTGACGCACCACAGCGAGAAATGGATCGAGCATGATAGTTCAAGGGTGGTGCCAGAATAGCTTGGCGCCCACAGGCGCCAAGCTATTCTGACACCACCCTTGAACTATCATGCTCGATCTGTCTCTAGAATTGTAATACAGTCCTTCAGAGGGCAACTTCAAAATGTAGGGATTTCAGTCCTGGGGCAGAATGTGTTAATCCCTCCACTGCCAGAACACAGAATACACTACACAGCAAAAACCACACATCCTCACGAGCCATTTTTTTCCCCGTGGGGACTAACTAGAATCTATGCTTCTTGCTGGCCAAATTCACACTCATGTGCCTAATGCTGACAGCACTAATCTGAGACAGTTTAATTCAGATACATCAATTCTTGCGGCTGACAGGGATGGGGTTAACCCTTTGGCTGTTGCTGGCGCCTTATGCCCTGATCATTCTAGGCAGGAATCATCATGTCAAAAACTGCTACTGGCAGCCAAATGGGCGGTCCGTGGCGCAGCGGTCAAGGCGCCTGCCACCAATGCCAAAGATGCGAGGTTCGAAAATGGGTTCCGTCGTCGGACTTTTCTCCTCTGGTAAGTGTCACCGTTAATTCGGGCGGACCGTCGGGGGTTCTTTCTCCGGGTAGTCCGGTTCTTCCACCCCCCCCCCCCCCCACCCCGAACACTTTGGTACCGGTTTCAGGCCACTTTACAAATTTCAAATACAAGCGATCAAAAGTCTCTGTAACTTCAGTAGCTGAACTGGCCCTTTGTCTTGTACTGTGTTTGTCTTAAATGGCGTAAATCCGTGTCTGTTACGTGAGTGTGCGTGTTGGGTTTCAGTTCGCGGCGCTTTGAGTCGATTCGCCCAAAATTGAAAAAAAAAAAACCTTTATAATAACGGTATTATTATTATTATTATTATAAGGTTTCAAAAGTGAATTCGATGAAAAACATTTTAAATACAGTAAAATCTGTTTTGAACAAAACCTTTATCTGCAAGAAAAAAAGTGGTCTCAGAAGGCCGGAGCTCTCTCAAGAGAGGTAAGCCCCCTCATTGATGATCTTTAACCCTTTTGGCCCCGAGTCCCTATAGCAGGAGTTTGATTGACCATGATAACTGAAGGGTAGTGCCAGATTAGCTTGGTGCCTAAAGGCGCCAAACTAATCTGGCACTACCCTTCAATTATCATGGTCAATCCACCTCTTGCAACTGGTACATAGTCGTTAATTAACACTTCCAAAATTGGGGAAATGGGACCCTGGGGCTAAAATGGTTAATGGCAGGTTGATCTGTCATAAGGGTGGTCACTCGTAACAGGTTCTGCTGTATTCTAGAGCCAATTTACCTGCCAGCCATTACCACTCTGTTTATATAACTATATGAATGATCTGTGCATGAAAATCGATATGCACCAAAAACCATTAACAAGACACCAGCTAGTTCGTCCCCATAAGAGACATAGATTCACATCGTCCCAGTAGCCCTTTTGTTGACAGACAACATTTTAATAGGGACGGCACGCGCCGCCTCCCATCTGGTTTCACTAAATGCCGGGCAGGGGTGGGGGTGGGAGGGGGGGCGGTGGCCTGAACCCCTGCAGCTACAGGGGCTCATGAGAATCTATGCCTCTTCAGGGGAGGATCGGAGGGTGAGGGGGTGATGGGGGGAGGGGGGACAGGGGGGGGGGGTGATCCTAGGGGTTCCAGAACATTCCCCCCCCCCCCCCCCACCCGACCCAAAATTGTTTAAAATGCTATAACAAAGTCCCTTTTGGGGGTGTTTGGAATCCCCCCCCCCCTCCCCCCGCCACCCCCCCCCCCCCCCCCCGCCCCCCCCATCCCCCCCACCCCCCTCCATTTGATTTTTTGGCGAGTTTTGACACACACATACACGCTACGCCCCCTCCCTACCCCTACCCCCCTCTTTGCTTGATATTTTGGCGAGTGGCAAGAGCGTTCACACACACACCTTCCTCTATCTCCCCCACCCCACCCCCTCAGCTCCCATCCCACCCCCATGTTGTTTGATTTTTCGGCCACTCGAAGAAAGTCTAGAGTCAGGGAGGCCTTTTGTGTCAGGTTGAAGGACCCAAACAAAAAAAGTTAGACCCTCACCCCACCCCCACCCCCTGAGGTACATCCGCCCCTGCTCTTGCTGACTAAGATTGGCTCCATCTGTTTGTCAAATTGAAGGTGACGTTCGGGTTTTGTGAAATGTGTGAAAAAGAAGATGACAGTCAGCATCTAGCCATATAACAGTAATTGAGAAAGGACAGTTTTAATCAAAACGTTTTGATTTATTATTCCTAATGGCATTTGTGCTAAGGCCCCGCAAAGAATATCTGTGACCTTTTGTCCTTCGCAATAGCGTCTAAAACTTAGCTGGCAACTGCAGACTTCACCTTATTGTTAGGTGAAGGTGGTGTGTGTGTGTGCTGGTTTGTCATATTGGATCTTGTGGCCTAGTTTAATAAACGTCCAAAATCACAGACCAGCACACAACTTTTCTTCTGAGTGAAGAAAGAAAGAAAGACTGAATGACTGATTGAATGAACCACAAACTCACACAAGAATTAAGTTTAAGCCATTTCACCCCAAAGCTGCATCTCCTAGATTTCAGAGGTATCACCGAACAATTATGTATCAGTTGCAGGAGATGGATCGACCATGTTAATTCAAGGGTAGTGCCAGATCAGCATGGCGCCTGATGGCGCCAAGCTGATCTGGCACTACCCTTCAATTATCATGGTCGATCCATCTCCTGCTGTAGTGCATCGATCAGGGCTAAATGGGATAAAGAGTCTGAGAACAAAGGTAAAAACGAATACAAACAAACAGTGTAATGCATTCTGGCACTACCCTTGAATTATTATGGTCAATCCATCTCCTGCTGTGTAGGGACTTGGGGCTAAATGGGTTAAGCAATGCACTCTATCGCAGAGTAAAAAAACAAAAGAAAAAAAGCCACAAACATTTCTCACCTGAGGATCAAACTTGGTGGGTGGAGGTTGGGTGGGGATGCCATGGTGACCAGGATGGAGTAACACCCCTGGGGGTGGTCTCCCCATGCCCATGGGGGGTGGGGGCAGCATAGGAGGGTAGAAAAATGGGGGTCCAGGGAACGGCATCGGTCCATGGCGAAAATATGGATTGGGTGGAAGAGGAGGATGGGGACTGGATGTGCCTAGAGATGCTGCAATGGATAAATAAAAGAGTTTACATCCGTAAGTAAATAATTATATACTCCAGCAGAAAAACATTTTGGGGCCCACCGACATGGGCAAGAGGACCTTTGCTTACTGTGTCATGTTCCAAGGCAGGCTATTCTGGCACCATTTCCCAATATCTTCTTTATAAGGGTTCTTAGAATGTCATTTAATAGTGTGAGAGGAAAAGGCTAACATAACTTATAAAGTTTGAATAATGAAATACTTTTTTTTGCTCTTCTTCTCCTTGTACATAGGACAGTTCCCCTGATGCTCACAAAGGACAGAAGAAAGCCTCTACTGCACGTCCATACTTATATGGATTGTGCAAAGAAGGGTAGAGACATTTTAGTTTAGGCAAGACAACATTGAGAAGCCATTGTATCAGAAAATTTTAGAAAATGAAGCCTGCCGCCTGCCGATCCATTTGCAATAGGTATAGATCTACGCCTCTTGCTGACACCACTTTGCATAAATGTTCCATTGACAGCTTAAGTCGTTTTAACCCCTTAGACTGTCAGTAGGGCTTTTTGTCGCAATGATTCCTGTAGGAATGATTGCGACAAAATGCACTACAGACAGCCATGGGGTTAACCCTCTTGTGCATGCAGCCGCCAGTACTGTTCACAGTACCAGTAGCTGCATGAAGAAGAACCCAATGGAGAAAGAAACACGCTTAGAAAAGACAGTTACAACACAATTTAATAATATTTTGGGTAAATACCCTTTTTATCTGATCTCTATATTTGAAAATACCCTATATTTGTAAATAAGATCTGTATATTTGTAAATCTCTATATTTGTAAATCTCTGTATTTGTAAATATATTTATAAACACCCTTTTTTTCCCTGATCTCTATATTTGTTTGTTTGTCTATTTTGAAAATACCCGAAATATTAATAAATTGTGTTGTAAATGTCTTTTCTAAGTGTGTTTCTTTCTCCGTTGGGTTCTTCTCTGCACTTTACACGCTTGGCAATCACCTTTTTGGTCTGGATTTCAGTAGCTGCATGCACAAGGGGGTTAGTCCACACTGCCCCCACTGGAGAGTACAGCACTTACCTGCTGATAAATGCCCGTAGGAACCACTGGCCGCACTAGAACTGCGAGAGTTGTGTTGTAAAAAGGACGTAAGCTGTAGTGAGCCTTCCGAGCTTCTCGTCAGGCTCTGGATATCGAGGTAATCAGAGATCGGGGAATGAGACAGCGCCCTCTTGCGGCTTTTTCCGTAAATACTGGGCCGCGGACTGGTGAGCCGGGATCCTGAAACAGGTGCGCCCGTAAAACTCAGTACAACGAGCGTCAATATACATTTACGTGAGCATGCATAAGTATACATGTACAGTCAAACCTGATTGAGGCAACCACCCAAGGCACTGTGAAAATGTGGTCGCTTTGTGGCCACCAGGCTGGCGGCCCAGTCCATGCCACTGACAAATGGCAGTCCTGGCTGATGTCACCATGGCCATGGAAAAGCCAGTATGTTCATATCTTAGAAAAGCAAGATTTTCATTGTTATACAATGAAAATCTCGCTTTTCTGAAAAATGGACATACTGGTTTTTGCCACTGAAAGGAAATAACAAAAAGAAAACATGGGACCAAGACCAGGTGGTCTGCTTAGCCCTTTAAGACCCGGGACCCTTTCAGCAGGAGATGGATTGATCATGATAATTCAAGGGTAGTGCCAGATGAGCTTGGCGCCTGAAGGCGCCAAACTCATCTGGTACTACCCTTGAATCATCATGATCAATCCATCTCGTACAACTAGTACATAGTTGTTAGGCAACATCTCCAAAATTTGAAAAATGGGACCTTGGGGCTAAAAGGGTTAGACATGTGGTCGCCTTGAGATGCTTGACTGTACATACAAATCAGATATTTATGTCTTGAACAGGCTTGTGGCTACAAGTGAATAAACAAAATTTCTTTGAAGCAGCATTAGCATTAGACAGTGGGCCACAGCAGTGATCTGGTCAAGGCTGACATCCACCTGAGGACCATTTGCTCACTGAGTCAGTTTTCTATATGTGCATTCAGCACCACGTAAATGCAAACTACAATGTGGTCTGAGTTTATGGCTCTCAGGAGTCAAATGCTGACCTGAGGCAGTTGTTTTGGTTACAATCATCAATTACCCAATGCGCAAAAGGCCGTCGGGCCGACGTCGGCTGGTGATGGCCTGCACATGGCTGTACGTGGGCCAACCATGGCTGACATTGATCCGATGGCCTTTGCGCATTGGGTATGTCCCTTTCATGCTCTTTCATGAAGTACCCAACGGAGAAAGAAACACGCTTAGAAAAGACAGGTACAACACAATTTATTAATATTTTGAGTTGCCACATTCCTTCTGCGAATGAAGATAAGTAGCGGCTAATCTCTGTTTGTTTGTCTATTTTGACAAAGGGTATTTACCCGAAATATTAATAAATTGTGTTGTACCCATCTTTTCTAAGCGTGTTTCTTTCTCCGTTGGGTACTTCTTTGCATTTTACACGCTTGGCAGTCACCTTTTTGGTCTGGATTGCTCTTTCATGAGCCTTCACTGTATGCCATGGCCCACACTCATGGTATCTATTCTATTTGTTGTGTTTACATCTGGCTCATATTTTCAAATATAGAAATAAATTTTCATGATGCTGTCCATATGAGGTGATGCTCACAATGGTCAGCACATCAATACTGCACACTACTGCATTGTAAACCCAGCATGCACAAGATTGTTGGCTGCAGTGGACCCATGCAGGGTTGTGTGCGGGCACACTGCGAGCGATGTCAGCCTGACAGCGTTTTACATTATCTAACCTTCCAAAGATCCCGGCAGTGTAATACTGCCACTTCCAGGGGTAGGTGGGACGTCGGACCCTGAGAGATAGCCGCGAATCTCGGACCCCGATATATATCCGCGCCCGACGTCTGAACCCGACATATAACCGCTGGCCGTCCCACTCCGACGTTGACCTAAAGGGAGGAATTCTCCTGGCAGTGACCCTGGTAAACCTGCAAAGATATTATTATTAGTATTTCGTGTGAGGCTACTGGTAAATACTGCATGTTGACAAATTTTGATAATACACCATCACCAAGCCACCAACCCACTTATCCACCCCATCCATCCACTCACCAACCCACAAACGCATCCAGCCACCTATATACCCACCATTACACAATCCATTCCCTCCATCCATTCAAACACCTACCGGCTAGACTGGCTGGGCTGAAGCGTCGTCCAGGCCCGTGACTTTGATAAGCGTATGCCTGTTGCAGCTGCTCCCATTGTATCCTGGATGCGAGCTGGGTCACCGACTCACCAGGCAAACCCGGTGACCGCATGCTCAGCAGCGAGATGTCCGACTGGACCGGACTAGGCGCCAGCCCGCTAGAGAAATAAATCAATCAACCAAAAGGTCAATAAATGAATCAATAAAATATCAGAGAATTCATCAGTTAACCCGTATAACCCCACGGCCGCATTTCCCAAATTTTGGAGGTGTTATCTAACAACCATGTACCAGTTGTATGAGATGGATTGATCATGATAATTCAAGGGTAGTGCCTGATGAGCTTGGCGCCTTCAGGCGCCAAGCTCATCTGGCACTACCCTTGAATTATCATGATCAATCCCTGTCCTGCTGCAGGGCATTGGGGCTAAATGGGTTAAGTATGGAGTCCACCAAAAGTCTACCGTGTCAACTTGCATACATGTCCAGTATGGCAAATAATCAAGACACTGAACCATCCATCCATCCAAACGTCTATCCATCAGGAAGCCAGATACCAGAGCCAGAGCCAGTCAGTCCATCATGTGGTCAGTCAAACTATTGCGGGGTCATCGGGCATATTTGGGCTGCTCTTGTGAGTGGGCCAACTATGGTGGATGTCAGACAGATTGTGACCATTTAGCCCGGTAGCGATGGCCACAGTGGGCCCACGCACAGCCGTGGGCCCGAGGACCTTTGTTTACTAAGTATTCATTTATCCTGCCACCAATGCCAAAGGTGTGAGGTTCGAAAACAGGTTCCGGCGTCAGACTTTTCTCCTCTGGTAAGTGTCACCGTCAATTCAGGCGGACTGTCGCGGGTTCTTTCTCCAGGTACTCCGGTTCTTCCATCCCCCACTCCCCACACTTTGGTACCGGTTTCAGGCCACTTTACAAATTTCAAATACAAGCGATCAAAAATCTCTGTAACTTCAGTAGCTGAACTGGCCCTTCATCTGTCTTGTACTGTGTTTGTCTTAAATGGTGTAAATCCGTGTCTGTTACGTGAGTGTGTGTGTTGGGTTTCAGTTCGCGGCGCTTTGAGTCGATTCGCCCAAAAATTGAGAAAAAGCGCCTATATAATAATGGTATTATTATTATTATTATTATTATTATTATCCATCCATCGCCACCTCCGTCCCTCCATCCCTTCATTCGACAGCCAGCCTGAAATATCAGACAGTGTCAGTCTGTCCATCCAACCATAATCCTTTCCTTCCTCCATCCATATATATTGCATGTGACTCACTGAGGTAGTGGCTGATGGAAGGTGGGCGGGGGCCAGTGGTATCTTCCCTCCAGGGTGGAAGAGCTGAGGGGTAGAGGCGCGTTTACGTATGGTGGGTAGTGGGTTGCATATGGGTACCCCAGACCTGTATCAACAAGAGAAAAATAAATTAGCATCAGGGGAAAAAGCAACACAGTCATTAACACCTTATAGCCCCAGGATCCCGCAGCAGGAGATGGATTGATCACGATAATTCAAGGGTAGTGCCAGATGAGCTTGGCGCCTTCGGGCGCCAAGCTCATCTGGCACTACCCTTGAATTATCATGATCAATCCATCTCTTACAACTGGTACATAGTTGTTAGGCAACACCTCCAAAATTTGAGAAATGGGGCCTTGGGGCTAAAAGGGTTAAGGTACCCTGACCTGCACAATACAAGAAAAATAAAACAGTTTTATAGAGGAAAAAAAAAAATTAAAATGACATAAAGATGGGCCTGGTTACATAGTGGTTATCTCACCAGCAGAGGTCAACAACACAAGAATAATCTGAAATCAATATTTTTTCAAAATGTACTGCAGCTTCTAATCGACACATAAGAGTCAGAAAACAGCACTGAGAATTAAGCTCAAGAGCATCCGAGGAACGCAGACGTTTGTTTTTTTTTGCCCAGCAATGACTGACTTGTGAATTTAATCATAAGTAATACAAGTGCCTACATCAGAAATCAGGTGACATAAAATAGGCAGTGCCCTTTAAATGTGAGGACACTATGCTGGGACCATCTCACTTAATCACTGCCAAGTGATATTTTTGGAGTTAGTTCCCTTTACTTAGGGGAAAAATACTAGGCGGGAGGGAGAAAACTGCTGCCTAACTGGCAATGGATTTGAAAATAAAAAAAAGACTTTAAAATTGTCTTACATGAAAAGGAAATAATTCTTTTTTTGTGATGAAATTAACCCCTTCACCACTGAGAAACCAGAACACAATCCAGCTGCAAGAGGCATAGATCCTCATGAGCCCCCGCAGTTGCGGGGGCTCATGAGGATCTATGCCTCTTGCTGACGCCACTTTGCATAAATGTTCCATTGACAGCTTAAACTATTTGGTTTTGAATTAAACATGATTTCAGCAACACAGTCTGCGACCACTGGCGGTGAATGGGTTAAGTAGTCCTCTCACCATATGGTGAGTCCAGCAGACCATTGCGTGGATCAAGAAAAGGTGGCAGTGGGAAGGTCGGCGCATGGTGGAATTCAAACACTGGACCTAACGAAGGATGAGGAGTAGGTCCCACCCCACGGTCCACAGTCTCCACGGACCGCGCAGACAGTCCGACGGACCCTGGACGGAGTAAGCGTGATCCAAGCGATCGCCCGCCACTGTCTGAAGCGCTCGATTCCTCGTCCACGCGAGTGATGTGGCTGCTTGGTGGCCGGCTGACCGTGTGTCCACGACGAAGCTTCTGTGCTGCGTCTGTAAACAGATAAGTAAATAAATAAATAAATAAATAAATAAATAAATAAATAAAGCAAATTCATTTTGGAGAACTCTGATAAATTGACTATGAAAAAGCAGTATTCATTTGATTATACCACACAAAAGTAAAACAAATTATGCATCCAAGCGAGCCATACCAGTAAATACACATTCATTGTAGGTCTATATATAGGGACACAGTTTAACAACTATTGCATACCGCACAATTACAACACAAGTACAACACATAACATATATAGAAACATATTGTATACTGACACACAAAAGAGCACACATTATAAATGACATACAGGCAGCCAGGTACATAAACATATTGTATTATACATATAAGCATACAAATGAACACGCATCCCATACAGGCTTACTGAATATTACACTGAAATATGTCTAGGGGAAAGAAAAAAAAAAAAAAAAAAAAACACAGGCCAGGTACCATCTGATGTAACTCTGCAAACATATCAGTGACAGCCATCTTATTCCACCCCGCCCTCCCTATGTCCTGTGAAGGCAAAAGACGGTAAGCCCGTTTTTGTGAAAAGAGAGATTTTCATTGCAAAGCAATGAAAATCTCGCTTTTTACAAAATGGACTTACTGTTTTCTGCCTTCACAGGGCAGCACTGTTTTTCTTTCTTCCACAAACTCGGCAAGATGGGATGGGTTTGTCAAGCGTAGTCAAGGAAAGACAAGTGACGTGTGAAAACTTCACCTGCTGAGCCTAATTGTGTCCCTTGACAGCCCCCATATTGAGCGGCAGTGAGTGAGGTGAGAGAAATGTCAGGACAAGACAGTTACCCTCTAAGACCAGTCCATCTGCAATAGGCCTAGATTTTCATGAGAATCTAGACCTCTTGCTAGCGAAATCTTCCCCATTTATTTCTCAGATTTAGGGTCTCTTACAAGTTTGACTGAATTGTATTATATAAGGAGAAGAGACGTCTGCTTGGAGTCGATCATAAGGAGAGCCGAAGTTTGCCTTCCAGAAGCATAGATTCTCATAAGCCCTTGAAGCAGCAGGCGCTCATGAGAATCTATGCCTCTAGTTGACAGAAGGTCCTAGCAGTCTGGTGATAAATCTACATCTGCACGTTGAAAACATGAGAGAGGGTAGACAATGGTAGAAGGGGGAGGGGATAAGGGTTGTGGTGGGGAGGGGGGGGGGGGGGGGTTTGGAAAAGAAAAGAATGGCAACAGGCTAAAGGTTTCAATAAAAACCCTGAACGAGTTTCCCAAATTGAGAAAGCTCTAACCAACGACAAAAAAAATTTGCTTGGGGTTGACTGACAAATGAAAGCGTAAAAACAAAAGTGCCTGATAGAAGGTTTGTTGCATCTCATGAGCTCAGCTTTATAGTTCATCCATTTGCAAGTAAGTAAGCATGATGAGTATGAAAAATGTTATTATTCGCGAAAAATATGCGAAAAATAACACAAAGGCAGTAACACATTAACAGAAGGTTGTCCTGCGTTTAGGTGTGCTGAACATGTTCAATAATACAAAATAGATCAAGCAATAGCAACAGCAGCGGTAGCAGCACCAATAACAACAGCAACACCCTAGGCATTATACAGACTGACAAACAAAAAATGACAAAACAAATAAACAATCATAGTTACAACTAAAAAAACAACTAGACAACAAAAACCTAAACACACCGACTAACAAAGCAGAAATAAATAAACAAACAAACAAAACTAACTCACGTTTGGTGCTAGGCCATATTGATATGCAGTATGTATGTCGGCGCCTGAACTGGAGTGACCTGAATAACTACAGGCATGGAAGGGACCCCGACCCCGTCAAATTTCATAGGAGATTTGTCACCATCTTCTTGAAAGGAACCAGTTAACCTATAACGTGTCAACTCAACAGCAGGGGCACACGCCCTACCACAGCGGCCATAATACCCTTAACACCCTGAGTCCCAAAATGTCAAAACAAAAAATTCTGGGAGATGTCCCCTGAAGACAATATTCGACCTCAAAAGACAGTTCGACCATGATAGTTCAAGGGTGGTGCCAAGCTATTCTGGCCCCACCCTTGAACTATCATGGTTGACACACCTCCTGCATCAGTAAGTACTAGTTTGTCAGGATTGAATAGGTTAACGAGCAGAGTAGCCACCCCAACACTTTTTTTAAGGATGGGCAGGGAAATACAGAATAGTGAAAACTCAGTCCAACAAATAAAAACCCATCCACCTGAAAAAGGCATAGATCCTCATGAGCCCCCGCAGGTTGAGGGGACTCGCGCGAATCCATGAATCTTGTCCTTATTTACATCTGTGAATCTGATAAAACAGGTAGGAATTTAGTTTATAGTTGTATGTATACTGTAGATGTTCAGGAAATGCCTTGTTCAAAGCATCACAGCGTGATAACGAGGTTAATGTGTGTAAAGACAGAATGTTAAAATGGTTTATGAGCATGTATTCCTCTGGCCACATTTACACCCATGTTCCTCCTACAGAAAAGGCGAGGGTTTCAGTGAATAACTGCCCTGTAGATTTTCAATTTATACATTTTTCAGTGTGACAAATAAAACTGAATTACCTTAGCAAGAGGCGTAGATCCTCAAGTGCCCTTGCAGCCTGAAGGGGCTCTTAAGGATCTATGCCTCTTGCTAATTTACACCTGTGTCCCTCTGAAAAGGTATTAACATGTAAGGGTTTCAATGAATATAGATGTTCAGGAAATACCGAGTTCAAAGCATCACAGCGTGGTAGAGAGGTTAATGCGTGTAAAGAAGGGCTGACTAAGCACGGGTGGATTCTTGTGTGACTGTTGCAGCCACCCGTATGTAGCGTCACGCTGGGTTTGTTGGTGTAGAGGTGTGTGTGTGTGTGTGTGTGTGTGTGTGTGTGTGTGTGTGTGTGTGTGTGTGTGTGTGTGTGTGTGTGTGTGTGTTGTGAGAGAGAGAGAGAGTGAGAGAGAGAGAGAGAGAGAGAGAGAGAGAGAGAGAGAGACTGAATGAATGAAAAAGTTACATAAAACCGTATGTTATCAGATCACTGATCCCACTCCTCCTCCCCCCCCCCACCCCCACCCCCCCTACACACACGCATATTTTTTCACCATGCATCCACTTACTGCTGCTTCACATTTAGCCACTGCAACACTAGGAAAAGGCGGAAAAATACAAAACGACGAAGAAAACTGATGCTTTGAGCGCACATTTCTGAATAAACGTTAACAAGTTACAAGTAATAACGGCAGTGGGAAAAACACATAACCCTCTCTCTCTCTCTCTCTCACTCTCTCTCTCTCTCTCTCTGTCTCTCTCAAGCATGCACACACACACGCACGCACGCACCCGCCCGCACACGCACACACACACACAGACGCAATGTAGTAATTAACGTCTTTCAAATATGCCCTATGTTCTTTTCTGCGTCTCCTTTGAGGACTCTCGCAGAGCTAACCTTAAGGACAAGCGGCTCAGAAGAAAAAAACAGAGCTGTCGTAACTCAGAACCCTGACCAGACCTTCCCCTAGGCATAGCCACTGCGGTCGAACCTGCCTGTCCCGGATTGGCCTCCGCAGCCACGAAAATGCCTGCAGACGACGTGGGCAAGCCCTATAGAATCTTCGTTCGCGAAGTCAAGCCAAGAGATGTTCTTTTCTGGAAGATGCTTTTGAAGTGTTCCCCTCCGAAGTCAAAGCGTTCCGGCACAGAAAATTATAAAGCCACGTAGCTAATCTGGCATTACAACTCAACTCACACAGCCTAGAGTTAGTAATCTGTACAAATCGCACCATATGAAAGTTCAAAGGTAGTGCTTGATTAGCTAGGCGCCAAGCTAATCAGGCACTACCCATGAACTACGATCTGACAATCTCCCACAGCTGGCGCTAAAAAAAGAGACTGAAATAGTACCTTCTTTACCGTCTGTAGTCATTAATCGTCTTTAGACAAAAAGAACGGAAAGGCAACTTCATTCTTTTGCAATCCAATCCGTTTTTGTGTCCAACATTTTCATTTCTCTGGAACATGGCTGATGATTGACGAAGGATAATAGTTCTGCTTCTTGCAAACCAAATCCATTTCCTTGTCCAACTCTTTTTTCTAAAACAAGGTTGATGATTGATACATGGTAATACTCCTGCATTTTGCAGTCGAAGCCACTTCCGTGTCCAACTTAAAAAAAAAAAAAACATGTTTGGTGATTGACGGCGGAAATATGATCTAGGCATGCGCAGAGTTTAAGGCTTAGTTGCACATTCTTAAGTCATCACCCGTCCCGCTGGCATTTCCTGTCGTATTCTGAGCGAATTTGCGCGCTAAAAATGTCACTTACAGATTTACTTTCTTAAAAAAAAAAAAAAAAAAAAATATCATGTGAAACATCTGTTCCTGTCCTGTTCTTTCTTTTCCCCGCCGTGAGATGGCCTTAGTCGCCTGCTCGGCGTTAAACCCAAATAACTAACTAACTTTCTTTTCCGTTGAGCTAAAGATCAGAACTAATATTTTAAAAAATCAGAGCATACTCCAATAGACAATTTTTGAGATGTAATGCATTTGTTGCAGTTAATTTGGCCATCCGGCTATTCTGACTGACGTCATGGCCAGTTGGTGTGACAACTGACGATGACGTCAGAAAGACCACTGGTTTCATGTAAAAGGGAAATGGAAGCACCAGGACAGCTGACTGTATGCCTGATTAACCTAACCATAGATCTGATGATCGATATATCCGAAGATCAAATAAGTGTAGAACCTGTTTGGGGCAACCAGCTTGTTTGCAATGAAAAACGTGGTCTTAACTCTTTTAGCCCCGGGACCCTGCAGCAAGAGATGGATTGATCATGATAATTAAAGGGTAGTGCCAGATGAGCTTGGCGCCTTTAGGCGCCAAGTTCAACTGGCACTACCCTTGAATTATCATGATCAATCCATCTCCTACAACTGGTACACGGTGGTTGGGCAACACCTCTAAAATTTGAGAAATGGGACCTTGGGACTAAAAGGGTTAAAGACAGGTGCTCTCTCAAGGGAAGAATACTGAAGGACAAAAAGTGTTACCTGTCATTAAAGACAATCATTCAGGTGGCTACAGCTTTAAATTAAATCTCTCAAAAGAGGCCTCGAAGGGCAAAAAGTGTCACCTGCCATTACAGACCATCATATAGGTGGCTGCAGCTTTTAAACTATATCAGGTTCTCGAGAAAAGTCTTGAAAAGCGAAAGAGTCACCTGTCATTACAGACCATCATATAGGTGGCTGCAGCTTTTAAACTATATCAGGCTCTCGAGAAAAGTCTTGAAGAGCGAAAGTGTCCCCTGTCATTACAGACCATCATATAGGTGGCTACAGCTTTTGAACTATATCAGGCTCTCGAGAAAAGTCTTGAAGAGCGAAAGAGTCACCTGTCATTACAGACCATCATATAGGTGGCTGCAGCTTTTAAACTATATCAGGCTCTCGAGACAAGTCTTGAAGAACGAAAGTGTCATCTGTCATTACAGACCATCATATAGGTGGCTGCAGCTTTTAAACTATATCAGGCTCTCGAGAAAAGTCTTCAAGAACGAAAGAGTCACCTGTCATTAAAGACCATCATTTAGGTGGCGACAGCCACCTAAATGATGGTCTTTAATGACAGGTGATCTCTCAGATGAGTGGTCGCTCAAAGCAGGGTTTTCTGTATGTATATATATATAGGACCTTTGATTTTTCTTCTCCACTTGCCGCTGTAAGCACAAGACTAGATGGGGGTCACAGTTTGTAAGAGAGGCATTCGCAGGCCTAAAACTTTATCCTGAATAAAAACGTTTCATCATCATCATCATCATCACGGTTCTGTATAAATAGGTCAAAATGTGTCAATTACACGAAATATGGCCAGAAACGGAGAACATATTATTTTTATTGCCTGATGTTCGCTATTTCTTCTCTTGTGTAACTTTTAAAAATCGCTCAGCGAACTCCAACCAACAACTGACATGCACAGACCCTCATGTGCTCCTGTACTATGGGGGTTCATAAAGATCTATACCGGGCAAGTCTTGCTGGTTTTGTTCATTTGTACCAGTGCGAGAAACGTACTTTCATTGAATTCAGTCCGAGAACAAGCGGCTCAGATCTTCATGTGCGCCTTTGTTGTGCCTCTTGCTGGTATATTGTAAATTTAGACACATGTCCCTCACCAAGAGGGCTCCTTTGGCAGTTCAGAATCTTTATCCATATCCATCCATTAAGCTTAAGAGACATTAATTTTCCTGGGCTCATGGCTCCTGCTGCAACTGCTCATTTAAATCAGTGCCCCTCAAGCTGTACTGTTTACATAAGGAGAAAAAAGGTACATGCCTAAGTTCCCACTGACCTTCGCGTGGTCGCTGAGATAGCCATCAGTGAGTTCAACGCCCAAAGGCGATGAACAGAAATTCGCATGCCGTATAAAACTTGCTGATATTAGTTGTCGCATATTAAACTATCCCCATTAAACAGCGCATAAATATAGTGCCTGCGGCATTAGCTCACTGGTCTTGCCACACTGGTGGTCTCCCTCGGTGCGCTACCGCTGCAGCGGTAGCGCATCGACAGACAACCAGTGTGTGGTCTCGACGATCGATACAAGTTAAAAGTACGCTTTATTAACCCTTTGGCTGTCCATAGCGCTTTTTGTTGAGGCGATGCAGTCCTGCAGGACTCACCTCCTCAAAACGCGCTATGGACAGCGAAAAGATTGACGCACATACACTTTAACCCACTCAGCCCTGACGCACTACAGCAGGAGATGGGTCGACCATCACCTGCAACAGGTGCATAGTCTGACGCCTCCAAAATTTGGGAAATTAATACGTTCGTCGGGTTGAATGAGTTAATCATACATATGACTGCTAGTTAAGACACTGGTCGGGGGAAAAGCAGCGGTCATCGGATTAAATGACCATAGCTAATTCTAATATCTGACAACAGTGATCATAATTATACATCTCTTTGTTACATATTTCGATGCTTCATCATGACATCGATGAAATTCTTCGAGAGACGAGTATGGTCTTGGCTTGACTTCGCGAACGAAGATTCTATAGGGTTTGCCCACGTCGTCTGCAGGCATTTTCGTGGCTGCGGAGGCCAATCCGGGACAGGCAGGTTCGACCGCAGTGGCTGCAGGGGAAGGTCTGGTCAGGGTTCTGAGTTACGGCAACTCGGTTTTTTCTCCTGAGCCGTTTGTCCTTAAGGTTAGCTCTGCGAGAGTCCTCAAAGGAGACGGCTGCCTTGTAGATGGTGGAGCGCCAGGTGTCACGGTCCGCAGCAATCGAAGACCACTGGCGGTGGTCGATTTGGCAAGCACTAAGTGACTTCTTGAGACCGTCTTTGTATCTCTTCTTTGGTGCCCCTCTGTCACGGTGTCCAGTAGCAAGCTCGCCGAACAGAGTGATCTTGGGTAGGCGATGATCCTCCATCCTGGAGACGTGCCCCGCCCAGCGAAGCTGTGTCCGCAGCAACAAAGCCTCGATGCTCATAGTTTCTGCCTGTTCAAGGACCTCGACGTTGGTGACATAGTCACTCCAGTGAATGCCCAGGATGGTACGCAGGCAGCGCTGGTGAAAGCGTTCGAGGAGTCGTAGTTGGTTGCGGTAGAGAGCCCAGGACTCGGAACCGTACAGCAGGGTGGTGAGGACGACAGCTCTGTACACACTGATCTTGGTGCCCGTTTTCAGCTGTTGATTGTGCCACACCCGCTTGAAAAGTCGCCCAAAAGCGCTGTTCGCTTTTGCCAGCCTGCTGTCAAGCTCCTTGTCCAGCTTGGCATCTGACGTGATGATGCAGCCAAGGTAGGTAAACTGGTGTACTGACTTCAGTTCAGACTCGCCGATGGTGATGTGGGGAGGGCGATGCTCTACCTTGGGTGCCGGCTGATGTAGTACCTCTGTCTTTTTCAGACTGACCTCGAGTCCAAAGAGCTGGGCAGCATCTGCAAAGCAGGATGTGATGCGCTGCAAGGCTCTCTCTGTGTGTGCAACAAGGGCAGCGTCATCAGCAAAGAGCAGCTCACGAATCAGTTGGTCTAGGGTTTTCGTGTGGGCCTGCAGTCGTCTGAGGTTGAACAGGCTGCCATCGAGACGATACCTGATGTACACTGCATCGTCATCGTCGAGGTCTACTGTGGCCTGCTTCAACATCATGCTAAAGAAGATGGTGAAGAGGGTTGGTGCCAGCACGCAGCCCTGTTTTACGCCGTTGATAATGGGGAATGGTTCTGAGATGTTACTGTTGAGTCTAACCTGGCCTTGCTGGTCCTCGTGGAGCTGGACGATCATGCTTAGGAACTTTGGGGGACAGCCAAGTCGCTCCAGGATCTGCCACATGCCTTGCCTGCTCACAGTGTCGAATGCTTTTGTTAGGTCGACAAACGTTACGTACAGCCCTTTGTTCTGCTCGCGGCACTTCTCCTGAAGCTGTCTCAGCACAAAGACCATGTCGGTGGTACTCCTGTTGGCTCTGAAGCCACACTGGCCCTCTGGGAGGTGGTCTTCAGCGATGGCAGGTACCAGCCGATTCAGGAGCAGCCTTGCGAGAATTTTCCCGGCAATGGACAGCAGGGTAATTCCACGATAATTAGAGCATTCAGATTTCTCTCCTTTGTTCTTGTATAGGGTGATGATGACTGCATCACGGAGATCCTTTGGTAGTGTTCCTTTCTCCCAGCAGCAGAGAAAGAGGTCATGGAGTTTGTTGTGCAGTGCTGGGCCTCCATGTTTCCAGATCTCTGGCGGGATTCCGTCAATGCCTGCTGCTTTGCCACTCTTGAGCTGGTGGATGGCTGTGTGGGTCTCTTCGGCGGTGGGCGGTTCGTCCAATTCAACCTTTAGTGGGAGCTGTGGGATTTGGAGGATGACTGTTTCTTGAACAGTGCGCTCAGCGCCGAAGAGGTCCTGAAAGTATTCTGACCAGCGGTTCAAGATGGAGGTATTATCTGTGAGGAGTGCCTGTCCATCGGCGCTTCGCAGGGGACTTTGTATCAGGTGCCTAGGGCCATACACTGCTTTCAGTGCTTCATAGAAGCCCCTGTAGTCACCGTTGTCAGCGCAAAGCTGGGTCCTCTGTGCCAGTCTCGACCACCACTCGTTCTGGAGCTCTCTAAGCTTGAGCTGGAGACTGCTGCAGATGAGGCGAAAGGCAGATTTCTTCACAGGGCAGGAAGGCTGGGCTAGGTGGGCCTGGTGGGCGGCTCTTTTGTTTGCTAGAAGTTCCTGGATCTCCACGTCGTTTTCGTCAAACCAGTCTTTGTTCCTCTTTCTAACAAAGCCCAAGACTTCCACAGAAGATTTTACAATAGCAGTTTTCAGTTGCTCCCAGAGTGTTTCAGGGGAGGAGTCTGCTGGATCAACTGTGTCTTTGAGCATGCGCTGTAAATCTGTCTGAAGGGCAGCTTTCTTGTCATCACGCTGAAGGCTGGCGACATCAAGCTTTTTCTTGAGGGGGCCTCTTTTCTTGGGTTTCAGCTTGAGGTGGAGCCTGAGTTTGCAGCGGACAAGGCGGTGGTCAGTGTGACACTCTGCACTGGGCATCACTCTGGTGAGGAGGACGTCACTGCGGTCCCTCTGACGCACAAGGACATAGTCGATAAGGTGCCAGTGCTTGGAGCGAGGATGCATCCAGGTGGTCTTTCGACTGTCCTTTTGCTGGAAAGTAGTGTTGGTGATGACAAGTTGCTGTTCTGCACAGAACTCCAACAGCAGGCGGCCATTGTCATTGCAGTTCCCAACGCCATGCTTGCCGAGGACTCCTTTCCAGGCTTCAGAGTCTTGGCCCACTCTGGCGTTGAAGTCGCCAAGGATGATGACTTTGTCGTCTGCGGGGGTGCTCTGCAGGAGGCTGCGCAGGTCAGAGTAGAACTTGTCTTTTTCTGCAGGCTCTGCCAGGAGGGTTGGGGAGTACACACTGAGAAGGGTGACGTATTGCTGGTGTCTCAGTGGGAGGCGCATGGACATGATGCGGTCGGAGTGACCCATTGGTAGGTTTTCCAACTTAGTCGCAATGGGGGTCTTGACCATGAAGCCCACGCCTGAGAGCCGTCTTTCTGATGCAGGCCTGCCTGACCAGTAGAGGGTGTATACGAGTATACTGATGAAACATGTTACTGAACCATCCACCGGCCCCTCCACCCCTTCAAACAATATATATATATATATATATATATATATATATATATATATATATATATATATATATATATATATATATATATATATATATATATATATATATATATATGCACAACAAATATCGACCATTTCAGGGGGAATGACGGGCGTGTTCTATAGCATGTCCGTTGAAAGGTCAAAGTGGCACAGTTGCGTTGCGTCTGAACTAATCAGTGTTCAGGTCGTGCTCCATACGCAATGGCTGTTCCTGTCTCTCTCCTTAGGGCCGTCCATTATCACTCTCGTGTCGTGGACGCTAAACCCAGAACTAACCAACCAAATGTCACCTAACTTCCTCATCATAATAATGATAATAATGATGATGTTGATCATCACCGTCATCACAATTCTGAGTTATCAGGAATTGCGTAACACATTCATAGGAACAAAATTGATCGGACTCAAACAAAATGTGATCAATGCACACCTATTAATACAAAAATAAAATATTTTGAGGACAGTCGGTGCATAACTATACAGAACAGGCTACATGTACAATTAGTAATTCCAATCGGTTTTACGCCCATGTATCGCATCAAAGAGACTGTATAACATTATTGACTGCATGCAGACAGCTAAATATGCAATACAATTCTACACCATGCATAACAAATCACAATCAGTTATCATTTCTCCAAGCTGAGCCACGAACTACAATAACAATAACACCTGTTTTGAAATGCCACTCTTGTGAGAGATCACCTGTCATTAAAGACCATCATTTAAATGGCTGTAGCTGTGACTGTGGCTGTAGCCACCAAAATGATGGTCTTTAACCCTTATCATTCGGAATACACCAGTGTGTGAAATAAGTTTGACTAAAATAGTTCAAGGGTGGCGCATAGAGGCGCCAAGCTATTCTGGCACCACGTACTATAATGTAGCTTGCATAAGGCAGTGTACAAATGTGAAGCTTTTAGCCTCAGTATGATATGGGTTAATAACAGGTGACAATTTGTGCACTTCAATGGCGTACCTGTCTTCAGTGTACTTTAACTCATTCGCGGCCAGCCGCATCCGGATGCGCGGCTTATGCCGCGCATCCGGATGCGGCTGGCCGCGAATGAGTTAAACCTCCTTGTGCATACATTACTGTGAACAATACTAGTGGCTACGTGCACATATGGGTTTAACGTGGGTTATGAATCATATCGAAAGGCATCCACACACCTTCACTGAGAAGTAACGTCTTGACACTGCTACTGACGATGCCGTTCGCCGTGTAATAATACGCGTCTTTTCCGCAGAAGGGTATAGTCGTCAACAGCGGTCAAGCGTTAACCCTTTGGGTGTCGGTAGCGGTTTCAGTCGCGATGATTCCTGTAGGAATCATCGCGACTAAAACCGCTACCGGCACCCAAAGGGTTAAGACATACGAGATGTAAGTAAGACGTTTATGGAACAATGAATTCAGAGTGTGCACTAATGTTGATGTTTACGTGAAGCGGTTCTCTTGAAGCAGTATACCGTTTTGTTCTCGCCCTTTCAAAGCGTGCATCGTTCTGTGTTAGTTATTTCTTGTTTTAAATCGTTACTCGTTTGCTTGTTTGGCTGCTTGTCTGTGTTTTGCTGTTTGTGTCTTTATTCTTTGGCGCGAATGTTTTTGATTAGGTGGCTGGTGGTATGCTTCCTTGCTCTTTACGATATCAAGCATATTATGGGTGTATTCCAAACGCTTACAAGTGCACAGGGGAAAAGATCATTTCCTGTGTTTTGCGGTGAACAGATGGAACAGGCTGTTCCGTGCCTGTACATGAACTCTCTCTCTCTCTCTCTCTCTCTCTCTCTCTCTCTGTGTATTTATTTATCGGTATAGAAATGTACGTCAGAATGTAATCCCAGCAAACCTGTCTGACTCACACCCAGATCAGACCAAATTTACAAGCCATTGCAAGCTGTAAACCGAGCCGTACTTCCCTCATTGTGATGCCAGATGTTTAAACATTCAGTCCTGGCATCTTTTAGCGGGAATGTCCTTGACTGTTCACGGGTAGTGCCAGACGAGCTTGACGCCTGCAAAGGCTTTGGATCTATTGCAGGCTGTAATAAACAACCTGTAATTCCCTAGCTCTGATGCCAGATGGTAAACGTTCATTGATGACACCCCATAACACATTGACAGGACTGAAAATCACAGTTCAAGGGTAGTGCCAGCTTAGCGTGGCGCCTCCAAGCAATTTAGGCACTACCGTTGAGCCGTCAGATTCGATCCATCTCACGCAGTTAGTCTGTTGTCGAACGAGCTCACCCTCAGCATACGTAATCTGGGAAACGCACAATCAATGATAGACTTGAATGTGACGCTGAAACCAAGAATATAAATTTCACGCAGCTTTAATTTCCGATCTTGAACACATCATCACAGACTTTTAGGAACTAGTGTCTGACATCACTGAACTTTCCACAGACCAATTTATACAGGTGCATAAATCTCTGATTCCTGATTACTTTCTCCTGATTTGTAACACTCGCCAAGTAAAGAAGAGTCTGATCTTGCCGATTTCTACTACCAGCAAGCGTCATACATTCTCCGCGGTTACAGCAGCTTATGAAAATCTATGTCTGTTACACATGGAAGAAGCTCGCTGCGAGTCTGGAAGCAACAAAGGCTCATTAAAATCTGTGCCCCTTGCACATATGGAGGGGGTTTAGCCTAAACGTTTGGTACACACACAGGTGTATGTATTACAGGGCGTCTGTTTCGGCAGCAGGATATAAGCAGTTCGTATACCCCGGCACACCATGGTATAACCAGGTCGTATACACCGGCACACCAGCAAGCCAGCAGTTCGTATACCCCAGCACGCCGTGGTCTAGCAGTTCGTATACCCCGGGAAAAATGTTCCTTCACGTGTGTTTACGCCGTATAGTTTACTCCTAGCGATAACAACTGTCCTGATCGGCAAAATGTTTATGTAGCACGCTGCTGGTGCCAGCCTGCTGCACGGAAACGGAAAACCTTAGCTAGGGGATCACATACACGCGTCCGTATTATATATTGTTCGTTTTAGTATGTCTGCTACGGCATGAGAATTCAAACCTTCACTAAACGGGACAAACATCACTCAAGTGCAAGAGACATAGATCCTCATGGGCCCCCGCGTCAGCGGGGACCCATGAGGATCTATGCCTCTTGCTAACACCTCGTCATATCCATTCCTTGGACGGTCGGGGCCCTTTGGCGTAAAATTAACCAAGATTTCAGAATATCGTGGACGTGGGAACTATACGAGACACACTCTTATTACACTGGCAGTGAAGAGGTTAAACAAAATTAGTAAATTAGTGTGTGTGTGTGTGTGTGTGTGTGTGTGTGTGTGTGTGTGTGTGTGTGTGTGTGTGTGTGTGTGTGTGTGTGTTGGCGACGGAATGGGGGGTGGGGGGTTGGGGGTGGGAGGACTATGCCATCGACGCAATAATAGACGCATATTAGCTTTCAAATGCACGTAAATGTATTAATAACAATAATTTAAAAATAGTTATTGTATAGCGCTGTTCTCCAGGAAAACACTGGACTCACTATAATGTACTGTTATAGTTGTTTTGAGACAAATAAAATTTACATTATCGCGACGCACATCCTCAACGTGAACTCCCTGAAATGTTCAGCACTCGGGAAACGAGACACTAACTTTTATAACAAAGATCTAATACATCTGGTATTGAATCGTGAACGTAGTCAATGCAAAAAGACAGTATGTCTATTTTGTGAAAAGCAAGATTTTCCAAGTACTACAATTCAAATCTCGCTCTTTACTAAAATAGTGTCATGCGTCTTGCAATCACAGGGTGGTAGAGGATCTGAACCTTACGGCTCTGTGCAGTGACAACACACAATGCGTGAACTTGACCAACCAAGCCTATTTTCCTCGCGGCCATGACGGTTCCAGACATTCTGTGGCTCTTCCTGTCACAAGCTTGTAAATACAACCGTTCTCCACCAGCTCGAGCTACAGACACAGGCTGTGGGTGAGAAAGCGTTTTCACAGTGTGTACCAGTGTAAAGTATTTATACTGACGAATAAAAGAAATGCGACATTTTTGGAATCATCTAAAGTGTTTCCGATGATTCCCAAAATGTCGCATTTATTCTGCTCGTCAGTATATTTACTCTAGTCACTGTACCGTAAAACAAGACTTGTTTTACAGTGACCAGATGAAAGTGTTTCCGATGATGCCAAAAATGTCGCATTTCTTTTGCTCGTCGGTATATTTCCTCTAGCGACTGTGCTGTAAAATAAGACTTCTTTTTTTTTTTACAATGACTAGAAATAAATAAATAGTGATCAACAGAATCTGTTCTGAGCGGTTACCCTTATGACAGATCTCCTGTTATTAAAGAAAACGTTTTAAGGGTTTAACGTCTTTGGTCCACCACGATGGTGATTTCAAAGACGGGGCACATTTTGATCCCAGGTGGGTTTGACCCACGACCTTTCGGACGAGTGTGGAACGCTCCACCACCTGTCAATAAAGAACACCATCAAGACCATCATTTAGGCGGCTGCAGTCACCTAAGCGATGGTCTTTAATAAAGGGTGACAATTTTAACCTTCACGACTTCTCTCTTTTAACCCATTACAAACTAAGGCTGATTTTTTTCTAATTGCTTATTGCCCTATGAAGGCTACATTACAGATCAGGAGATAGATCAACCATTTTAGTTCAAAGGTCATGCCAAAAATTAAAAATTTGCTGATTGTCCTATGAAGGCTGCATTACAGATTAAGGGATAGCCTTAGGCGCCAAGCTATTCTGGCACCACCCTTGAACTATCATAAACAAATTTATTTTAAGCAGTAGTGTATCAGGATGAAAGTTTTAAAAGTGATTTTTCTGGGGGGAAAAAAGTGGATACACATTGTGAAAACTGACTCATTTTTCTACCCAAGCCTATGGGTGTAGACACCCATGAAATTCTGTGCCTTCTGCTGTAGGGACGGAGCAAGCTGACGGACTTGTTGCCTCCGACATTCTGTAGTGCTTCCTTAGTCCAGAAATAACACAGTCAAACTGAGCAACAGGTTTTGCCAACTAGGTTCAGCAAGAAGGAAAGATTCTCACGAGCCCATGCAGAATGCAGTGGCTCATGAGAATCTGTGCCTCTTGCAAATGTCACTGGATTTGTTCCGTACATTCAGTAGTGTTTCCTTCCTCAATCGTTTGACCCAACTCAGAGCAAGAGGCGTACATTCTGGTGAGAAGCTGCATTGCTGCAGGGGCTGATAAGAATCTATGCCTCTTGCACACGGAAGGGCTGGCTGAGGGACCTCTTCCCGGCATTCTGTAGCACTTCCTGTCAGGAGCACGCATGCGCGCGTCTGGCGGCGTCAACACACCATTATTACAAACAATGGCCCAGGGGGGTAACGGGGTAATCCAAACAGTTTTACCCGATTTCATCCTTATTGCTTCCTTAGCCACCCGTGTGAAAGAGAAAAATCGCCTTTCGATCCACCGCAGAAGGGATCCGTACTCTTGTATGTTGTATGAAGGCCTATGTAATGTCTTGTGTTTATTATAATGATTATTATAGAAATGATGATGATTGTCGGTTTTATAGTGTGCATGTTTCATTTGCAGGTGACAGTTCCAAACGCCAAGAACAACAACAACAAAAAATTCAATTTTACAGTCTCCACACTGCCAAACGTGCAAGGAAACACGCTAAGAAAGACCATAACAATAGAATATTATTATTATTATTATTATTATTATTATTATTATTATATGATTATTATTATTATTAACATTATTATTACAGTAGGCTTTATTCATGTGTATATTACTGGGATTTTATTTTACACTGCAAAAACAACAACAACAACAATAACGACAAAGTCTGTTGACCAAGCTGCGGAAAAATACTATTGTACATTTCGCAGAGCCGGAAAAAAAACAACAACATTATAGCTGTGTGCTGGTCTGCAATTGTGAACCTTAGGGCTTGAAGCCGTAAAGTCCGCAATCACAGATCAGCACACGTTTCACACCCAATTGCACAAGTGTTTTAGTGTGCAGAGTCATGAAACACGCAGACTGCCATAAACTATTGGAAATGAAGTTAACTCTTTGGTCCTGCAGGGATCATCGCGACAAAAACCTCTACCGAGAGCAAAAAGTGGTAAACTTGTGAGAAACCGTCAAAGTGCGCTAGCTATAAATTTGGGCAGCTTGTAAAATGGTATGCATTTAGTAAAATGCATTGTCGAGTGACGTCAAATATCTCTGTGTCTTTCTCTGTCTCTGCCTGTCTGTCTCTTCATTTAGCTGTGTTTTTGTTTTTTGCTAGAGCCTAAATCTATATCATGGCGTCATTCATTCATTCATTTATTCGTTCGTTTCAACGTTGGATTTTACCTCATCTCTCTCTCCCTCTCTCTCTCTCTCCATACCACCATCACCATATACATTCCTATCTACCCTCCTCCCCCCCCCCACACACACACCCCACCCATGCCCCCTCCCCACCCCCACACCACATTTACCCGCGCAAAAACTAAACCATTCATTGACAGAAAGCGTTTTTCCTTTACAATTCCGCTCAAACGACGCTGAACCCTCATTCCCATAATCTGCATCATAAATGATTCCTGCAAGGGACATATATTCTCATGAGCTGCCGCATTGCGGGGGCTCATGAGAATCTATGCCGCTTGCAGATGAAGTCTGCTGACTCTTGCATAATTCTCAAGCTATCAGGCACGAATCAATTTCCATATTTTCTTCTCTTTCACACAGACGCGAACGTGTAAAAAACAGACGGCGAGAGAGAGTAGTGTGTTACAGACAGCTGTTCCTGCCGACGTTTTGTAATGCAATACTCCCTCCGACTTTCAATAACTCCCCCCACCTCCCAACCCTCTCCCCAGCTCTCCTAACCACTCATACAAAATGAAGCTTGACAGGCAGACCTCGACATTGCTACCAGTCGTTTACGCTTATAGTGCCACTTCCCTTCATTCTTCAACTATAAAACTCTGAACTAAACTTTAAAAAAAAAAAGTCTCCTAAATCGACGATGACAACAAAAAAGGTTTGCACCCCCCCCCCCCTTCCCCACCCCACCTTCCCAGACATAGAAAGAAATTTTTTTTAAATGTCAGATGTTTCTTTGACTGTCGGCAGCGCGCTTTGTCGCGATGATTCACGCAGGACTAAAACCGCTACTGACACTCACATGGTTAAATAAACTCTTTGGCTGTCGGCAGTGCGTTTTGTCGCGATGATTCCTGACGGAATCATCGCGACAAAGCGCGCTGCCGACAGCCAGAGGGTAAAAAGAATCGGGTAAAAGCAGAATGAGATGAAATTGGCGAAATCTACCCACCGAGCTGAACTAAATCAGGATGGCAGGTGCGCGTGCACATGAGACTGCACGCGTTCTTTCGGCGCGCGCCAATGCTGTGAGGTGTACGGGTATGGTTGCGAAGGGACAGGGAAAAAAAAGGTGGGTGGGGAGGGCGCCGTAGGTCATACACATTCCATCTGTATCCTGACAAATTATTTCGAATATGTGTACATTTATATAAAATAACACATGTGTACTCTTTGGCTGTCGGTATTTTTTTTTTCTTCTGAGGCGATTCCTACTTAACCCTTTGGCTGTCAGTGGATCTTTTTTCGAGGTGATTCCTACCGACTGCCAAAGGATTACCACCTTCACCCCCCAAAAATTGCCCCTGCGGGAAAATGACTCGGTCAAGACATTTCATGGGTAGTGCCATAGTTCACTGAATTATGTTGGCCGATCATTTCCCACCGGTAATGCAAAATACACAATCTTTGAGATTCGTATTACTTAAATAATATGAGTCTGGAGTGAATGACTACTTTTTAATATCAATGGCAAGCTTTTAGAGGGAAATACACTGTTTACCTTGAGCATAACAAAACAAAACAAGACCAGAAGAAGTGAAAAGTTTCAAAACAACTCTGAAAAATCTGAAGAGAGAACAAGTTTAGTTTTAAGAGAGAGAGAGAGAGAGAGAGAGAGAGAGAGAGAGAGAGAGAGAGAGAGAGAGAGAGAGAGAGAGAGCCAAGTCAAGCAGACGGAAAGAAGCGCCGTCTGACGGCAGGTAATCAGATGGTAAAGGGAGATTTAAAAAAAAAAAAAAAAAAAAAAAAGACAGCTATTGCACCCGCCAGACGGTAACACACAACAGTCCTTGGACTAAATCTCTATAACTTTCTTTCTGCAAGGACTCAAATGCGCTCGATCCACCTAAGCCTATGGGTTTATCTCAGCCAGCAAGAGACATAGATTCTCACGAGCCCCTGCGGATGCAGGGGCTCATGAGAATCTATGCCTCTTGTAGATGAAAAATGAGAAGCTTAGACTCGGACACCTGAAAATGTTGTTCACGGAAGGATGCAAATGTGGCCAAATCACAGGCTTGCAAGAGATATAGATTCTCATGAGCCTCTCATGAGAATCTATGCCTCTTGCATGTGGACGTTGCTGTGCGAAGAAGTACTAAAACAGAAGAAACGAGGCGGGATAGCCTGACATGTACTGTGTCTAGCTGCTACACAAATCCGATTCACTATTTCACACACACACACACACGCACGCACGCACGCACGCACGCACACACACACACACACACACACACACACACACACACAGCACGCACGCACGCACACAAGCACACGCACACGGGCGAGTACACACAGAAAAAGAGTCCACTTTCGTATGGCGCCAAACGACTCAGGCACTACCGTTCAGCCGGCAGGATCCCTCCATCTCATTCTCCCACATTTGCAGCGTGTGCACCCCCATTGCCCTGGGTCACAGGGCGAGGAAATCCGCGAGTTATGTGCCCCTGAACACAATAGAAAATGACGAAGTGCCGCACATTTCTTGCTCTGTGCCTACTCGAGAATGAAAGGCAGGAAGCCGTTTGCCCATAAGCTAAACAGATTACCCATGTTCCGCTCATGCGCTCTTTATTGCTTTCACACACACCAGTAAGTACCCCGTCATCTTTATGCTGTGTACAGGCGCCGTCCGTAAAGCCACCCCTTCCTTTCCCATGTACCCCGGGTTAGATCCCTCTAATGATCAGTTGCATAAGTGAGCTTAGTCCTGCGCCAGCCACTAAGCAAGGTGCTCCGCTGGAGCACCTTGCTTAGTGGCTGGCGCAGGACTAAACTCACTCATGCAACTGGCCCTCGCAGTTGTGTAGGCCACATACGTATGAATTAACACGGCCCTGCGTTTTTTTGCCTGAAGGGCTTAAAATACGCCTCCAGCTAATTTATCGATACTTCTCTATATCATATATATGGAAACAGTATCTTAGAGTGACAATATAATTGCATAAATTGAAAGCCTTCTCTTGATAATATCGTTAAAACCCCGGTCTGGCTGTTGATAGTTATCTTTGTAGAGGTGACTCCTGCAGGAATCACGTCGACAAAAAGCGCTATCTACAGCCGAATGGACAGAAATGTGTCTGCCGGTTGAAGCAAGCAGTAATTCCACACTACAGCAGACGTCTTGAGGTGAACATCCTTTATTCAGTCTATAACTCAACGGACAGAGAAAAAAAGGTCCCTGAATTCCGGCAAGTATGAGTGCGAGTCAGTTATCATCAAGCTGTCGTGAGAGATATCTGGCACATATCAAACCAGCCGCGACCGTATTTCCTCCCCTCCTTTTTTGCTCCTGCGACTCCCTGACCAAAAGCTTTTCGAGTTTTTTTCAGTTCACGGATAGTACGACTGTGTCTTCACTTGGCCGTGTATACACTATTTAGTTATAACCATTTTTACACTTTATTATCACTAGGCTGTTGTTTTTTCTCTCTCTCTCTTAATAAAGTTTCATTTCATCTCTCTTTCTCTCTCTGAGAATGTTGTAGTTTAGCAAGGACAAACACGAAAAGAGGCCTGTGCGCCTATTGTTTCCAAAAAAAATGCGGTAACCCGTACACGCACTAAAAAATTCTAAGGTTCATTTTTTCAAAATGAAGTTGATTCGAATTTTCAATGATTTCACACAAGTTCACCTTATTTTGCGCACGCAGTCAAGGAGACAAAAGATGAAAAAGGAAGGGACTAACGGGGACGCGGGCTGCGTCTGCCGTCCGCTGTAATATAAACAATTCCGCGATAACGCGGATGCTAAGGAGCTCGTGGGGCCATGTGTTTTTGGAGCTGTAGCGACTACCTCAGTTCGGAGTAATCTCCGAGCGGTTCAGGATATAACTGTATTGTTTTACACCATGCCGTATACGTAAACTAACATCGAAGTCCACCGCAAAGACGCATAAAGACGTTTCTTCCTGTCTTCATGTCTGTTATTTTCGTATCCGCTCTCCCTCTAAGCTGTCAGAGAAACACACTTTGGTCGGTTATTATAAGACTCGTGCTATCATAGGCGAGTTAAAATTTGAATTATAAGACCTTTATTTATTGTGCTCATCTGACTTTCATATATTGTGTCCGCAGTACACTAACTCTGGCCGCCGTGAGATGGCCTTAGTCGCCTGCTCGGCGTTAAACCCAAATAACTAACTCACTCTGGAACAAACTTCCACTTTCAAACTGAACAACACAGAGGCTAATTGCGTTCTGGCCTGTGACTTTTGACCAATCACAAACAAGTATACACATAAAATGCGCGCCAAATTTAGCCCACTTGACGTCTCAGTCCGGTGCCAAACTTCTCTACAAAACGTGTCTTCTTTTGGAGAGTCGTGACTCGGCTTAACATGCAAAAAAAAAAAACTCTTGCGCCGGAAACAAATTGAAACAAATAGACCTCGGTCAACAGAAAACGTGGAGTCCCAAAAACGATTCTCCAAGAGGCACAGATCCTCATGAGCCTCTGCGGATGCAGGGGCTCATGAGAATCTTTGCCTCTTGCAGATGTAAGGACTTGGCTGAGGTCTGCGCAGAAAACGCATCTTCTCCCTGGACGCGGCCAGACATTCATGGCTGCAATGCGATGGCCCGGTCAGGCCACCGTGATATGTTTAGCAGTCGGTAATGAGCAGTTTCCATTTGAGCTGAAACCTTGACTGCAGGCCGAATACCTAGAGAGTAAGTACTCCTCCAACTGCAAGAGGCACAGAGACTAATGAGGCCTTGCATCACAGACTCCTCGCATAGGACCCTGGTGTAGTCGATTGTGAGAATCTAGAAATTTGGCGCCGGTAATGAGCAGCTGCTGCCACGCCCAAATAGAACTCAGTGAGAGCACGTCTGTGCGCGCCTTCAGTCCCCCAACGCCAGTTCGGCAGGACTGATGATGAATGAGCAGTCATCATCTGCTCAAAGTCTAAGAACCTTAACTACTGACTGCATATCTACATAAATCCTATATCTGCAACAAACACAGATTTTCATGAGCCTCTGACGCACATGATCCCCCTGGAGTAGTGAGAATCTACACATTTTGTGCCGGTAATGAGCAGTCACTATCTCAGCATCTGCATAAAGAACCGTGACTACTGGCCGAGAATCATCCGCTGGGGCTCATGAGAATCTTTGCCTCTTGCTGACAGAGGTCGGTTTCCCATCAAGAGAGAAATTCACCGCCGATAATGATGAGCCGCAATTAGCTCCAAAACCTTTCAATACCTCACCAATTCTCTACGCAAAGGGGGACCTAGATCTAAATTTTGCACGCACCATGGGGTTGGAAATCCCCCCCCCCCCCACCCTCCTCTTTTCCTGGGGCTTCTGCAAATGGTGTTTCAGGTCACTTCCTTTTAGTAACCGCCCCCTCCCTCCCCCTCCCCTCCCCTCACCCCCCCCCCCAAAAAAAAAAAAAAGAAAAAAAAAAAGAAAAAAAAACCAAAAACAAAAACAAAAACAAAACAAAAAACAAAAACAAAAACCATACCAAACCACACTACACCCCTTTTCATATAATTATTTTTGGGTTAGGCCAATTCCGATTACGTCGGGTACTGGTCTACGATGTCCAGTTCTTCCCCCAACTAGTGTTTTTTTCCTCCCTACCTCGTACCATATGCAGCAGTACCTGTTTTCAACAGCGATATTATTTTGCAGGAAAAAGTGGTCTTAAATGAGAAGTCTCCAAGTGCACAATGCATCACCTGTCATTAAAGAACATCATGTAGGTGGCGACAGCCACCTAAATGACAGTCTTTAATGACAGGTGAACTATCACGAGGTTGGTCGCTCACCACAGGTTCTGCTGTGCACCTATTTCCCTCGCTACCCGAGTGCCAGTCATACCTCACTGTCCGCAGGCAACTCCAGAGTTCCCGCGGCCAGGTGAATGGTGCTGACACACAGACCTCAGGCATGCACTGATGTGGAGAGGGACAACGCAAAGAAAAATTCAAAGAGTTAGAAAAAGTGATGAAGATCTTTCTGCAAGAGGCATAGATTCTCATGAGACCCCGCTGTCGCGGGGGCTCATGAGAATCTATGCCTCTTGCTGACATCATTTTGTATACATACACTCTTCGCTCATTCATAACAAATAATGATTTCGCAACTTTTCAGGGAGATGGTGAAATGAACTTGTTGTGATCCATAGGAGAGATCACTTGATATTAAAGATCAGCATTTAGGTGGCTGCAGCTGTGACTGTGGCTGTAGCTACCTAAATGATGGTCTTTTAACGACAGGTGACACTTTTTGCCCATCAAGACATCTCTTGAGATGTCACCTGTCTTTTAGGACCACTTTTCCTTTGCGGCCCCCCCCCCCCCTCACCCAACCCCCCCCCCCCCCTCCACCGACCCCCTCCCCCCCCCCCCCCCCCCCCCCACCAAAAAAAAAAAAAAGCGGTTCTACTATCGCTTTTTTTTTTCGCACTCACAATGAACTCTTCGACAGCGAACATGAGAAATATTGCAAATAATTTTGATAAATATCGCAAGCCTCTGGACTCACTGGACAGACGTCTCTCTCTCTCTCTCTACGTCCAGTGTAGTTCTTCGCGATACAGATTAATTACCCTGTACACGGAGTCGCTTGAAGGACTTTCTCTAGCGAGCTCTGCAGTCTCATTGACGGTATTTCCGTCAAAGTGTGGACTATAGTTTTCAATGCTAATGTATGTCTGTGTTGATATTCATTAGTTGCACGAATCGCAGCCACACAGACTATCACTGTTACTTGTGACAATTGCTGGAAACTAATTTTCTCCTGATCTTAATCTTTTGTTGATTCGGGGTGTGAGACATTGAAGAGTATTAATTTTTAGTCCCAACGGATGTGTGTAAGCCTTCTGAAGGCCTATTCCCCTGCGTCCAGTGATTACGCCTCTAGTCTTTGTTCATTGTGTTTATTGCATTTACTTAGTGATTTTATACTTTTTATTTCTATTATTATTATTATTATTATTATTATTTTCTATTTTGGCACGTGTTACGAATACATTCTGTTGATTTTTTTCTTTTCCCACAAACACATTGACTTTGCGTGAAATGAGTAGCGTAAAACTCAAGACGAAAGATCTCCGCATTGGTCATCTCAATATTTACCATCTTTGCAATAAGTTGCCTGACATATGTGTTTATCTAAATGGAGCAGACCCGTTTCATATTTTTGGACTGTCCGAAACACGTCTCAATTCAAATATATCAGATATATCCATCCAAGTTCCTGGATTTACTGTCATGAGACGTGATCCTACGGCCCATGGACAGACAGGATTAGCAGCTTATGTTCACTCGTCTATTGAAGATTTTATACGTAGACGACATGATTTAGAAACCAAAGATGTTGAGTGTATGTGGCTTGAGCTGAAGGCCCCCCAATCTCCATCATTTCTTATCGGCTTTCTGTACCGCAACCCTGCTGCGAACTTTGAATGGTATGGTGATTTCCTTAGTATGTGTGATAAAGCTTGTAATCCCAACTCCAATGTCATCCTCATGGGAGACTTTAACATAGACATGCTAAAGCCTCACCATGCGTGGGACTCTACGTTAACGTTGTTGGGTCTGCAACAGTTAATCACTTCACCCACACGGATCACACAAACAACATCCACACTCATAGATCATATATACACAACCAAGCCAGAGTCTGTTCATAATGTGTCTGTCGGTAACCTTAGTATCAGCGACCACTTTCCCATCCGCTGTACGTGGTCTACTAAACTCCCTAAAGCAAAGAAAAAATGTCATACGTATATCACCTATCGCTCCTTTAAAAGTTTTAATGATAGCGAGTTTCTGTTTGATCTTAACTGCGCACCTTTTGATGAAGTATTTAGTAAATCTGACCCTGACAGCGCTCTGTCTGTTTGGTATACCATCTTTCTTAAGATCTTAAATAAACATGCGCCCCTGCGGAGGAGACGCGTCAAACACGCATCACTCCCGCCGTGGCTTACTCAAGACATCATTCAAGCCATGAGGGTGAGAGATGATCTGAGACAGCAGAAGCGCTTCACTGAATTTAAGCGTGAGCGTAATCGCGTAAAATCTCTTGTGCGACAGGCTAAAAAATCTTTCATTGATCGCTTGATTAAACAAGACAAAGACATGTCCACGCTCTGGCGCGCTATGGCCGTAGTGACTGGAGGCAAGTGTAACAAATCTCCTTTAATCCCTTCTGATCTGACTGCAGACATGTTTAACGACCATTTCCTCTCAGTTGCCGAGTCTCTTGTCCCTTCAGAAGCAAGTTCTCAGCCCTACTCTTGCTCAGACAGACTAGTTGATTTTTGTAGAACGCGAACTGCAGGATCTGATCCTTTCGTGATTCCACCACTGGCAGTGCACGAAGTCGGTAGAGCAATTAGTTCAATGAAGAATAAGAAATCGTCAGGGCCAGATGAAATCAGCCCCAAAATACTTAAATTAGCTATTCCTTATGTTATTGAAACAATAACCTATATTTATAACTTGTGCATTCATTCAAACGAATATTTTCCCAAAGGAACTTAAAAAGGCCAAGGTTATACCCCTCCCGAAAACAAGAGATATGACTGATGTTAATAACTATCGCCCCATCTCACTATTGTCCATCCTTAGTAAACCACTGGAACGGCATATCCATAAACATCTCTTGGAATATTTAGAAAATCATACATTAATCCATCCCCTTCAGTCGGGATTCAGACCAAAGCACAGCTGTCACACGGCCCTAGCGCGTCTAACTGATGTGTGGCTACGCTCAATAAATCAGGGCGAAATTACTGGCGCTGTATTTATTGACTTACGAAAAGCCTTTGATCTTGTGGACCATAAACTTCTACTTTCCAAGCTAAATGTGTATTTCGGTAGTTCGTTTGGCAATAAATGCATTTCTTCCTCAAATAACTACAGCCAGAAATCTCTTTACCACCATGGCACAACTCCACTTTTTGCCTCATATCTTAGCGACAGACAGCAGCGCGTCATGGTCAATGGATCATACTCCTCAAGCGGATTAGTAACACGGGGAGTTCCCCAGGGTTCAGTCCTAGGGCCTCTTCTGTTTTGCCTTTTTATAAATGACCTGCCGCTACATTTGACTAGCAACAAAATTTCATGTGATCTATTCGCTGATGACGCCACAATTCACACCCCGGACAAGAGTATTGATTCTTTAAATGGCCGTTTACAGCAGGGTTTGAGCGAAATTTCCACTTGGTGTTCAAACAATGAAACGATTTTAAATCCTTCCAAAACGGAATGCATGACGATAGCAACCCGTCAGAAGCACCAGCTCAAGCCACTTACACTCAGCCTGAATATCCATAACGACATCGTTACACAGGTCACGGAACACCGATTACTTGGTGTAGTTGTTGATGACCAGATGAAGTGGCAATCGCACATAAATGCTGTATGTAAAACTGTTGCTAGAAATGTTTTTATGCTTTCAAAGTTGAAGTACTTTATCAATGTTGATGCCCGCAAGTTATTTTACAATGCACATGTCAAATCCCACATCGATTATGCGTCCACGATATGGGATGGCAGCGGTGACATACACTTGAAGAGGCTTAACTCCCTGCATCGGAGAGCAGCGAAACATATCCTGCCTGATTCAGCCCTGACAACTGACGAAAGACTTAAAAAACTGAAAATGCTACCTCTTAGCAAGCATCACCTCTTAAACAAGGGTGTGTTTATGTATAAAATCTGGAATGAGATTCACCCAGAATATCTTTGTAAGCTCTTTACCAAGGCAAGTTCAGGTTATTCTACTTCAAGAGGAAACTTTATTACACCTCGCCCCAGGATAGATCTATTTAAAACCAGTGTATCTTTCTCAGGCGTATCTTTCTAGAACAAGCTGCCTACATGTATAACACACGCTACCTCCCTCTCCTCTTTCAAGGAATGCCTCCTCAAGTACTTGTCTGCTGATACATAATCTACCACAAGTATCCGTATCAAACATGTACTTATCGTATAATCAGTGCATGCTGCCGTATGGTTTGTCCATACTAATAACAATCGCCTAATTACATAATTCAAGTCTCTATTATAATCCAAATAATTTTTTGCTGCCTGAAGTGAATTTTCACTATTAATCCAAATGATTTGCTTCGTATATAGGTCAAGTTATCATTAGCGCGTGTCTGTGTGTGCGCGCGAGCGTGTATGTGTGTGCGCGCGTTTCATGTACTTTATGTTTTCGTTTGTTTTTGTATGACCGAATGAATGAATGAATTTTGTTTAATGTCTTTTCATGTGTAATGTCTCCTAATTTTTCTTTGTGTAATTTGGTACTATTAGTATTACAATTATTATCCTGTGTTTGTAGAGTAGCAACGGCAAGTATGAAAAATGGCACACGTGCTAATTACTTCATCCGTTGAGAAATAAAGTTTCATTTCATTTCTCTCTCTCTCTCTCTCTCTCTCTCTCTCTCTCTCTCTCTCTCTCTCTCTCTCTCTCTCTCTCTCACACACACACACACACACACACACACACACACACACACACACACACACACACACACACACACACACACACACACACACACCTATCCAGCAACACAGCTGATCTTATCCTAAATACCCTATCTACCCATCATATTAGCGCCATCAGCGTGGTATACACGCACTAATGATTTTTCACAGTGACACACACTACCGTGTCTGTAACACGAGACAGTTTTTTGGCCGACAAAAAATGCGACCCCACCCCCTGAACCGCCTCAATGCCGAGAAAACAAATGAAGACGATCTTCCTGCAAGAGACACAGATCCTTATGAGCACCCGCATTTGCGGGGGCTCATGATGATCTGTGCCTGTTGCTGACACCACTTTGCATCTAAGACTCAGACGGCTGAAGATCTTTGGCGCTGAGTTTGCGAAGGTTTCAGAAACACAACCTGGGATCGTCCATGGCGGTTCAAAGGTGGTGCCAGAATAGTTTTGGAGCCTGAAAAAAAAAAGCCTCTACTTCGTTGTCATGTTTCTGAAGCAAGTCTGCCCTTGAACGCAAAAAGACTATGTCCAAAAGACTATTTATGCGAAAAGTGAGGATTAACAACGTACTACAAGTGTTCCCTGTGAAGACAAATGGCTGCAAAGTCCATTTTTGTTAAAAGCGAGATGTTCATAATATTACAATGAAAAGTTTGCTTTTCACAAGAATGCCTTTACAGTTTGCGCCGGTGCGTGTCGTTGTGAAAGATTCATCAACAAACATTCGAGAACCCCAGGGTAATGGCTCCATATCAGTACGGAAACTTCCACAGTCCTGCAGTTGTCGACTGTAACTTCGATAGCCTTCTTCTTCTAGAGAGAACAATGTGCCTGACAACTTTTAACAAGAGGCATAGATTCTCTTGAGCCCCCGCGACTGCGGGGGCTCAAGAGAATATATGCCTCTTGCAGTTGGAGAGAACCTGGCTACAGGATTGTATCAGGTATATCAGTGAATCCTGCAACCGTAGCCGACGAGCGTGTGGATGATATACACAGGTGACAGGCTGTAGTTTGGAAGTTGACTCCCAACTGGTTCGGGTGTCAGTCCAAACCAAACAATTGTCTAAGGGTACCCACTTCTTTACTTTACCCTTAGTGTCTAGCCTAAGTAAGCCTCTGCGTGACGGTTTTTACCGCTACCGTCACGCAAAGGGTCCAGACGTCGATTTAACATGTAAACATGTAAACACCGCAGTAAGGTGAAAGAAATAAATGGGCATTTTACAAGACTGAGCATTTCAAAGCGGGGTCAAATTTGTGACACAAAATAGTAGCATTCAATGTTCAATGTGAAGCGTGACAAAATGTGAATTGTCATCAACTACCATACGAACATCCAGAATAAATCTTGCAAATACAACCAGAATAAATATTGCAATGGGACTCGAATGGGCTTCGCAGACGACACCCCCCCCCCCCCCCACACACACACACACACACCACCTCTAGTCTCGAACAAACCATCTTGAAAAACTGAATTGAAGTTAAAGTTTAGTAGCCCATTCAGACCTGACGCAATACAATTTACAGCTGGCATTAGATCGCCCATGATAGTTTAAGAGTAGTGTCTAAGTAGTTCGGCTGCTCTGGGCGCCGAAATAATCAGGCATTACTATTATGGTTCTCCTGTCCCCTGAACTGGTATAATTACAGCCTTAACAGATCACGGAATTTAAGCTTCGGAAGTGACTTATTAAACTGCTGTAAATGTTAACTTTTAGCATTTCGCCAAGACGGGTATCGGGGTATATCAGATTTTACACGGGCAGGTGAAATTTGAATAGCTCGACATCACACAAGCTCATCTTGTATTGCTCCGCAACAGTCCGCCCCAGCATTTAACCCTTTCACCGCCAGGAAAACGTGAGCACACCACCCGACTGCAAGAGACACAGAACCTCATGAGCCCCCGCAGATGCGGGGGCTCATGAGGTTATATGTCTCTTGCTGAAACCTATTTTGTGTACATGTGTCCTTCGGGCGGATGATGTTTTATTTTTATTTTAGAGCTGATGTGTTTTATTATTATTTCTGGGGGCGTTAAATTTATAATGATTTCTTTACTGCAGAATGCTGTCACCGGCAGCGCACGGGTTAAATACCGAAACGTCGACATATAACGCACAGTAATTTCTCTTAATCCTTTAATTACAGAGTTCATTTTGGCGATGGTTTCTATGGCAGGGGTCGAGGCAGAGATTTATACCTTGCTCTTTCGTATCCACAAAAAAGGCAAACACTGCATGCAGAATTACACGTAGGCCTACAGCTTTCATTTTCAAAGTACGCAACGTACCTATCTAGAAGGGCAAATCTCAACAAGCACTACCCTTTAGCTGTAAATGGTTGGCAGCGGATGGGAAATCTCTCCGAGATGGGAAATCCTCACAAGCACTACAGTTTAGCTGTAAATGGTGATTAGCCGATTTATCTCGTAAAGAACGGCACATCTCACTCTCTCAATACGCAGAACCATTTAGCTCTAAACGGTTGCGTAGCTGATTCTCATTATCTCTCGTAGTAGTTTCGAAACTGTAGCACTGAAGGACGCATTACTGGTTTAGTAAAATGATAAATTAACCACGGCTGTTGGAACACTCAAAAACAAATCACAAGAGACGGATTAGTCGTGAAAGTTCCAGGGTAGCGGCAGTTGTAACCGCAGCAGAACCCGTTTTGAGCGACCACCATTATGAGACGACACCTGTCATTAAAGACCATCATTCAGGCGGCTGTAGCTGTGACTGTGGCTGTAGCCACCTAAATGATGGTCTTTAATGACAGGTGACACCTTTTACTTCTCATTACTTCTGTTGAGAGAATACCTGTCCATTACGACCATCTTTTTTTTTTTTTTTAAAGGAGGCTGCATTAACTCTTATCATTCAAAATACACCAGTGTGTGAAATAAGTTTGACTAAAATAGTTTAAGGGTAGTGGCAGAAGCTATTCTGGCACCACCCTTGAACTAAAGCCATTGGTCTATATCCTTATCCGTAAGTACTATAGTGTAGCTTGCATAATTATGGCAGTTGACAAATTTGAAGCTTTTAGACTCAGTGTGATATGGGTTAAACAGGCTCTACTCTATCATGGCCCACCTATTTTCAGCTGTGGGGCCTTAAATAAAAATACATGAGCGTCTAATGAGCCGAAAGAAGAAGAAAGGTTAAAAAAAAAGTTAAAGCACTTCACGGACGGTATGCCAAACATAATCTAATACAGCAGAAAATGACGAGCATTTGAAAGCCTGCTGCGCTCAGGCCATAACAATCTAATCTTAGCATGTTTGGTGGCCATAACTTAAGTATTCAGCTTGTGCTGTCTGCTTCATAAACCACAAAGTTCGCTATAACAACTCTTATGACCATTTAAAGGCTAATTAAGTTATAAATTCGTGAGCGGTAGTATGTGGATTTAGCCTTTACCCCCAAATTACACCCCATTTTGAGGAACGACTGAAGCTGATCATTTTCAGCAAGATGAGGTATAGATGATCATGAGACCCTGCGTTGCAGGTTCTCAAGAGAATCTATGCCTCTTGCTGATGGAACAGGTTGGCAGAATCACTGTGACACCTCGACTTGAGGACAATTGAAGAAAAATTTGATCAGCAAGAGGCATAATTTATCATGAGCCCCTGCAGCTGCTGGGGTACATGTCAAACTATGCCTCTTGCATACAGAGCAGATTGGACGCTCAGGTGACTGTGTTGTGAAACTGGAGAAAAATGTAACCGACCCGTGAATGATCTCGATCTGACAACAACCCTTGAAAGTTCTAAACAGCTTGAGAACAGACTATAAAAGTAAACACGTTTGGCAAGTGTTGCATTACGTGTTCTTAGCCGTGCAATCTTATATACTGACGAGCAAAAGAAATGTGACATTTTTGGAATCATCGGAAACACTTTAGATTCCAAAAATGTCGCATTTCCTTTGCTCGTCAGTATATACTCTAAACATTCCCTTTTTAGCAACTCACTCGTTATTTTTAATTGTTTCTCTGTTTATTTGTGTAATAAGAAACATTACTTAGATTAGCGTACAAGTGTGGGTCACTGCGCGGAATTGTTGTTTTTGGTTACTACCTGTTACAGTTTTATGTCGAATTAATTACTGTTGACATTTGTACATCTAAACTCGTTTGTTTATAAATTAAATATGCTTGCTTGTTTGTTCATTGCTTATTTGCTTATTTATTTGTTTGTTTGTGTTTGTTCGTGTTTAAGTGTTTGCATGTGCTTGTTTATTTGTATTTGTTTGTTAGTGTTTGTTTATTTGTTTGCTTGCTAAATTTATTTCATTTGCGTTGTTTTACCTAATGTACCCTAAATGCCTCCAATGCTTTTACTGAACAGTGAGTACAAAATATGCGCAAAAAAGCAAACTGTAACCATTCTTCGTCCAGATTCGGTTCTCAAAAGTCAAACAACACAGCCTCATTTTGCTAAACAAAACAAACAATTCAAACGCAACACAAAACAATCACCAGCGCTATGTGATAACTACAAAAAAAAAAAAAAAAAAGTGCAACGCAAACACAGACAAGAATAGGTTATTAGTAACATTAGTGTCTTTGTTTACCTGCTTATTCTCTGTAGATTTCATTGTGCATGTTTGTTTGTTTGCTTGTTTGTCCATTTGTTTGTTTGTCGTTATATGTTCATCAGAGACCAGTATAGACTTAATGCTAATATCAATATGATCCTAAAATACAAACCGAAAATGATGAGCTCCAAAAGCTTGCAGATGACCTCTTCGTCAAATGATGAAGAGTCGCTATCCAGGGTTCACACACGTCCACACGAAAATCCACTGCTCAAAGTACTCCAATTAGTGACAAATCCAGTAATTGAAACACGTTTTCCATCCTGTAGTTATAATCCATATCTTTATCCATCCGTTTTTAATTTCATAATATCTTGCACAAAGTTCACAGTGAAAATCAGTACTCCAGGGTCAGTTGTGTGCAAGTGAATAGATCACAGATGTTTCTATAATCAAAATGACATCTAAATCCAAGTTATAATCCAGGTTTTCCATCCAGTCGCTATCAGGAGTTTCTGTGGAAATCGGTGATATCTTTGCTAGACTCCGATGAAAAGACGTCAAAAGCAGTACTCCAATGTTATCTGTTTGCAAAAGAATCGATCACAGATGTTTCTGAGACCAAAGTAATCCAGATCCAGGTTATAATCCACGTTTACCATCCAGTTTTTGATCCACGTTTTCCTTTCAAGATGGCGACATCTTCAGCAGTTCAGACTCAACAATGGAAAATCAGTACTCAAGGACATTTGTATGCAAACAAATCTATCACATATATTCATCAAATCCGGTAATCACTAATGCACGGTCGTCCTCAAGAAATAATTATCTATTTTCTGTTATTATAGTGATGTCTTTAACCACATTCCTTAGGAAGAAGTACTTAAGCCCCAGTCAAAACGTCTTCAGAGCCCATGACGGCCACAGTGGGCCCGCACACAGCTGTGCGCGGGCCCACTGTGGCTGTCGTCGGCCCGAGGACCTTTGCTTAGTTGGGGGTTTGGGGTGTTACCGTGTGTACTGCAAAGACAAATCGATGACGTCACGTACTTCCGAGGTGATCGAGAAACAGATTTTTCCCGCGCACCTTTCAAACAAGCGTGAAGAACACCGGGCACTTTCACGTTTGTTGTATTTAGCGTCTTCAATGTTGGGACACGGCGAACGACATCAAAGGGCAAAAGGCATAGACCCTCATGAGCCCCCGCTTGCGCTGCTCAGGAGGATCTGTGCCTCTTGCTGGTTTCATTTATATTGGGCAAAACCCATTGGTTGTCGGTAGCGTGTTTGGTCAAGGTGATCCCTGCAGATTATTCTACAGAATGGCAAACCCCTAGAGGCTCTTCTTGCTTTCAGAGTGCTATTGTTTCAGAAATAGAATTCAAGTCTAATGGCAACGAAGTGGTCAAGTTAGATACATGCGGAGGCTCATGAAGTTCTATGCTCCTTGCAGTACTTGGGTGGTGTTCCTTTTTTCTCGGCAGTAAAAGGTTAACAAAGCATGGCAAAAACAATTGCAAAGCAAATTCACTGCAAAACAATTTGTGCATCACAGGAAGCCTATGGTACATAATATAGTATCGACTGAACATTTACTACTGTTTGTTTATGGACGTTGCAAACTTGCATAACATTTTATTACATGCCAAGATGCATGTTTTTCCGCTCATGTAGAGTACAATACTTAATCCCAGCTAAGAGACCAAAATTGTGTATTTTGTCAAGAAGCAGGCATGTAACTACCAAAAGCACTCAGAATATAAGAAAAAAATTGTGACTGTCAAGCCTGTAAAATGCAAAGAAACTGTCAGCAAAGAAAGAAACACGAATAGAAATGTGTTGTACTTGTCCTTTCTAAAAGTGGTCTTTTCTTTTTTTTTTTTTTTTTGTTTGTTTGTTTGTAGGGTTTTTTTTTTTGTTGTTGTTGTTGTTTGTTTTTTTTTGATTTTTTTTTTTAGGGGGGGGGGGGCGGGGGGGGGGGGGGGGAGGTGTGTTTGTTGAATTTTCTTCACAAGACACCTATGAAACCAGAATCGGATTTGTGTAGCAATAGCATGGCCATTCACTAATAAAATCCAGTTAGAACCGGTTAGAGATTATGCGTCTTTTCTGCCGAACGGTATGGTCAGCACTCGTCAAGAATTATAAAGGCTTTCACTATTAAAATCCATTCAAAACTTCATAGAAGTCAGAGTAATCCGCTTTCACGTAATCTTAGGAAGTCATCAACAGCCGCGTCAAAAACGTTCAGCGTAACTCTGACCACCACAATCAAACATCGGGTTCGAGATACGAATCGTTCTATGTGCTGTAACCGGTAACCGGATCTGACTAATGTCATCTTAACTCATTCTACCCCATCACCGAAATCCCCAAATGTTGCCGTTGTCCTCTGAAGACTGCATTGTAGTGCTTTGCTGTGGTGTGTCTGGGGTAGAATGAGTTAACCCATTACATCCTAAGGCTGATTTTTAAAAGGAAAATTGTTTACTGTCCAATGAAGGCTACATTAGGAGATAGATCAAGCGTTTAAGTTCAAGGGTGGTGCCAAAATAGCTTGGCGCCTGAGGCGCGAAGCTATTCTGGCACCACCCTTGAACTATTATGGTTACATTTATTTTAAGAAATGGGCGTATGAGGATAAAAAGGGTTAAATGTTTGAGTGGGCAAGTGGCGTTGATTCTCACGAGCTTACATCGGGCTGAGATAAGATCCGTTCTACGGGCTATAACAGGTAATAGGATTTGACTACTTTCCTTTTGAATGTCGTAACCAGCAAACTGCAACAGCTTGAATGTCGCAAAAGACGCCTTCGGCCTCAAGAGTCACGAACCACAAACCACAGCACATAATTGATAGTAAAGTATGCCAAGTCAGCAGCATACAGACCATCAAAATGACCGACAACCCATCCCATGGTGCAAAGCAAAATCCAGACCAAAATGGTGACTGCAAAATCGAGTAAAATGAAAAGAAATTCCTAATGAAGAAAGAAACACGCTTTAAAAAGACAATTACAACACAAATTAATTTGTGTCGTAACTGTCTTTAAGCGTGTTTCATTCTTCGTTGCGATTTTCTCACCCCATAGTGGCCATCGTGACACATGACAAGGCCGACGTCAACCGCAGTTGGCCCGCGCATAGCGTGCGGCTGACATCGGCCCGAGGACCTTTTGTTAGTTCAGACCACAGAATCCATATCCCATTCACACAGCAGAGGCGGGCAAAGCCAAACACTGAAGACTGTGGAAGTAATTTCTTCCACATTGTATGGTTATACGAGGTTCTACAGTGTGGTACACACTGTAAACGGTCGTCTGGTTTCTGTCAGTCCATTATCACTCTTTAACGTCCAACGCCATCATGGCTCACAACTGATCTGCTTCGTCTTCGAAGAAGATGGTAAAAATAGCACCAAACCCCTTCACTGCCAGTGGCCGCAGTTTGCATCTCTTACAATCTTTGCCAAACGAGCCCAAACCGTTCAGGAAGCATGGATGCAAAGTGTCAGCATCAGCAAGAGCTATGCGTCACTCAGCTAAATTGGGTCCACGTTTTCTCGGTACTGAAAGGGGTTAATACAACAAAGTAACTGAAGACGAATCATCCCTGATAGTTTAAATATTGTGCCTGATCAACCTGGTGCCTCTACAACCAAGCCTCTTGAGCTATCAAAGTCTGGGTCCGTCTCAAGGCCAGGTGGCGACGGAAAGCAAAGGGGGTAACAGGGCCACACAAAGGAAAACACTCTCTCAATTGTACCTGGTCAGTTCTCACGCGCTCGCGTGGAAACGTGGTGGACCGTGCCACAGAATCAGCTGAAATCGAAAGAACCATTGAAATCTGGAAGCGAAGGTGATTCTTTTCTATGCAGTATCCGTGTTACAAGAGGCCTTATGTTTGGTAAGTAAATACCCAACATGGAAAGAAACAGCCTTAGAAGGAATCAGTACAGTTGATACAATTTTTTTTCCTCAAAATGGACATACAGACAAGAATGCAATGAGCTGCGTATCGTTCTGAGGCAATATATGGCCACACCAAGACACGTAGCTCATTCTGTTTCTGTTTATGTCTATTTTGAAAATTTAAAGAACGGTATTGTACTTCAAAGTAAGCACAAAAATCATCCGGGCCGACGTCGGCCGCAATGGGCCCGCGCACGACTGTGCGCGGGCCCACTTCGGCCGATGTCGGCCCGAGGACCTTTGCTCACTAGATTATCCTTTCCAAGCGCGTTTCTTTCTTTGTCAGGTATTCCTTTGCATGTTACACGCACGGCAGTCACCTATTTTGGTCTGGATCTAAACAAATTCCGAAGATCTTGCAAAACTCTTTGATTCTTGCAGTTAAAGAGAAGCGAAAAATCTACTAGCAATTTATTTTTAATCCACGCCGAGAAACCTCACATCTGGTGTTCCGAGACTTTTCCAAATCCTGCAAAACCCTCCAGATCTTGCAAAAATTCCAAAAAGAAAGACTTGCATAGCTTACGACAGCAGTAAAAATTTGAAGAAAAAAGGTTTTGTTTATCCTCTTGAAAAACCTCTCAGTTGATGCTGCACTGAAGACATTATAACGATCCTCAAAAGACCAGCAACATGCCTGCCGGCAGTGTGTCAAAACAGTGGGGCGTTTATTGACATCATATAACAGTGCATTATCACTTCGTAGATGTGTGCTGGTCTGTGATTTTGGATAAGATTCAAAATCGCAGACCAACACACGTATAGCTATTGTGTGAAACCTCCTCCACTAATTTGAAAACTGTTGCTTCTGTCTCTTGTAAACTCCGTAAAATACCTCCTAAACGCAAATACGGAGTTACGTCGAAGAAAGAAGATGTGTCATACCTCACATACTTGTCCAAAACTGACGTGATTTCATGAGATCTAGTGTCTCTGCTGCAAATATTCCAAAACACTCCAAAGATTCCTTCACACTGTACTACTCTGCTTCTGCTATATCCCGCGAACAACACAACACGGCTCATGTCCTCCCCAACAAAGATGTCAAATCCTTTCCGCAGTACACCACATTCGAATTGTGATGGATAAACACCATCAAAGATCTCCGAATTGTGTCCAGCAATTCATTCCATAACTCACATCTGAGTCGTGGTGGGAAAAACATCAAAAACTGTGATATAATCGCTTCAATTCACTCCATAAAACACGCCACTAAAAGCACTCGGAGACACTTACAAGACTTACAGATTTACAGAGTCGTAACTGACGGCGTAGCTCCTCCAGAAAAGTGCACAAATTCATTCCATAGTTTACATCACACTGCAGAGGTGAACCAATTCACACTGGGTGTCTCCCTCGATTTGCTACCGCGATCAGCGGTAGCGAATCGAGGGGGACACCCAGTGTGAATTAGTTCACAACTTCATCATGATGGCTAAACACCTAAACCGTGACTGACACAACAAAGTGTTTTCGCGTCACAAAGACGCTCTCCACAGCACAGCGCAGGTAAGAAAATGTTCTGAGTGTCCATTCCATAAAACACCACAATAGCACCGTTATGGATAAGCACTCAAAACGTGTGATACATAACATGAAAGTGTCCTCACTTCAGACGCATACTTAACATAGAATCCCCACTTCGACGTAACATGAAATTGTTCACACTTCACTTGCTAAAAACACTTTCCTAAGCACCGGCGAAGGCGAGAAACTTACCGCGGACTTCAAGAAGTCTGTAGACCTTTTTGTCTACACACACACTCTCTAAAACTGCCTAACACTGCCCCCCTCCTCGCCAACATTGCCACCCAAGTTTTAGGGTTGTTAGTCACTCACTCCACTGACAGGGAGGGCAGGAAAGCGACCAATAGAATCCAGAAACGCCAGCCCTCCCCTCAATATCCCCTCTTCTGCTTAGCTCCACTCTGTATCAGGGGCCAAACTATCAGAGTATCACAATCCGAAAATAAGTTGTGTTTTACAGAGAGCGTCGAGCAACGAGCGCTCGAGGATTGACGAGGCGGGTCAGGGACCACCCATACACTGAGGGTCGCTGATGTCAACTCAGGCCAGACACACGCTGGACAAGAGGCGTAGGTCCTCATGAGCCCCCGCTGAAGCGGGGGCTCATGAGAATCTACGCCTCTTGACGCTGGACCGCTGCACGCTTGACGAGCGCATCGGACCACCCACATACAAGTGACGAAGAAGGCACAGGCGGTCACACTACGAGCGCGCGAGCGACACACTTCTCTGAGACATCGATTCTCATGGGCTCCATGCAGCCCTCGCTGGCTCCTGAGGATCGAAGCATCTATCTCGCACCTGACTCGTGAGGATCTTTGCCTCCTTTGGCTTTATCTACGTCTGTTATTCTCAAAACGAGGAGATATTATGAGAGCTTGATCTTACAAAGGAGTCAGAGACCCAATAGCAGGGAGCCTAGCCTTGCGAGAGTATAGAGACACTTTCAGTGGCAAACTATTCTTCTGCAATGCTTCCAAGATCATCAGGAGCGCCTGCTGAGAGCTGCTGGGAATCATCTCAGCAGACCCGCACTGTCTGGCGGGTCTTATTTACACCTGTGTTTTTCAAACGAAGGTGCTAAAATGATTGAAAAAGAGATATGAAAACAGCAATGTTCATCATACCCCCACCCCCACCGACCCCCCCCCCCCCCCCAAAAAAAAAAAAAAAAAAAAAAAAAAAATCCAGACTGACCCTCTTAGCGTCGCCTCAATATAAGAGCAGATGTCAATGGCACTGAGTATTGCCAGGATAAGACGTGGATCCTCATGAGGCCCTGCGAGCCGCAGAACCCAAAAGATTCTACGCCTCCTCCAATGTGGACTTAAGGATTTCAGCGTTTCTGATTGGATAATGTAGAGGAGAAGAAAAGTGTGCGTGTGTGTGTGTGTGTGTGTGTGTGTGTGTGTGTGTGTGTGTGTGTGTGTGTGTGTGTGTGTGTGTGTTTCTGGGCGGGGTAGTGGGGGTGGGGGTGAGGGGGGGGGGTGTCGGATGGGCTGGGGGTGGGTGTCGGTTTGGGCATCCAGTGAGCAAAAAGTCCTCGGGCAGACGACGTCCGCCCGAGAACCTTTTGCTGACTGGATATTGGGGCTGCGCATTGACGGGGTGGGTGGTTTTTACCTACTGGATTAATAAGGACGGTCGACGAAAGTTGAGGGGGTTGTATGATGAAAGGAGGAAATTGTGTTTGTTTCTGGTTTTTTTTCTTGGGGGCGGGGGGGGGGGGGGGGAGGGTATATATGGGTTCAGGGGTGATCAGTGTCACCTCATTATAACCACACGCATTACCTGATTTGCCCGCCTGTTCAAGGCTCGTTAGCCACGAGACTGATACATCAGCTGCAAGCAAGTCGACCCAGATGCAAGAAAAATTGCAAAGCATCACCCGATACACTCTACGTACAGCTCTTTCGCCTCCACGAAGCGCCATGTAGCTGTCAGGGATAAGAATCGACCATTGTCAAAGAGACGTCAGCCAGTGAGATGGACAGAGATCAACCGTGATAGCTCGAAGAGCCTCCAAGTTGGGCACAAACTATCCTTGATCCTAAAACTGAACCAATGACGATAAAATGTTACAGTCTTATGGCTTATCCCTTTGGGTGTCGGTAGCGAATCACCTCGACCAAAATCGCTACCGACACCCAAAGGGTTAAACATCTTTCATACACCACGAAAGTGATTCTAAAAGACAGGACACTGAATAGGGACCGAACAAATCTTGATCCCAGCTCGGGTCAAACCCGCGACCTGTCGGATGAGAGTCGAAGATGCAAGGATGCTCTCCAGAGTTCATCTTTTGCACTTGACATTACGTCATTACGGCCGATGCAACATCTGCACAAGTTCGCGTTGAAACCCAAGCTGCTCACAATATTTTTTAACCTTCCATCATTAGTTTTAATCCAGCCACTTCTTGCATTCACGCAGACTCCAATATCAAAGAAAGACGATAAGTAGGGAACGCAATAAATGTCAAAAACCCACACACCACTTTCAGACACGTTTGTGATTTACAAGTTTCTACGAAACGACAGTCATACAGGACTTCGTCACTGAGGATCATAAATCAAACTAATGTGTTACGACAAGAGACATAGATCCTCACAAGCCCCTGCAGGTGCAGTGGCTCGTGAGGATCTATGCCTCTTGCGGATGAGGCAGGGTGTGGCTCTAAGGACAAAATTCAAAAGTCCCTTGCAACAGACTTCGTCACGGATGGTGTAAAGAAGGCCAATCTGTTCCAGCAAAAGGGCATTGGTTCTTATAAGTCCCTGCAACTGCAGGGACCCACGAGGATCTATGCCTCCTGCGGATGAAAGGGTCTGGCCCTACGGACAAAATTTAATGAGGTTTCCCGCTGCGAAAACACCGGACCACCAACTATGGTGCTGGGTAATGCGAGACATACAGCAGAATTTAAACTGATTGATTGTCGTTCCTTGGGCGAAGTAAACAGAAGCAGTAAAGATGTCCTCGCAGAAAAAGAAAGACCCCCCCCCCCCACCCCCACCCCCAAAATACATTCATGCACAGAACACCAAAAACCTGTGAGAGGTATATAGATCCTCGTGAGGCCGGCACTCGAAGACATACAGCAGAAATTAAACTAAGTGATTGAAGTTTCGTTTCAGCAGCAGTAAAGATGTCCTGAAAAAAGCACACACACATTAAACCTTCTGAGAACACCTAAAACCTAGCTGAGAGAGATGTACACCCTTATGAGCCTCAGATATACGGCAGAATTTACGCCAATCAATGCCGAGAAATAATACTGAACACAATCCAATTGCAAGAGACATAGATCCTCCTGAGCCCCCGCTCTTGCGGGGGCTCAGGAGGATCTATGACGCTTGCTGATACCAGTTTGCATCCATGTTCCTTGGACGGTTGTGGCTTTTGCTTTTGTTAAATGAACAGAGATTTCAGAAAAAGCAATATACGTACAGACATACAGCAGAATGTAAACTGATGGCTTGTCGTATCGTTGGTGAAATAAACGGAAATAATAATGATGTCCTCTCACGAAACGTTCATGCAAAGCCTACAACCTGAGAGTGGTACAGATCCGCATGAGCATCTCGCAGGAACAGAGGAATTTTAAATAGATTAATTGTAGTGTCGTCGATGAAGTAAAGAGAAGCACTAAAGATGTCCTCCAAGAAACGAATTATTCACGCACAGAACACCTTAGACCAGAGAGATGTATAGATGCTTGTAAGCAAACGCAGAAATACAGTAGAAATTAAACTGATTGACTGTAGATTCTTTGGTGAAAGACACAGAAACACAAAAAATGTCCTCCTCCATGACCGAATATTCATGCAGAAGAATTTCATTCATCTGACAGTGGAAAAGATCTTCATGAACACCCGCAGATGGCTCAATGACATTTAACTGACGTCCACTCATCGCCAGCCCCTTAACCGGGTGGTACACGCTCTCCACCGCTATATACCTCATAGTGTGGTGTCTAAGAGTTTCATGTGTTAAATGGGCTGAAAATTTACATGTACTTTCAATTTCTTTTGGGCAATAACCAGAAGCCCCATTTGAAAAAGGTCTTTCAGAAGAAAGAATGAACCAAACTACTATTCATCTACAAGAGGAATAGAACCTCATAAGCCCCAGCAGTGCGGGGGTTTATGAGGTTCTATTCATCTTGTTGCAATGCGAGGGCTTATGACTGAGGGAATATGACCATTGTCAACTTTCAATTACATCTGTTTGGGCACAGAAATCATCGACTTTCAGAGTATGATAAAACTGAAGACCGCAGCTCTCCAGAAGGTTCCACACTCCATCAGATGTTAATGTGCAAGAGGTACAGATCCTCATAAACTCCCGTGAATACGGGGGCCTATGAGAATCTATGCCCTTTGCCCCTACTGAGCCAAGGTCATTTAATTTACCTCAGTGTTCCAAAGATGAGAAGAAAAAAAACCCACGAAACAGACATACGACTCAACACTTTATCTGACGTTAGTCTATAAGTAACATAGACCCTCATTTGCCCCCGCAAAAGCTATATTCGTTTTCCTCCATGCTCGCCGGCCAGACATATCGTATCATGACCAAGAAAAAAGATTGAATAATGAACTCGACAGACCGTGCGAAACGCTGTCGGGCAAAATTGGCTGTAATGTTCAGACCATCAGGACTAATTTTGACCTTACGGGTTATCTTAGGTTATCTGCACTGAATCTTTAACTTTATTTTAGGACATTCAAAGTTAGACGCTGTCATCAGCAACAAAATCTTCAGTTTTGTAAACGTCAGCTCAGTTAGCATAGCCAATGTTGTTATAATCATTATAGCCACAGTCGTCAGTCCACGCTGACGTTATCATAATCATCATCATCAACATCAACATCACCACCACGCCCACGTCGGCAAAGGTTGACACAGATTCAGGTTACATGAGCAACTTGGAAAGGTCCAAGCAAACCTGGCACAAACCATCTCCCAATGCTGTACGTGTCTACAAGCTGAATGTGTTAACACATTCGAAACGCGCTGCATCCGGATACACGGCTTTATGTCGCGTATCCGAATGCCACATTCTTCGAATGCGTTAATCTACGAAAAAAAAACTTAACCCTTTGGCTGTCGGTAGCGGGTTTAGTCGCGATGACTCCTGAAGGAATCATAGAGACTAAAACCACTACCGACAGCCAAAGGATTAAATTTACTGTCTCGCGATACCCTTGGGGCTGTTCGTGGGTGAGACATCTCTCATTCCGCGCTGAACAAATTCAAAATACGGAAAGGGGGGGGGGGGGAGGGAAGGGGATTACAATCTTTCAGAGGAGATTTGAAGAAAATTCATTGGAAGGGAGAGAATGGCTCTTCACGAGAATCTATTTCTTATCATGTAGGCAACAGACTGACTGACGGAGCACAGTGATTATATAACACATCGCTAGGGGACTCAATTTTCCTTGTTATTGTATCCGAAGTTTGTTTAAGGCAAAATAATATACAAAAAGAGAATCCTGGGGCCTCTGAAAGAGTGTTTCTATATCCGGGCTTATTATAAGCGAAGTTGATTGTGCTCTGTAAAAAATGTAATCTTTACTCCATCCCCAGTTGATGACAAAAACAAACATGTGAATCTAAATACTTTGGGGAAATGCTTTCTTTCAGACTATCAGAGTTTATTCGAAAAGAATTTAGTACGGGGAGCGGGAAGTACATGGTAAAAAGAGAAAAAAAGAGAGAGAGAGAGAGAGAGAGACAGAAGGACAGAGACAGAGAGAGACTGACAGACACAGAGTAGGCACTAGGTGTGTGGCTTCGCAAAAAGAAGAGTTAAGTCTGACAAGGACTCCGAGAACACCATTATATAATGAACACCTTATCAATCACCCTTTTCCGTTTCAAAATACACACATTGCACCCAACAAGAGGCATGGATCCTCATGAGCCCCCGCAGTTTGCGGGGGCGCATGAGGATCTATGCCTCTTGTAGATGCGATGACATCTGCTTCAACAGCGCACAGGAAGGACAACTGGTTTCTTATACTGGCTCAACAAGCAAAAACTGACCTCGCTGAAATAAAGCCAACAAGGTGTGAAAAAAGTCGGCGGTTGAACTCTCTCTGTCAACTCTTAGTCATCTCAAAGAGGCACAGATTCTCATGAGCCCCTGCATGCCTGCAGGAAGTCATGAGAATATATGCCTCTTGCTGTTGTGGACAGACACTTTACATTTCTGTTCCTAGGACGGAGGAAGTCATCGAGATTAAGGCATGTGATTGAATTTTACTCCCTATTGTCACCGGAGTCGCTGAAATTACCGAAGAAGGTTTTTATTCTACCTTGATATATGTAGATGAGATTTTTAAAGCTGTCTTAAAAGTGCGTAAAAGAAGAAAATGTTTTTCTTGTGGTACGTGCGTGCATGCGTGTGCTGGTTAACGGGTGGAGAGGGGGCGGGGAGGGCAACTTTTGACCCCCCCCCCCTCCCCTGCCTCTCTCTAACTTCCCCCCTAAACAAAAAAAAAAAAACAAAGGAAAAAAAAACACCCACAAAAACGCTCTGCGACAGACACGTCGTTGAAACGTTTAGAGTCACACAAACAAACAAACAAACAAACAAATGACTAAATAACCAACCAGCCAACAAACAAATAAACTATTACAAATTCTGCACATCAGAGCAAGTAGAAATTCTGTACATTAGAGCAAGTACAAATTCTGCACATCACAGCCTCCAGCTTACAGTCGCAAGGTCTTCCCGACGATGGCGCTAAAATGGAACCTGACGAACAGCAAACTAGCACACAACATTCCAACAAAACAAACAACAGTACAACGCTGATTCCTCCATGACTGACGATGATTGAAGAACCCACTGATACCAGCAAGAGTCATAGATTCTCATGGGCTCAGGCGACAGCAAAAGCTCATATGAATCTATGTCTCTCGCATATGATTCGAGGCTGCTAAGCGCTTTATTGGAAACACCTGTTGTCAATACTATTTCTCCTCAAAGAAGTGCACGTACATTTAAACACTGAGCTCTGTGATTGGATTTTCAGATGGTGGAGTTGTCTTCTGAAGATAACAATCTAGTTCAGCAAAGAGATCGACCATGGTAGTTCAAAGGGTGGTGCTAGAATAGCTTGGCGCTCGGGCGCCAAGCTATTCTGGCACCACCCATGAATTACCATGGTCTATCCATCTGGCTGTTGTGTTTCTGGTATGAATGGGTCAAAACGGGACAGACGTCCAAGCTGACACTAAGCTGCTTACACCAAACACAGATAATGATACCATCGTCGAGGCGTACTTCCTTAAAGAAACATGCATAACTGGCATAAATGTCAAGCGACCTTCTCGGTCGAAGATTTACACAGACGTTGATGTTAGAATTCTGCCACCAAGAGGCTAAGGTCTCCAAGAGCTTGCAGCCTGCCAAGGTCATGAACATCTATGCTTCTTAGGATGCAAGACCAACGACCTCCTCCGTTCAATACTTGCTGGTACAATGCCGCTAATAGGGAGAGATTCTTTATAAGTCCGAGGAGGATCATGAACATCTGTGTCTCTTGAGATCTAAGTGATTTCATCGTTTGTACGGCAAACCGTATCTTCTGTACCTAGTTCATCAAACTAAGCTAACCTCCGTTCTAAGAACACGTACATAGATCAGCACGTTTGGCACATGCCGCTGACAGATGTGCGGCAAAGGGAGTTAGTGTTATTGACATGCCCCATATTATACGCAAACGCAAACTTCATTCGCGGCGTATTCTAATGCCGCACCCCTCAAATTGTGTGATCATGCCAGTAGATGAAGCTCAACGCAAGGGGTCTACGATGAAATTGAAAGGTTTGTTTTTCTGAGCGGAGAACCATCGCTTCTGCGGCAGCCACTAAGCAAGGCGCTCCACTGTAGCGAAGCGCCTTGCTTAGTGGCTTGCGCAGGACGAAGATCACTCATGCATCTGCCTCCAGGTCTCTGAAGCTACTTATCCTCAGCGCTAAGGGTCATCACCATTGAAAACCTCTGCCAATCCTAAAGGTAAGAGGGTTTGGGGAAAACCTAAACACTCCATGAGCAGTTGGGTCCTCATGGAGTTCATTTCCGTATCAATGTGAGTAACAGCTGGTGTAGATAGGGCCGGTGTCGGCCGTCGTTGGCTCACGGCCATGCGCGGGCCAACGGCGGCCGACGTCGGCCCGAGGATCTTTAGCGCACTGGGAGCGGACTCAAAAGTTCCTTTCCTTTCGGATTATCTTTCGTATTATTCGTGTCGCTCGAAAGTATGTGCGTACAAACAAGGAAGAATGGATGGATGGATAGACGGATGGGCGGGTGGATTGGGTGGGTGGGTGGATGGATATTAGATGGATGGATGGTTAGATGGATAGATGTTTAGGTGGACGGAGGGATAGATGGGTGGACGGATGGATAAGTATCATTACCAGAAAATGGGCTAACACTACTGGCAACAGGACCACTGTACCAGATTATTTAGCAGATAATCCAAGATTGCTAAGGCATATGTGTGTAGGTATTAGCAGGGGTTACCTACCACCCGACAAGAAGAAAGAAAGAAACGAAGACAAAGTCTCATTTTGGTGTTACAATATTATCACAATAAATAATCAGGAAACAATTCCGCGCATAACCCGTGTCTGCCCACAAGAGGCACAGAATTTCATGGAGGCCTGCAGCTTGTACATAACTGCAGCTTGTACATAACTGTTGATGATACAGATCTGTTCCTCCCAGAACGGAAAAGATGATGAAGTAAAACCTTTATCTGGCTGTATACGTGTCTCTCAGCACGACTGAAGGATCCAGCAAGGAGACATGATACTGACCTTGCTCACGTGTCCATTGTCTACCTTCCCAATGCGCAGAAGGCCATCGGGCCGATGTCGGCCGCCGTTGGCCCGCGCACGGTCGTGCGGCGTAACTGGGTTGGACCCCCCCCCCCCCCACCACACACACACACACACACACACACACACACAATCCAGAATAAGCCTCATCCCTTCCTGAATCTCACTCACCTGCCCCCTCCTCCTCCTCCCCCCCCCCCCCCCATTGCCCCCAACCCGACCCAATCTCTTCAATCCCCCCTCCCCAGCTGGGAGTAAAAGATATCCACAAAAACCCCTCACTATCGCCTACAACGACCTAATATCCGCACTATAGAGACTAAACACAGCAAGTCCATAGTGATAAGGCAAAAGACCGTAAGAGCATTTTTGTGAAAAGCGATTTTCATTGTTGTAACAATGCAAATCTCGCTTTTCACAATAATGGATTTACTACCGTCTTTCGGTTTTACAGGGCAGCACATAAGGCAGGTTAAATCCAAAACAACTCATTGTGTCCCACGAAATAAAATATGAGGTGGGGAAGACAGTACAGCAGGCACTGGATCTTGCACAGCGAAGGTGTCGGGTTATAAACCTCGTTAAATATATCTTCAGCAAGATCTTTTCCTTACGTATTTACTACGTACCGTGACATCTGTTTAGGTCTCCATTCATGGGTCCAATTACTAGTGACCATTTCACTGTCGGCGCACGAAAAGCAACACCCACATGCAAAAGGCATAGATCCTCATGAGCCCCCCTCCCCCGAAAATGTTTATGTGCAAAATGTTCATCCTACTGTCCAAATACGTGTGTATATACGGACAAGATATTCGCAATGCAGGATCGAAAATAATCGTGAAACTGTGACGGCAAAAGACAGTATGTCCATTTTTGTGAAAAGCGAGATTTTGATAGTGATACAATGAGAATTTTGCTCTTCACAAAAATGGACTTACTGTCTTGCTCGCCTTCAAAGGGCAGATCGTTTGAAAGCCTACTGCCACGAAAGCAAACGTTTATGTCCAAACTTTCCATCTTCCTTTTTTGAAACATACATAAAGGTGCGTATCCCTTTGCAAAAAAAATGATCTTCGAAAGCTGATCACAGAGCACAAATGCAAACGTCCATTGTGTTCGAGACGTGCCGCCTCCGGATACGCGGCTTAAGCCGCGTATCCGGAGGCGGCACGTCTCGAATGAGTTAATAGTGTGCCAAACTATCTAACCCTTTGGGTGTCGGCAGCGGTTTTAGTCAAGGTCCTTCCTGCAGGAATCATCGCGACTAAAACCGCTACCAAAACCCAAAGAGCTCAAACGTCTGCAAAAAAAACGTGTATGCTTGCATCGGAGTAAAATTCACAAGCTGTTCAAGGCACTACTACGATGGTATGAACGTCTGCAGTCAATAACGCGATATTTATTAAAACTGCCGCCCTGCTGCTAAAAGCGCGTACGTGTGTAAGAGGCATTAGATGTGTGTAAAATTTACGTTCTTCTCTAAAATTTACAAGTTCACAACGCCACGCCGTTTAAAAGACTATGAAAGCATGCCGTCAATAATGTTAAATTTATTGTGTGCAAAACTTCCATACTGCCGCCAAAAAGTGTACGTGTGTTCTAATATTTACAAGCTGTTCACAGCACGAGGCTAAAAATATGCCCTTTGACTGTCAGTAGCGATTTGTGTGGAGGTGATCCCTGCAGGAATCACCTCCACAAAAAACGCTACCGACAGACTAAGTTAATAATGCTAACTTTATGACGTGCAAAATCTCCACCCTGTTGCAAAAAGTGTGCACGTGTGTAAAATTCACAAGTTGTTCACAGCGGAACGGCAACGACTTAACACCAAAAGGCGCGGAATCAATGCACTCGAGGTGTGTTGCAGCCAGTGAATTCACTGCCGCCTTTTTTTTTTTTTTTGTCCATTGGTGACACCGTCCCTAAGCCATCCTTTCACATCTGCAAACGGCACAGATCCTCAAGCGCCTCTGCAAGTGAAAAGCGCCAATAGGGGGTATACATTTTCATGTGCCCCTGAAGACAGATAGATAGATTCTGTTTATTGCCATTTTCCTTAAAGAAACATAAAACGCAGGAATATGTGTTGAAAAGGTTTAACCCATATCATACTGAGGCTAACAGCTTCAAATTTGTACACTGCCATATGCAAGCTATATCATAGTACTTACAGATAACGATATAGACCAATGGCTTTAGTTCAAGGGTGGTGCCAGAATAGCTTGGCGCCTAGAGGCGCCAAGCTATTCTGGCACTACCCTTGAACTATTTTAGTCAAACTTATTTCACAAACGTATTCCGAATGATAAGGGTTAATGTGAAAAGAGTCAATGTTATGGCCAGTCTGAAGCACAAAAGCTGAGAGAGCGCCTGCAGCCGATTTCAAAAAGGGGAAAAAAATTGTAAGCCAGTATGAGACATAAATTCTGACGTGCCCTTGCTGTCAATTCAAGTGGGAAGAACCCACGTTACACAAGAAACAGACATAGATCATCATTAGCCTCTGAAGGCGTCAAGTCACAAGCAAACCGCACAAATCCTCACAAACCCCTGCGGCGTGTAGGGATTCATGACAATTTATACCACTTGCCGACCAAGTTTTAGATAATTTCTTTTTAATCTCTGGTTCTATGTTTTGTTGTTATTTAGGCTGCAGTGGCTCACGACAATTTATGCCTAAAGCAGGGATGATGTTAGGCCAGGCCCCGGTTGCATGAGTGAGCGTAGTCCTGCGACAGCCACTAAGCAAGGTGTTCCGCGATAGCAGAGCACCTTGCTCAGTGGCTGGCGCAGGACTAAGATCACTCATACAGCTAGCCCCAGTTTTTTCACGTGCAACCTCTGCTTCTCTAACACCTGCTATTTTATGTGTCTGATTCATGCAAGGGGTAAGTTGGAGGGTGTAAGCGCGTGGATGGGAAAACGAACAAAAGACAAATAATACGGCAGTGCGCTTCACGACCAAGGAAAAAGGGGAAGAAAGAACAGGTTTGTGACCGCGTGGCGACACTACGAGACGATGTATACAGATGTCCTGGATACCATGGGGCGGAGGGTGAGGATGGAGGGGGGGGGGCGGGGGGGGGGGGGGAGAGGGGAGGGCGGTAGGGGGAGAGTGTTAATCATTTGGCTGTCGGTAGCGACTTATGTCGCGATGATTTCTACAGGAAACATCGCGACAAAAGTCGCTACCGACAGCTAAAGTGTTAAATACGAAGAAGAGCGGGCGCGGCGCGCGTGCGCGCGCGCGCGAGAGAGAGAGAGAGAGAGAGAGAGAGAGAGAGAGAGCGGGGCCGTGGGTATTCATTTTGCAGAAAACTGAAAATGTGTACTTGCTTCACTTCACTGTTAGCTTTCTTTCGCGTTTATTTTCAGCGACTTTTGGCGAGGGTGGTTGGGAAGTGGAGAAGTGGAAGGGGGGGGGGGGGGCGGGGGCAAAAGCAGAGAGAGATAGACAGCAATGGGGAACTTCACTCAAAACCAAGATGTGGAAAATCGTTTACAACTTCCACAATTGGACTGGAAGAAAACAACAAACAACAACAACAAAAGAACAACAACAACACAACTTACATTGTTCGCTATTTTTGTGCATTCTACACCTTTGGCAGCCATTCCCTTCGTTTAATTTCACAATTTTCTCGTTCATTTTCACTTTCTTCGCGAAGTCATTTTCACTTATTTTCTAAGGGAGTCTTTGTTTCGGTTCGTTTTCATGTCCTTTAAATCTGTGCTGCCATGAGAGTCCATGATTCTATACTGAGCAATTCACCCGAGTTCGCACTATTGTGACAATAACCACCTTCTCGCACGCCAAATGGAGTCAAGAAGTCTATTATTGTCGGTGTTTCGCTTATCAAGCACAGCAGACAAAAGAGAAGGCACACACGGCAAAGGATTTTACATTGACAGCAAGTATATAACACCGGTTACCGGAGTCCAGACAAGCAACAGTTCCTCGGGCCGACGTCGGCCAAACCTGGCCTGCGCACTACTATGCGCGCGCCAGCTTTGGCTGACTTCGGCCCTAGGAACTTTTGCTCAGCTCAAAGTCGTAACTTGTTTTTCTCGAGACCTCCCAGGTTGTGTGTGACAAGACACAGGAAGTCGAAAATTGAAAAATCCTACGATCGATCGACTGATTCATACATCGAAGATCGAAGATTTTCGATCGAACGGTATGAATGAATGAATGAAAAAAAAAAGGTTTCTTTATCCCACAGAGGGGAATTCATACTGGTCGAAAGCAAGGAATGAATCAATGAATGAATGTAGTATTTTCACAATCATTAGAAATGCATCATGGTGATTTGGTAAGTTTAGCATTACCATGCGACGTCGAACCAATAATCAAACGATGAAAAGAACACGACGACCGTCCATCCGTCCATCCACCCACCCATCCAGCCACTAATCCATCCATCCGTCCGTCCGTCAGGTCATCCGTTCATTCGTTCCGACGTCAACACATTCGAGAATTGTCGCATTCGGATACGCGGCATAAAGTATACGCGGCATAAAGTATACGCGGAATAAGACTGTGTTAACCCATATCATACTGAGGCTAAACGCTTCAAATTTGTATACTGCCATAATTTATGCAAGCTAACTTATAGTACTTACAGATAGGATATAGACCAATGGCTTTAGTTCAAGGGTGGTGCCATAATAGCTTGGCGCCTAGAGGCACCAAGTTATTCTGGCACTACCCTTGAACTATTTTAGTCAAACTTATTTCACACACTGTTGTATTCCGAATAAGGGTTGAATACAAATAATTTTTTAAAAACATTCACACTAAACGCGATCAGGACTGTGATTTCGCATTCCGCCCATTGAACTACTGAGGACTGTCCCCCGTGCCAGGCAGTGTGTTGTCGATTAGTGCCCCGCGACTCTGCATGCCTGTGAACGTCAGTCCATAAAGTGTCGAGTTAGGAGCTCGGCTTACACATATCCAGCATAATACGTTTTCACCTCACCAGAAAGGACTCGGTGGAGACAAGGTGTGAAAGAAAGAGAGCTGTCTAGGGCCAACCTCAACTCGTCCTTTAAAAAGAAAAAGTCGTATAGTTCTGCTGACCTGGTGCAAATTCACATTTTAGGAAACAGACTGATATGTCTGTCGCGCTGGGCGAGAAGACTTGTGAAGTTGGCCCCAGACACCACACTTACGCTGTTATGAATGAGGTAAAACTGCAACTGTGTGCGAAGGCGTCGGACTTATCTCAAGTCTGGCAGTTTTTGCGTGCATGGCAACAATTTGAAGAAGAAAAAACAAACTTTTGTTAAAAAAGGTTCCTCGCCTGCATGCACAAGAGGGTTAAAACTTACAGTTCTCCCAACTCATTTCCTGTGTTTAACCCTCTTGCGCATGCAGCCACCGGCGCATGCCCAAGGGGGTTAACCCCTTCACAGCCAGTGGACGCAGCCTGTGTTTTTTGGAATCGTCCATTTAAATTCGAAGGTCCCATACCAAATCACGCATACAATTCGGTCTTCAGCAAGGGCATAGGTCCTCATGAGCCCCCGCCGCATTCGCATGAGCATTCGCATTCGCGGGGGCTCATGAGGATCTATGCCTCTTGCAGTTGGGGGTTCAATTTTTCTCAGCACTTAACGGGTTAAAGATTCCCCAAACTCTTCACTTGTTTAACCCCCTTGTGCTGTTAGCATTACTGGTGGGCAGACTGCACAAGGCTGTTAAACTTTAAGGTTTCCTTTTTTTTTTACAAGTTTAAACAAGATGGATGGCGCAACTGATACGGCCTAATGCGGCTCAGCCTGTATAGGTTAGAGGCTCCAGTCTGCAGGTAATATACCGTTCTTTGCATAATCAGGTCCTCCCATACCCAGCCCCTTTCCATGCAAAGAGAAATAGATTCTCATGAGCCCGCGAAGAACTCGAGAGATTGATTCCACTCGCTGCATAATCAGGGAGCTGTGACAACAGGCCTTAAAATCTGCAAGAGGCATAGATTCTCATGAGCCCTGCTGAAGCAGGGCTCATGAGAATCTGCGCCTCTTGCTTATTATGTAACTGAATCATTTACATCTATCCTGATTTTTCCTGCGACGGAAAAACTAGAAGTCGTCGGAATTTCAGAGCGTATTTGTAATGAAAATCTCTGATGCATCGGTGATCTCCTTCGATCAAGAAACACAGAAATAAATGTTCCCGATCCTTGCCAGCGAGAGGCATAGGTCCTTATAAGCCCCTGTAGACCGCAGGGGCTCATGAGGATCTATGCCTCTTGCAAACGAAGGCATCCCCGGGGCGTTGGATCGCAATGACGGTCTTTTATGTATCTGCTCGCAGGGTTTAAAGGTGTCAGTTCACTAGAACCTGATTGCCAGCTAGACATTTTTTTTGAAATTTGCGGTGATTATATAGCTCTGAAAGACACACCTACACCGGATATTACGTACATGGCAGACCTGATTGTAGACCTACAGCTCCATCCACAGTCGACGTCAGTCCAAGACCGGATTAAGCAAAGGAACATAGCGACGAGGTCTCGACCACACTTTTTTTTCCCTGTGTAAATTATTGTGCCGTAACAAACTTGTAAAACAACAAACAAGTTTGGATCCCCCGTCATTTTGTTACAAAAGAAGTGCTCTTGAATTTTACACTGTTTTCACGTGAGCCGATGACGGTGATACAAAGTACACTTGAGCCAGTTGCATGTGCGAGCTTAATCCTGCGCCAGCCACTAAGCAAGATGCTCCGCTATAGCGGAGCACATTGCTTAGTGGCTGACGCAGGATCAAGCTCACTCGAGCAACTGATCCAAGGAGTGGAAACGGGGATCGGGGGGAATAAAGCGAAGAGGCACAACACTTTCGACTGGTTCACAAACCATTCCAACACTGACAATACATTTGTTCGACGTATATCCTATGTAACAACATGAAATTATGAGAAATTGTGGGCAGATCCTGTGGGGGGGGGGGGGGGGAGGGGGGCACTTTGGTCACGTTTAACGAACGGGTGCATATTTGCATCAATGCGCCATGTCGGGAGCAGATCTGCTCACTGAAGGCAAAAGACAGTACGTCCATTTTTTAGTGAAAAGCGAGATTGTCACTTTACTCTAACAAAAATCTCGCTCTTCACAAAAATGGGTTTATTTTCTTTTGCTTTCACAAGGCAGAGATCTGCAGGACGTATTCGCTGGTCACGGGGCCCATGATGCCATGGACATCTGGCTGGAGTTGCACGTAAGTTTCAATAACCAGTACCTGCCTGTCATAGTTCCAGCAACTTTGTATTGAGCCGTTTTTAGCCCCACGCAAAAAACTCACCGCAATGCAGAGGGACAGTTGGTTGCGAGTTAATGGCCTGGAAATGTTTCCTGCAACTGAGCGCTGACCTTCAGACCAATCTTCAGGTTCTTTATGAGTGCATTCATCTGTGTGAGACCACGGAGAATACACTCTTTGGTGAGGATTTATGTGCACGCTGTACACAGCCGCCGATCGGGCACACAAATTCTCACCAAAGTCTCACACACCAAGAAAAACCTAGGTGAGGCCACCAACGAGGTCACCAAGTTAGGCTTCCTTCAGTTTCAAGGTTTGGTTTTTAGAGGGTTTCCATTCATACGGACGAAGTCGTCTAAACAGATCTTCATGCTCCCACGCAGGATGCGGGGGTGAATGAAAGTCTGTGTCTCTTGCTGGACCAGTGTACGTCTTATTTACTCTGCTACAGGGGGACACCAAGGGTTCAATAATCAACCGATGGATTAAGTTTCCAATGCACCCACATGCAGAAAACCAACACACGTTATCCAAACACCGCATTCACAATCCTTTCACGTCCACGTCTGCACGAATGCTGGTCTGTAGTGCTGAACCTAACAACATGGCTGTACGTGTGAAATTTGGACAATGAAGTCCTAGAGCCAAATGTGTGCTGGTCTGTAATGTTGGACCTTACGGCCTTTGGCTGTAAGGTCCAAATCACAGACCTGCACAACCATTTAGCAGCGTCAGGTCTGATGCACTATGCAAAAATGACAGAAGAATATTTGACCACGCTAGGTCAAGGATGGCACTTGGTTGATTCGGTATTACACCAATAAAAAGAAAGCTTATCAAGCACTACCCTTTAGTTTATTATCAATGATCACAGTCTGCGACTGACGCCAGTATACAAAGGGTGAAAAACACTTCTAGCCATCTATGGCCTTTTCTATTGCTGTGAAACACGCAGCAACATTAAAGGCTGTCACTGGCAAAGAGCCTTACAAGCCATCACAACCTACACATGTACAGTGGATTCGTGAGTCTTTCTTGCACATGGGCGGACTGCTTGAGTGTCAAGAGGATCTATGTTTTGTTGCAGATGGTTAGTGTTCGTCGAATGAATTGGTCTGCCACACCTTTTTCCCATCAGGCCTTGCTTGCTAAAATCTCGTACCAATGGAACTTCCGGTCGGGAAAGCCTGGACCTTTTTCCTTGGTCAAACAAACTTTACACTCCCTCGCTCACCTTTCTCCGCACGAACACGTATCTAAATGCCCAAAAAAACGAAGCGTACGTCGACATAAGCCAACCGCAGGAGGCATAGATCCTCATGAGCCCCAGCATACTACGAGGGCTTGATCTTTTTTTTTAGTTAAGCAAGGATTTCAACACCCTCCACCCCCTTCTGCCTAAGAAACAAAAATTTAAACTGAACCAAACAAGAGAACATACGTCATCATGATGTTTCGGCAAGAGGCATAGATCCTCATGAGCCCCACAGACTGCGGGGACTTATGTGGATCTATGCCTCTTGCAAAAATGTTGGCATTTCTTTCGAATAATCTCACGCCAGAGCAAAGGAAAACTTCTGACAGGTCGCAGACCGAAATTCCAACAATCTCCTCCAATTCGGAACCACGTGTGGATACTGGAGACACCTTACAAAAATAGTTATAGATCCTCGTGAGGTCCTCCATATTTCAAGGGCTCGTGAGAATCTTTCACAATTTGCAGACGGCACAGGAGAGGATACTTCTGCTACTGCAGAAAAGAAAACGTTCGAAGAAATTTGTAGACTGAACCCTGTCATCTTCCTTCACCTGTGAATCGGACATACATTTGGCCGCCAGCAAGATGCATGGAGTCTTCATGGCTAGTTAGCCTCCTGCAACCTGCAAAGGTGCTCATGAGGATCTGGGACCAACTGCAGCCTGGGGAAGTGAGGTATAGGATTATTTTCTGTCGAAGCAGAAAAAGAAAACGTTCCAAGCGTGAAATCAGACCGAACGCTTTAGCGAGATCCAACTGCAAAAACATGATGGCGAGGCCAAGGAAAACACAGGGTGTGTCTAAACGCCACCCTGTTCCACTCTTCCTTTGTCTGCAAGAGGCATGGATTCTCATGAGCCCCTGCTTTAACAGGGGCTCATGAGAATCCATGCCTTTTGTCTGCTCCGGGTGTATTCCCACATGGCGCAAGCCAACGTGTTGTTTTGAGAGTAAGGTTGTAACGCACTTATCATGAACTGGCATGCTTTGGGCGCAGAGACAGGTGTGAAGTAACTGTGTAGAAGACGCAACAACCCACACCTGTACTGTATTTTAAAAAAAGACTATTTAAGTACAAGAATATTACAGGGATACATAGACTAGTAAATCATAACGTTGTTTTGACTCCTGCTTAACTACTTCACCGCCGACACTCAATGAAGAACAAATGCCCAAGCTCTTGAGGATCATGCAAATTGCTGGAGCTATTCTTAGTTGTCTACTTCAGGCACAGAGTGTTATAAAACCTTAAACGTTCAGCGCTTAACGTATTTGTGCATTACAAAGGTGATTTCAAAGACGACGGGGCACCGAAAAAAGGTCTGAACAAATTTTGACCCTAGCTGGATTCGAACCCGTGACCTTTCGGACGAGAGTCGAGCGCTCTACAAACTGAGCTCCCCCGCTCCCCCAGGCAGTGTTACAAATCAGGAGATTTGAAATTATTTCAGAGATACCATATCGTCTTTACACTAAAATTTATCCCAAAACCACTAACCATGCAGTCAGAACTACATCAGGTTTGTCGGTTCCGAGGGATCGATGATGCATCCATATTTGTCTGCCGTTTATGGTTTTGAACCTTACGCCTTTCAGGCCGGCCGTAAGGTCCAAATTTGCAAACCAGCATTCCTACTTCTGACAGGCCATTACTCACCAGCGCATGCTATCAAAGTTTATCTGCTAATGATATTCTTAAACTCCTATCCTATTACTCATTGGTATCTGCGATCTTTATTTCTATCATGACGAATGGGCAATAGTGATTTTGATGGACCTGTGTTGACTTTTAGCTCCAAATGTCATCGACGGATGAGTTCTCATTTTTCAAATTAATGCAGTGCCTGGATGATAAATTATTTTCATCTGTAGTGCCTGAAGGAAATATCAATTTCAATTGATTGATTGTACATTGCTTAACGTCCCGACAGCAACAAGACTTTCTCAGGACGTGCCTGCACTGCTTGTGAAAAAAACCTAAACAGAACATTTTCAAGAGTACAGCCTGGGCGATGTATCATTTTCAACGTAGTGCCTGAAGGAGGTATTTTATAGATAGTGCCTGACGTAGGTACCATTTTCAAAGGTAGTGGACGAGATATAATTTTAATGGGTAGTGCCTGACTTTGATATTATTTTCAAGATGAGATTTTCATGGGTAGTACTTGGATGAAATAGCATTTTCAAGGGTATTGCATGGAGCAGATATATTTTTAACTCGTTGGAGACGAGCCGTATACGGATACGTGGCGATTCGCCGTGTATCCGTATACGGCACGTCTCCAATGAGTTACGAAACGTAAGTGCCTGGATATCATGGGTAATGCCTGGATAAGATATCATTTTCAAGGGTTGTGACTGAATGAGATATGCTGGCAAACAAGATGGCAAGAGACGTAGATCCTCGTATGTCTCATAATTAAAATAGTAATAATAATACATAGTTCTTGTATAGCGCTGTTCTCCAGGAAAACACTGGACTCACTGCGCATGCACAACAGCACACCCTCTCTCTCAGACACACGCACGATTATACACTACTTTAAACCACCCCATCTCTTCCCAACACTATACATTCACTTCCTCTAGGATCAGAATAAAAGGCAGTCAACAGTTAGCTAAAGATGAGCTAAGTGTTAAATGCCCGACAGAAAAGAAAAGTCTTTAAGTGAGCTTTGAACGGTGACAATGTGGGCAGATTCCGCATTTCAGTTGGCAGAGAGTTCCACATTCTTGGGGCTAAAAAGGTAAAAGAACGCTCCCCGACAGTTTTCATGTTAAGCTTTGGGATTTTAAAAAGTTTTACACTAGAGGAACGGAGGGTGCGTGATGGCCGATAAACATCTCTTGCATTTGTGTTGCAGTGATTACTGGTTCCGTACGTGGTGCGTTACCCTGTCATTGACAAAAGCTTTGGACAAATCAGTGAAGCTAGTCGGGAATGCACGTTTAACGCTTGACTTTTAAAGCTAGTTCCCTAAAAGTTACAATGAAATAAAATAACAAAAGAACAAGAACAAAAATAAGCAATTTGACTACAAGACCGCCCATGGAGCAAGATAAGCTTATTGTACAAACTACACAAATACAGATTCTTTTTTTAAATGAAAAAAAAAAATCTTTGAGAATTTGATTTCAACAGCTTTTCAAGCCTGCAGCCGCCCACAGTAAGTTGAAAGTGACGTAAGAACCCAGTGCACAAAAGACTCCAGGGCCGACGCCGGCCGCAGCTGGTCCGCACACGACCGTGCGTAGGCCAACGGCGGTCGACATCGGCTCGAGGACTCACTACGCCCTGAGAAATTCTGAGATTGTTGCATTTGGCTAAGTGGCCCGTGCCATGCTTTGGATGTGCCTGCCACAAAGATAGCTTCTAAATGCACCCTCTTCGCGAAATCTACCCAAATGCAAGAGGCACAGATCCTCATGAGCCCCCGCATTCTGCGGGGGCTCATGAGGATTTATGCCTCTTGCTGGTTCGACGTTTATATCTACGTTCCTTAGATGGGTTGGGTGCAACAAGTTTGATTTAAAGATGGTTCAGACGCACAATAAACTGAGTTGAACATTCCATTAATTCTACAAGCCCTTACGTCAACACTTAAACGGGAATAGGCCAGAGAAAATGGCTTCTAGCTTCCTCTATGTGCTAAATTTTTTTCATTTTTTAACAAACTTATTTTTATACTGATTTTAAAGCCGAAACACTGCTTCGACATAAAGTTTCAACCTAGCAACTGCATGCAGTGTTCATTTCCAAACTTTGTGTACAAAAAAGAAAAATAATAATAAAAAAAATTAAATTAAAAAAAATCACTGAGGGATTTTGAATCTGAAACACCGCTTCGCTATAAAATCTAAACTTAGCAAACTGTATATGTACATCAAGTGTCTACCTCCGAACTTGACGTCCAAAATCATCACTTTAATCGAGAAAGGGCGTCGATGTAAGAATATTAAGCACAGGCGCATGACGCGTGCGTTTTGATAAACAGAAATCTCTGGTGACTGGTGAGTCACCCCATCGAGAGTCAATAGACGTCAGTCGTTCTGAAATCAGAAGTAGGTCAAAATTGCATGCGTTTCCACGAAAACAGTGGATTAAAAGGCCGGATAAACATGGGATATCGCATGTTTGTCCGGGCTTTTAATCCACTGTTTTCTTCTAAACATGTGCAGTTTGGAACTACTTATTATTATAGACACTCGTCTATGCACACACTCAACAATATGCCAACATACGGACATGACTAAAGTCACATTTATTGACCCTACTGAGAAATTATTTCGAGGTAATTCGCAACAACAAGAGCAGTAGCAGAAACTGAATCTGAAACACCTGAATCACTAACGCAAATGAATTTAAATTTATCAGGACAATTACCAATAAGCTTTCCATGCTGACCGTTAGCTAGCAATAAGTTCAACAATAGATACGGTGAAACCTGCAAGGCAACCACCTGTATAAAGTTACGCTTATCGAAGCAGACCATCCACTTTTGGTGCCATGGTCTCCTTTCTGTTACTTTGTCAGGAGACCACTTGTCTCAGGCGACCACTTTTTTCATAGTCGCTTGGGTGGTCGCTGTACACAGGTCTCATTGTACTAGAGAAGAAGAGTCTATTCTAGGATCTCTGATTCAACCCGCATTCATATACACGGAGTTCCGCGGCACTGAATAACAGACAATACGTCGCGTGACTGCGCATAATTCATTGCGGGACTACGTGTTCTATCTTATTCGAATCTAATTTCCATGCAAGAGGCGTAGATCCTCATGAGCCCCTGCAACCGCAGGGGCTCATGAGGATCTACGCCTCTTGCTGACAAAGCTCTCTTCCACCGTCCCACAAACTGAGGTGTTTTCTTTTCTTTTTTTCTCTGGGTTATGCGTACGACTGTAAGTGTAGTAAATCAGAGATGATCTACAGGGGAGTTTCTCTTAATCTGTGTTCCCTGCTTTTGAAACGGGTTTGGGTTTCGCTTTTTCAAGTTCATTCTACACATATCACCTGTGTCCGATGCTGGGGGGTCGAGTTAAACTCTCTCTCTGTGCCGAAGCACAAAGCGAGACGCACAGAATTTCATGAGCCCCCCACAGATGCGGGGGGGGCTCGTGATGATGTTCTATGCCTCTTGTTGGCCAGGCCAAGTTTTGTCACGTAAGTTCCTTTGATAGATGTCGTCGTTTGAAGTTGAATTTGCCATGTTTTCCAGTACATATCGCCTTGGTCGAAACTGGGGGGTCGGGTCAAAAAGGTGATATGGTGTATGTAATCTTTTTGCTGTCAAAACGATGTAGGTTGGAGTTTCGAGGTGATTCGTTGTATTCAACTGTACTGCCCCATATAGCGCAATTTCGGCTGTGTTTCTGCGGAGCAACCATCAACCTTTTTTTTTTTTTTTTTTTTCTTCCTGAAGCAGAATTGACACGTTCTGCATTTAGTATTAAAGAGTGGACAAACGATCAACTTAAAAATGCGTTTTCCTTGTAGCATCATGTTCACATTATATTAATATGTTCAAGATTCTCAAACGGGACAAGACGGCAAACTCCTTATTAAAAGTTGGTACTATTGCGTATATCATAATAATACATTTTTGTCATCGATCTCCATACAACAAAACGCTCTGCAATACAAGAGCGCCCAAAGCGACCCCACATTCGTTGCAATAATCAATACACTTTCCGTTATATCAATGATAAACCCTTCACACGAATAACACACCCACACCAGCCCTTTCAAGCCTTTGATCCCGTAACAAGTGGAAGGCGTTCACTGAGAAATACACAGTGGTTGCGGAGAAGGATTAGCCATCATTGTTCCAGGGTAGCACCACATCAGCTTGGCGCCTTGGGGGCGCCAAGCTGATGTGGTGCTACCCTGGAACTGTGATGGTCACTCTGTCTCAGCCACCGCTGAGTAAGTCTATATCCTTCTTTATCTGTCTGGCATGAATGGGAAGATTCGGAAAGCAAATATGATTTAGTGCTGACATGTTTGCTTGAAATATATCTGGTGTTTCCGAATGTGATTCATGGACATTCCTCCGTGGTAACAAAACTCTCCTAAATACATTATCAGAACGCATGCATTTCAATAAAGGCAACTTTTGGCGGACACGTTTCAAGCCACCAAATATATATTGGCCCGTTGAACGCCTTCCCTGCCAAGAAAAACTGGAGACGATCCAACTGCAAGAGGTATAGATATAGATCCTCATGAACCCCCGCAGTTGCAGGGGTTCATGAGGATCTATGCTTCTTGTCATCTCATTGTTACCATGTTCCTTGGACGGCTGTGGCTTTTGATCGTTGAACAAAAAACCCAAAAAACCAAAAAAAAACCCAAAAAACCCAAAAAAAACCCCAAAAAACAGAAACAAAATATGCGTGCATTGGCAGGAAGGGGTTAACAAAAGAATGCTGGTCTGTGACTTTGCAACGTACAGGTCTGTGATCTGGGCCTTATGGCCTTGAGTCGTAAGGCCAAAAATCACAGAATAGTGCAAAGTGTTTCTCACCCCGACATGGTCGATGATCACTAAAGACGCCCAGAAGCAGGAGATGGGCCCTATAGATATCTGCAAGACTCACAGATCCTCAGAAGCCCTCGCAGCCTGCGATGGCTTCTGAGGATCTGTGACTCTTGCAGAAGGCCAGGGCATGAAGATCTTATACGTCATGCGCTCATTTTCCCCTGTGTTTCTCTGCCGAAGTCGTCAACACACATCAGTCTATTCCGTTTACAAAGAAGCTCCCAAAATAGAAGATGCTACAAAAGCATCGGAAGCAGGTACTTGACAATCCTTGACGCAAAGCCCAATACTTCCTACACATAGCGCCAAGAGAAATAGATTATTGTGGACCCATGCAATTTCAGGGGTTAATGGAAACCTTTGCATGTTAAAAATGGAAAAAAAAGGGTAAGGCACACAACAATTTGCGGCACAGACTGTCGTAGAGAAATGCGTGTCCATGATATAATCAAAGTACAGTATTTATATTATTTTACTTTACAGTGAAGTCATTTACTTTGAAAGAGTGTTGTCTGAACCAATGAACACGTGTTGTTATATGCGATTTTGGGGGGTTAAGTCGGACTTTGTTATAAGCGATGTCGACTGTATCTTATTTTATTTGTTTATTTACTTATTCATCTATTTTATTTTATTCAAGGATACACAGCGTAAAAACCGCGGTTCACTACCCCGTCCGAAGGTTTGAGGTTCTTGCAGACGATACGAGCACGTCAGAAGCATGGATACAAGCGCCACTCCAGGTAAATATTGATAAATATCCACCGAAAACTGTCCAGGCCGCCCAATGAAAAGGCCGCTTACAAAAGACGATGTTTACTTTCTAGCGGGAAAGATGTTATTGTTGCGCTCTTCTTTTCTCCTCCTCCCTGTAGCGTTTTTTGTCAGGGCCCTTCTTTTCCCCTCCCACTTGTGATCATGAGGGCTGGGTGATCTATTGTAGAACACACAGGCATAAACTCTTGACAAATTCGTTCGTCCGAGGTTTAGCAAAGATGCATATAAGGCGTTGCCGTCAACCAAGAGGTATAGGTTATCATGAGCCCCTGTTATTGCAGGGGCGCATGAGGATTTATGCCTCTTGCAAATTCAAGTGGCTGGTAGATATAGTGTATACAAAAACCTGTTGCTATGCTCTGTCAAAATATGTTATGGCGGCGGTATATGGTACGAAAACCTTACTATTTCCCTACGAGTAACATACACGTAAAACACACCAATTCGTGATTTCATTTAGATATATGAATATTCTTAATCCTCTGCAACTTACATGAGCTCATGAGGATCAACGCCTGTTCAACAAACCCAAATTTCTCTGAAGCGCCCAACATGCATATGCTTCGCACATGCGGACAAAAAGGGACATAGCTGCTTAGCAATAAAGGTTGTGCGCCCTTGCTACTTGAGTGCTCCCTGAATGAATAGTGCCCTTTGTCATAACTCTGTCTGCTGCCTGAGGGGCTAAAGAATAAAACTGTTGTTTTATGACCAAAACAATAACAGAAAGGAAAACGTAAACCCGCAAGCCGAGCGACGGTACGACCGAAAACAAGTTTAAATGCTACAACCTCGGTTGCCAATGCTCGTCTATTACCTTGTTATGACAATTTCAGTAGTCATAGACCCTATATTGTCCTAATCCCAACCAAAGAAAAAATTTCTTTGCAAAACACAACAATGTGGTTTTATCCTGAATCTTGAATCGTCTAGAGCTCTGTTACTAGTGTCTGTTCCCTGTCAAATATGTACATTAAGTTGGATTTAACCCATTCAGTGCCAGGTGACGCAGACTTCGTTAACTCATTGTACCCCAAGACCGAAATCCTCAAATGTTGCCGTTGTCTTCTGAAGACTGCATTGCAGTGCAGGACACAGATCGACCATGATAATTCAAGGGTGATGCCAGAATAGCTTGGCGCCCATAGGCGCCAAGCTATTCTGGCATCACCCTTGAACTATCATGGTCAATCCATATCTTGCTGTGGTGTGTCTGGGGTAGAATGCGTTAATTCAACACCGAAAAATGCCAGGAACATAAATTCAAAGCGGTGTCAGCAAAAGGTATAGTTCCCCGTCAGCCCCCGCAACTGCGGGGGTTCATGAGGATCTATTCCTCTTGCAGTTGATTGGTGATCAAAGTGACTGAACGGCTTAAACTCATTGTTATTCAGGTACCCTGTTTGCTCAATCATTTAAAATATTCAGTCACGGACGAGAATTCAAACTCTGAAAACGACTGTGAAAAGTCCACAGGCTACCCATGTCCCACTATGAGGCCGGGACAAATAGTAGTTGGTACTTTTCATGCAGGCATGTCTCAGACAACAAACAAGTTCTCTATTCAGCTGTTGAGTGAACGGCTCCCTGCCACTGGACGCGTATGTTTTTTTCTGAAATCTCCGTTCAATCAACGACGAAAAGGCACAACCGTCCAAGTAACATGAACACACACACATTGGTGCCAGGAAGATGCATACATTGTGCTCATTCGTTCCCGGTAGTGAAGGTGTTAACCATGAAGATGGTATGGTGGCAGATCCGTGGCAGCAAGAGGCAAAGATTCGTATGAGCCCCTGCAGCTGCATGGGCTAACGAGAGTCTATGCCTCTTGTAGATGGGAGGAACTGGCTGCAGGAGAAGGCAGCCGAAATTTCCCCTCGTGGGACAATAAAGTGGTAAACAAAAATAATTAAAGTACAAGGGTATGGTGGAGTATCTTCGGCGCCTTAACTCATTCGAGACGTGAGGCATCCGGACACGCGGCCTAAGTTGGCACGTCTCGAATGAGTTAAGGCAACAAGCTGTTCTGTCACTTCCAGAGAACTGTACAGGTCGATGTATCACTCATGTTGCTGTGTCAGAATTTAAACCATTACAAACTGAGGCTGAATTATTTTAAATCTGCGTATTGTCCTATGAAGACTACATTACAGATTATGAGCTAGATCAACCAGTTTAGTTCAAGGGTGGTGACAGAATAGCTCCTCAGGCGCCAAGCTATTCTGGCACCACCCTTGAACTATCATGGTTAACTTTATCCTTCAAGCAATAGTGTACGGAGAAAAAACGGGCTAATGGGATAGAAACTCCGATGTAAAAAAAAAAAGCGGGGGGGGGGGGGGGGGGGGGGGGGGGGGTGGGGGGGGGGGGGGGGGGGGGTAAATCGGTTTTAAAGATGATGATGATGATGATGATGATGACAAAGATGATAATGTCAACCTCTGACGCGCATTCACTCCATGCCTTGGCAGCATGCTCTAGGTGCAAAAAAAGAAGGCTTTAAAAGTCTAAAACGGATCACCCCAAAAATCAGCAGCAGCAAAATTTCCCGCACCACTCTCTTCCCCTTCTTCCTGAAAACGCAAACTTTACCACCTGTGTGTCTATCCTCGCCGTCCCAGTAAGCTATGCAAAAAAAAAAAAAAAAAAAAAAAGGTTCACAAGCCGACGTCGTCGGCCCGAAGACCCATAACACATTGGGTTACAATTCCCACCTTCCCCTACTTGTTTAAAGATCAGTTTAAGATCAGTTCCCCCGGTACTTAAAACAAACTCCACCATCACTGCCAAGTTCCAGTCTCTTTAGTTTACTTGCTGTGCACACCTTTAAAGTTGAAGCTTGAAGCACCAGTGACACCCCCCCACTCCCCCCCGTCTGAGTAACTGAGAAGTAAACATGACACTTGTACGTGAAGTTATACCAGCAAGAGCCGGCATTGTTTCAAGAGACTTAGTTCTGCAGTATAACCTGTCATAGCGATCGTCTGTCTGGTAAGAAACAAAAGTGGTCTAAAAAGGCAGATGCTTAGCCAAGAGAAGTCCTGAAGGGCAAACCTGAAAGGTCATTAAAGACCATCGTTTTTGTGGCTACAGTCATTAAACTGTCATAAAAGATCATCGGTTCGGTGGATAGTCTAGGCGCCAAGCTATTCTGGCACCACCCTTGAACTAAAGCCATTGGTCTATATCCTTATCTGTAAGTACTATAATACAGCTTGCGTATGGCAGTGTACAAATTTGATGCTTTTAGTCTCAGTTTGATATGGGTTAATGAATAGGTCTTTAATGAAAGGTGATCTCTTATAACGGTGGTAGCTCAAAACAGGTTTTGCTGTACACACAACCTTCTCAGGTGCTCAGAGGTAAGAAATCTGGACCGACCCTGAAGCACAGACAAGATGCCCCATGCATCCTGTAGATTACTATGCGCGATAAAGACCGCCAAGACATCAAGACTTCAATCTGCAATCAGCATAGTGTTTCATAGGTCCCTGCGACTACAGTCGCAGGGGCTTATGAAACTCTATGCCGCTTGCAAATTGAAGTACCCTACCAGCAGGTTCAGACTACAGGAGCTTATGATAATCCATGCCGATTGCAAGGCGGGAAAAAAACACACAAAAACAACACCCTTCGCCGATGAACCGATAAACAGCAAACACAGACAGAAAGATGCGCCAGTAATATGTATTTCATAGACTCATAAGAAACACATTTTTCAAGAGGCATTTTTACCGAAACGCTTTTTGGGGAGGAATTTGGCAGTCTCTGAACTTCAAAGGGGCTGCAGTTCTCTTCACGTCGGTCTAGGCGAGTGCAATTTAAAGCAAATTACGGTGCGAATGAGTGTGCTAAAGGGTTTATAAGACGCAATTGCAGAAGCGCTGTCAAATGTGCATTGCTTGCACCCCAGAACGAGCTCTCCAGCTCTCTTTAATTCATTGTGTCCCAGGTACGAAATACCCACATGTTGGAGTTGTCCTCTGAGGACTACATTACAATTTAGGAGACAGATCGACCAGGATCTGCGCATTGAGTTATATTATACATATGAGAAATGCGCCATATAAATACTATGTATTATTATTATTATTATTATTATTATTATTATTATTATCATGATAGTTCAAGGGTGGTGCCAGAATAGCTTGGCGTCTATAATTCTGGCACCACCCTTGAACTATCATGGTCGAGCCACATCTTGCTGTGGTGTGTCGGGACTAAATGAGTAAAAAAAAAAAAAAAAAAAAAAAAAAAAAAAAAACCGGGCGGTCCATGGCGCAGTGGTAAAGCGTCTGACCAATGCTAAATGTGCAAGGTGCGAGGTTCGATACCCCGTTCAGAAGTCGGACTATTCTCCCCTAGTAAGGGTCGCCGTTAATTCAGGCGGACCGTTGGGGGTTCTTTCTCCGGGTACTCCGGCTCTTCCTCCCCATCGACTTTGGTACCGGTTTCAGGACACTTTATAAATTTCAAATACAAGCGATCAAAATTTCTTAACCATCATTAGCTGAGCTGACCCTTCGCTCCACGCGAATGTCTTGCGTTTGTCTTGTACCATGTTTGTATCCAGAGAGACTGCGAGTGTTTCACGTGTTGGGTTCAGTTCGCGGCGCATCTAGCCGATTCACAGAATTGGGGAATGACAGGTATTGTTATTAAAAAGAAATACTTGTTCGCACTAAAGTAACTTCTGGATATAGGTCCACCTAACGACTAAAGAAGGAGATGGATCGACCATGATAGTTCGAATGTACAGCTAGATTAACCTACTGCCTACTAAAGCTCAAATGGAAACTAAATTGAAATGGAAAATGAAAAACAAAGAGGCAACCGAATAAAACATGATTGCGGGCCGCAATGTCACTTGCGCGAACATCCTCGAAATGCGAGGTAGAGTCAATTTGGCAAAATGACAATATTTTCGAGTAGACCCACATAACATATAAACAGGCGAATACACAGCAAACTTTGTTTAAAACAAGGTCGTCTATAACACAACTGCACATAACAAGCACTTATCCAGGCGTCCCCACAACACCCTATCCACGTACATTATTTCGCCTATGACAAACTGCGGAGATAAAAAAAAAAAACGCCGTGAGATGGGCTTTAGTCTAGTCGCCTGCGCGGCGCTAACCCCCAATCACTGCAGAAAGGGAAAAAATGGACACCACACTACTGCAAGAGGTATAGATCCTCATGAGCCCCCGCAATTGCGGGGGCTCATGAGGATCTATGCCTCTTGCTGAAACCACTTTGGAACCATTATCCGTGTCCTGACCCTGGGGCGATCTGGCAGTTTTCCACACCAATCCAGTGTGCGAGAGAACTGACGCGGATTTCAGACGAGTGTGCGTACAGCGACAGTGAAAAGGTTAAGCCGTTCGGCTGTCGGCAGCGCTTTTAGTCGCAGAGGTGATTCCTGAAGGAATAACCTCGGCGACTAAAAGCGCTGCCGACAGGCCAACAACTGCAAGTAACTAATAACTATAAGTATAATAACTAATAACTATAAGTAAGCTGGGATATAACAAAACAGACATTAGGGTCCTCCTGGCTCAAGGGATCATTAGGCACTGTGTCTGACATGTTCATAGCCGTGTGTTGTCTGTATTGTAACAGCGGACCATATCAACTGATTTAATGATTACGACAATATGAGGGCTGGTGGTGCGATTTTTGGAGTCTTAAAAACTCAGAGCTGGTCTGTGATTTTGGACATTACGGCCCGACACACGCAGATTTTTAAATGACAAACGCCGCATCACAAAGCTATATTTTGCCCCGTATGCCTCACGGTGTAGGCTAGGCTCTTCACGCATGATTTCCCTATCACCATCTTCCTTCAGACAGGCGGACGCGCTTCAATGATTTCGTCGCACTTCACTGAACTCGCGCGAATTATCAGGTTTATGGCCTGAGAATCCCCATCAAACCATTTCAACACACCCCTTCGAACAACAGAGATGCTAAAAGCGCACAGCGGAGGTACGCACCTAATCCGTGTGAGACTGCCCTTAGATAGAAGACCCTAATACCTCCGACGACAGAGATAAACGAGAGGACATCGGTAAAGCACGAGACATAGATCCTATTGATCCCCCGTAGACGTGCGGGGGCTCATGAGGATCTATGCCTCATGGACAACAAAATTTATCAGAGCACACAGCATCGACCTCCTAGATATGCACTTAATCTGCATGAGGCTGTTTTAAAATAAATAAATTAAAAAATTTAAACCGGACAACCTCCGAAGACGGAGTAAAACGGGAGTAAATTGGTGCAGGATAGAAACAGAGATCCTCACGAGCCCCCATAGTTAGCGGGAGATCGTGTAATTGTCAGAGTGCACAGGATTTGTACAGAAGAAACTGTGACAGTCAAGAATATAGAAGAATTTATAGAAGATTAGCAGTCGATTCTCCAAGCAGACATCAAGAGATCAAGAGATCAAGAGACTGGGAACCACCTGGAGTAGAATCGAAGGAGAAGCACAGGACAGGAGTTGCTGGAGGTCTCTCGTCGACGGTCTATACCCGGGTAGGGGTGACAGGCGTAAGTAAGTAAGCAGTCGATTCACTTTCAGCAACCAAAAAAAAAAAAAAAGAAGACGGGAAATGTGTCCAGGAAGTGGCGTAGATCCTGATAAGCCCCCACACCTTTAGGATCTTTGCATCTTTGTGGAACAATAAAATCGTCAGAGAGCACAGTAGGAGTATACATTTAATCTGCATGAGACTGTCTTCGACAGAAATCAGACAATCTTAGACGACTGAGGAAACAGGAGAATAATTTTAATATAACGCGGCGTCCAGCAAGAGGCATAAATCCCCATTAGCCCCCGCAAGGCTGCGGTGGCTCATGGGGATCTACGCATCTTGTAGATGAAAAGTTTGGCTCGTATGCAAAAGGAGAGGATGTAGAAGTTTATTTCACAGGGTGAAGTCTGTATAGATCACTAAGTTTTATTTTCACTCCGGCGCTAGTAACCCCTTTGTGCATGCAGCCAGCGGTGCTGTGCACTGCACTGGTGGCTGCATTAACAATAAGGTTAAAACATTAACCTATTCAGCCCTGACGCATTACAGTAGGAGATGGGTCGAACATGATAATTCAAGGGCAGTGCCAGATTAGCTTGGCGCCTGTCGGCGCCAAGCCAATCTGGCACTGCCCTTGAATTATCATGGTCGATCCATCTCCTGCAACAGATGCATAGTCGTTAGATGACGCCTCCAAAATTTGGGAAATACGTGCGCTGGGCTGGATGAGTTAAAGTGTTTAGATATGTGTCCCTTCCGTGGCTCTTCAAACGGGGCTTTTGCAGCAGGTTTTAAAACAGGAACGTCCGAATGTGCTGACGAGTGACATAATACACATCATTGACGTATTACGAAAAATGACGTTGTCACTGTAGTGTAGTGTGACGTAGAGCGGTGGAGTACAGTGCAGTGGAGTCTAAGTCTTGTGTTGATTCCCTTTATGCCTGAACTCACTACATGTTGTGAAGAGTGACGAAATACACATAATAATGTTACGTCGTACTCATGCATTCATTAAAGTACAGTCAAGTGGAAGTCTTGTATTGGGTGAACTTTTCTGTATGAAAAAAAGGCGAAAGACACTCTGGATAAGGGGAAAGACACACTGGATTATTCTATGTTCATGATTGGGCTTATAGGCAGTATTATAATTCCCAAAAAAATTCCAACATTAAAAAAAACACTTCACGTGCACGTTCCAAAATATATTGCAAAAATAGTAACTTCCAAGCAAATCACCTCCCCCACCCCCTTCTCCCTACCATACGCCTTCGCATCACCACCCCTCTCCATCATCTTACCTCCGGCCCCATACTGTTGCACTAGTTTTCCGGCGTTACAGGAAATCATAAAGCATCGAAGTTTTCCGCGCATGATGGCTATCATCGAGAGAGAGAGAGAGAGAGAGAGAGAGAGGGAGGGGGGGGGGGGGTTGCAAGGATTGAGATTGTAGGCAGGCCGCTTGTATTTTCAGAGCTGTCTCCTTAGCCAATGTACACGCATAAATATTAAAAAGAAAAGAAAAATATGTATATTCATCATATGAGAGAGAGAGAGAGAGAGAGAGAGAGAGAGAGAGAGAGAGAGAGAGAGAGAGAGAGAGAGAGAGAGAGAGAGAGAGAGAGGTTGCGTGTCTGCGTAGGCGTGTGTAAGTGTACATATTATATTACGCAAGATGATTTGCAAAAGGCATTTGCGCCCATAAATTTCAACCTCCCACCCCCCCCCCCCCCCCAAAAAAAAATAAAAATAAATAAATAAATAAATAAATAAATAAATAAAATTTAAAAAATAATAAATAAATAAAATTTAAAAAATAATAATAAAATAATAATAAAATTAATTAATTAATGTAAAAAAAATAATAATAAAATTTAAAATAAAATTTAAAAAAAATAACAAAAATAACAACAACAAAAAATCACTTCAGTTCTTTTGTTAGTGTGCGCGTGCACGTGTGTATATTATATGTGTGCACGTGTGCGAGCGTGTATGTGCGCGTGAGTGCATCTGTGCTGACATAACACCCAGAGAAAGAGAAGGAAGAGCGGAAACTGGAGAGGGGGGTGGGGGGGGGGGGGCGGGAGAGGGGGGAGGGGGTAGCGGGTTGGGTGACAGCAAGAGAGATTCTTTGCGATATTTATTTTCTATGTTCCCCCGACATACGCGTGTTGAAAGAATTATGCACATCATAGGCAGATAAGCGATTTCAAAGCGGTAATCTTTCACCAGACGGCGCACAGTTGCAACCAGAAAAAGAAGAAGACGGGGAGGGAGAGGTGGGGAAGGAGGAGGGGGAGGAGGAGAGGTGGAGTTTTTGGAGGGAAGAAAGAGGACAGACGACTTACGTCACACGTCAATCTTTACAGTCAAAACATGGACATTAACTTAGACGGTGCAAAACAATAAACCTTGAGACACAATAGCGTCTGATCAGCGTAGTTCAAGGGTAGTGTCAGATTAGCTTGGCGCCTAAAAGGTGCAAGCTAATCTGGCACTACCCTTGAACTATGGTGGCCCATCCATTTCCCACAGCTGGCACATATATTATACAGTCATTATATGTGCCTTGGTATCCGATGGCAGTCAACACAATTTTGCCCAAGTAGGAACTGGTACATGCAGTGTGTCTTTACTTCCTCGTTGAAGGCATTACTTTAGTTATAGTGCAAGATCTTCGACGCGTTCACCATTATGACAAAAGCGCGGAAGGTGGATCCACCATGCCAAGTTCAAGGGCAGTGCCAGATTAGCCTTGCACCTCAGAAGCTTGGAAAAAAAGTTAAACGTTTAGGGCTTAACGTCTTTTGTCCACCACGAGGGTGATTGGGAAGCTTGGAACCATTGTCTAACACAAATAAACACTCGACTATGTCTTAAGTCGAATGGTAGAAATGGCGTCAAAAACGCGGCCATTTTCAAAACCCTACTGAAGTCATCACAACATCAGGACTTATTTTGCCCTCTGAATACAAGTTACAACAGAATCAATTAGCAGACGGCAGTCGGATAAGTATAGCTCCACTAGTTTGTGAGGTCATTTCCACCACTCCCAATAATAAAACACACTGAGTACAGAATGGTAGACCTGACGTTACAAATGCTTACTCTTCTTGTGTTGGCTTCGAATCCCCTTTAATCTGGAGTTTATACTTGTTAATCTCTCTCTCTCTCTCTCTCTCTCTCTCTCTCTCTCTCTCTCTCTCTCTCTCTCTCTCTCTCTCTCTCTCTCTCTCTCTCTCTCTCTCCAAGAACTTAATCGCTGCTCGTACAATGTAATACATGCGCGGCACAGGATATAATTGGATTCAAGGGTGAAAAGATGATATCCTAGAACAAGCAAAACTCACTCTGAAACCACTTCAGAGTTCGCTCCCATAGGTTTACCCTCTTCAAATATTTGCCAAGGACGACGGGAGACGCACTAGACTGAATAATTTTGACGTTTACCTGAGGAGAAGGGTCTTAAACGGAGTTGATTCTTGTAAACAAGAGAAATAGATCCTCATGAGCCCCTGCAATTGCAGGGGCTCATGAGGATCTATGTCTCTTGAAAAAAGACATCTCTCTAAAAGACGAAGAAATGTTAATTTTCATTTTGTGAAGAAAAGATATAAATGCAGCTGGTTTTTGTTAGCAAGCGACATGGATTCTAATGAAACTCTTCATTTGAAGAGGCTCATGAGGATCTATGCCACTTGAAGATGGATATAGAACTAATGCCTCTCTGAAGAACGAATGGAATATCAACTTGAAACGAAATGTACATGTCTCAGGGGTTTCAGAATTAAATGTAGAAACTTCAGGCCAGCAAGAGGCACAGATCATCATCAGCCCCTGCGAATGCTGGGGCTTTTGAGGATCTGTGCCTCTTGTAGATGCAGGAAGTGTCACGTGATACATTAAAGATCTCATACTTATGCCAAGTCGGTTTTAACGTGTACAATTTTGCAAAGAAAACCGCCATATGTGTAATTGGGGTGCATGCGTCAGTGCTATCATTCCACTTGAAAAGCTTTTTAAACTTTATGGGTTTATCTGGGGCCCGAAAACTGCTACACGAACAGAAATAACAAAATAGTTTTACAGGCTTTTTCAGTTTCACTGGCAGTGTGCTATCTTTCATATTCGGTCAGCAAAGATAATAGAAGATTCTACAATCGCCGAAGTTTATTATGTATCACTGAACGTTTGATTTTTTTAATTTTTTTATTTTTATTTTTTATGTTAAAAAAGAGCGGTGTATTTAGTTTAGCAAGCATCCTCCCAACCCCCCCCCCCCAGCCTCCCCCCCTCCCCCACCCCCTTCTCAAAAAAAAAAAAAAAAAAAGAAGAAGAAAGAAATGCTAAAACCAGTCAACACTACTATACACACAAAAAACCGTGAGATTTTCCCGCCGACAAGAATAGACAATTCCTGACCTAATTTTAAAGAGGATGGTAACGGGAGACCACTCTAAACTGTCCCCGTGCTCTCTAGCTTAATCCGGAAAGACGGACTCGTGATCAGACTTGTAATGAAGACCTAAACTCACACTCACCTGGAGAACAGCACACGCACATCATCAAACTACACAGGCGGAGGGTGACACGACAGCGGTCTGAATTCCCCCCCCCCCAACTCCAGCCACCCCCCACCCCCCCCCCCCCCCCCCCTCAACACTGCCGATAAAAAGTGAACACAAATCCAACTGCAAGAGACATTGATCTTCATGAGCCCCCGCAATCGCGGGGGCTCATGAGGATCAATGCCTCTTGCTGACCCAGCTGTGTGTCCATGCTCACTGAACGAATGGGGCTCACAATCTGCGACCGCTGGCAGTGATGTGGTTTATTACGCCCAGTGAAATTGGGACATAACAAAACACCAGGGGCCACCAAAAAAGTGTACGTGTACGTTGTTTTTATATCCGAAGTCTGTTATAAGCGAAGTGTTGGAAACTTCTGCAGAAGTCTTGTTAAAGGCAACTTTTGTTATACTCGACCTTGCTAGAAGAGAATTAGTTGATTACATTAGTTTTGTCACCGTATTCGAGTAAACTATAGGAAAATAGTATTTTATTTGTAAAGTTTTTTGTGGGTTTTTTTGTTTTGTTTTTTTATATTAAAGTTAGCAATTAATTCCCCTACAGAAAAAAATCCAAAGTGGACAACATTCCTGTAATTCATATTGAAATACTTTATCAATCCTTCCAGAGGAATTGATCGTGTATGCCATATAGATGCTTATTTACGGCAGGACATACACCGAGAACCCGATTTACTTGGAAAATTTTAATACTTAACTCATTCAGCCCGACGGCCGTATTTCCCAAATTTCATCTAATGACTATGCACCAGTTGCAGGAGATGGATCGACCATGATAATTCAAGGGTAGTGCCAGATTAACTTGGCGCTTGGCACACAATTTGAACCATGCATCATAGAACATCTCCTGAAGCAGGTAGAATTTGTCTTGCAAAGTAGATTTACAAACGTAATCGAGTAGAATATAAAAACAGTATTCGCTGAGCTGTCAACCTGCCACATACCCCGATTTTACACGGCCGCCATACGCGTGTGTCAGCATAATTGGTCTACCTTTGAAAACACACAGAACAGAAATCTGAACGTGAAACAATCTTCATTGAATAGAAATAACCTACGGGCACTAAACAGCGCTTAGCGCAAAACCACAGTAGAAAAAAAAATGCCAAACCAAGACGAATTGTCATAGTTTTTTTTTTTTTTCTAGAGCAGTCATCACGTCATAGAGATTGTGAAATGAATCTGTTGGGGGAAAATTACCCCCCCTGACGCCAGTTGACGCAGATTGTTTCTCAAGTCTCTTCTTTTTTTTTTTTTTTTTCATTAAACCCTCAACGATCCCCACAAAGTGGTCTCAGCAAGAGACATAGATCCTCATGAGCCCCCGCAACTGCGGGGGCTCATGAGGATCTATGTCTCTTGCAGTTGGTTTGTATCCACCTTTTTTTTTTTTTTTTTTTTTTTTTGGGGGGGGGGGGGGGGGCTGCAAAAGGGGTAATAATACAGATATAGACAACGTCAATACAAGACCAAGCACATAGGTTATGCAAGAGAAATGATTGCGTTTTGGTTTTTGGATCGTACTGCGCCAAGCACATTAATCCGAGTGAATAAAGTTGAGAGGAATGGCCAAGGGCTTTGAAATCGGTTTGGTCTCTCTGGCGTGTCTCAAATCTCAAACACACGGCAAAATCTGGATGAGGAAGGTGCAAAGCTGAAACGCTGATCAATACGTTTAGGACCAGATTCTTTAATTTCTCTTAGAGAACGACAAATGTTAAAGTGAGGGGTGTACGCTATCAGGAGGCCGGTTCACAGAGCAACAGTCAGTCATCCAGGATCACCAGATCACCCAAGATCCTCTCCTCCGCACTCACATCACGTACTAACCATGCCGCGGTCACCCCGTCCATTTTATTTTGGCTTCGGCACCCGAGTCCCCTTTTTTTTTTTTTTTTTTTCAAGGCAAGATACGGCTAACATGCAAACCTGGCAAAACCATCTCACGACAAGAAAAAGGTCCTCAGGCCGACGTGGGCCGCCTGTTGCCTGCGCAGCAGCTGTGCTGTGCGCGTGCCAACAGGCTGCCGACATCGGTCCTAGGACCTTTTGCTGAAGGCGATCCCCGGACTAGACAAGAAAGCACCCCGGCTCAAACTCCCGGCGCAAATACCAATCAGGCTCCAATTGAATTACCTTCGCGTCGAGATCCCTTTGCGAAAGCTTGAATACGTCCTGTACAAGTCCCTCAGCCACTTTAATCTGTCTGCAATAGGCATAGATGCTCAGAGCTCCTGCAGGCATGCAAGGGGCCCATGAGAATATACACCCGCTGCTGAAAAAGCCCTTTCCTATTATACGTCTAAGAAAGTACTGTCATAGTCAAAGTTCCTTGGGTTCTGTTTTTCTCCGGGTCAATCCTTCAACATGTAAATTACGCCTGCAAGAGGCATAGATTCTCATGAGCCCCTGCAGGGCAGGGGCTCATGAAAATCTACGCCTCTTGCTGGCTCGGACCCACTCCATAAATAGCCACCTTTACTCTCCGGAAGAACGGATGAGTGGTTTTAAAAACTGCAACTGTCTTGACGAGAGAGCATGAACGCGTGAATACGGCCGTCCGAGAAATGCCTGTGAACAAACCGATACAAACCCAGGGCTATTCATCGAAACACACTCCGCAACCTCCCGGAGTAGTGCCCTAGCTATGGGGCACCGTGTTGGCGAACAAGCGACACTGTTTGCTCTTCCCCCTACCCGCAAACACTGAGGTCCAAATGAACCCGCAGGCTCAGATGTGGGTAGGGGTAGGTCGAGTCTTCCGTCGGCTGTGTGGACATGTTACGCCGGTGGATCTGTTATACCCGGGGTAGCAAGTGTCCTAGCCTATGCCGATGCAGAGGACGTGAGCAGTGACTGAGACTGACTGACTGACAAATTCTTATTTACGACTTGCCTTGGATTGAATGTAAATTGTAATCAGGGACAGGCAGTTTTGCCTTTGGTTTAATAACTTTACTTTTGTATGCTCTTTAAATGGCAAAGCGTCGGACTCTCGATTAAATAGGTCGTGGGTTTGAATCCGTGTGGGGTTCAAATTTGTTCTGACCATTTTCAACGCCCCGTCTTTGAAATCAACTTCATGGTGGCCGAGACAAATTCATCTCGACAACTGGACTGCGGCTTAAAGCGAGCGAAAAGGAGAAAGCAGGGAGATAAAAACAGCTCAGGCAAGCAATGATGTTCCTGAAGATAACGATGGCTGAGGGCTGTCCACATTATCCTTCAGCGCCGGACGTCAGCCCTATTCAACCAACCAGCCAACAACCTCCAAGGTACCGAGTATTGTGAAACGAGACGTGCTTTGAAAGATGTGGAGTAACATGCACGAAACTAGACTGAAACCGTCGGCCTGGTCTACCTCATTTAAGGCGCCCCGCATCCATAGCTGCGAAAGTGTCGTACAGCGTTGCCAACGGCAACGCTATACGACACTTTCGTAGCTATGGATGCGGGGCGCCTTAAATGAGCTACGCCAGAACTCTTAGCCTACTGTTTGAACAGTACGCTAAGACCTCCGGCTTAGACCAGGTCGACGACTTTAGTCCACCTTATGCATACCACTCCAGAGTAACGTGGACTATAGAAACGAGACATGCATTCAAAGATGTGGCCGCCCGCCCGCCCGGCCTCTAGCTGGGGCCTGTCAGGCGCTTGTATTTGCACTAGTTCTCAGAAGGTTGCAATAATGTCCATTTCAGGTTTTTTATTTACTGACTGATGAACACAGCCTAGAGGAGTGTAGCTGAAGAGGTAAATCAACATATCTCCTCCATGAAAGGAACTGAAACAAACACATGTTCCGGACATGTCCTTGTATGCACCAAAGAATGTCATTCTTTCCTTTTTCCTCGGCTGGCTGGCCTGCTGCATGGTTGGCTGGTTGGTTTTTGCTTTAAAACATTTTTGTTTTTTACAAAAATTGCCTGTCTCGAACTAGTGCACTTTCTCATTACATGCACTAACTCATTGGCCATCAGATATTACACATGTCGCATATATAACAACTCTTCTTCAGAGGTCCTGACAGCACTACATATATAGCCATGTAAGTTACTTCGCTTATAACAAACTTCGGATATAGCAAAAGCAAACTAGTGTCTCCTGGCGATTTGTTATATCAGCTTACTCTAGTTAAATTTTAAACAATACCAGCGAGAGACTGTAGCCCTAGAATACCCGCTGATTGTGAAGAAGACATGCCGCTGCAAAGGGTCATTGACAATCTATGCCCCTTGCAGACAGAAAGGTATTGGCCGAAGGACTCTAACCCTCTGCGTGTCGGTGGCGGTTTTAGTCGCGATGATTCCTACAGGAATCATCGCGACTAAAACCGCTACCGACACGCAAAGGGTTATGAAACACACGAGGCCTCACCTCCAACTAAAGACCCGGGCACACGCTGGGAAGAATAAAGCGGAAATGGATGAATAGAGGAAGACTCTTTCATTAAGAAACTACAAATAAATCGCGCTCTAAAAGCGGTAACGTCAGAAAAACGGGTGCTGGTCTGTGATTTTGGACTTTACGGCTTTCATCCGTGAGGTACGAAATCACAAACCAGAACACACACAAATGAATGGGGACCATTGAATAAAAGTCGTGCGGTCCACAATCAAAAAGCCATCTGAACAATAATGAATGGGGTATAGAAAGATTTTTTTAAATATATATATATTTTTTTTTTTGGTTTTGTTTTTTTCGTTCCTTGTTTCTATTTTAAAGGGTTTTCTACCACTATCTTCTGGTTTTTTTTATTTTTTTTATTATATTTTTTACAGAATACAATTTATGTTTCATTACAGGTTTGTAAAGGACGAAGAACGCGCACGAGAAATTAAATATGTACACGGCACAGATAAAATAAAGTTTGTTGGAATGTGTGCTATCTAATTCTTTGATTCTGGGCCTTACTTACGGCCATCATAGTAAGGAATCAGAACCAGAATTTTTATTCACCGTCTTTTCACTCATTGCTGATATTTTAAAAAAAGCAACAACAACAACACGTTAACGACAAAAAGGCAGCATAACAATAACAAAAACTTATGAGGTAACGCAATCTTCAAAACTAAATATAATTATAAGTTTGCCTATCGGGTCATACCACATAATTTTAACCCCTTCAATGCCGACAAAAGAGAACACGATCCAACTGCAAGAAACATAGATCCTCATGAGCCCCCGCGACTGCGGGGGCTCATGAGGATCTATGCCTCTTGCTGAGACCAGTTCGAATCCCTGTTTCTTGGACGGCCTTGGTTTTTCGTCGTGGAATGAAAAAAGATTTCAGAAACGAAATATGCGTCCAGTGGCATGGTAGTTGTTAAATATAGATATTGCAACGCTGTTCTGTAAAACAAAGAACCATTGCAAAGAACCAACATGTTCCAGACCGCATCACAACTAAACCTTTCGCAGATTGCATGGAAAATCTAGTTTGCGAAATCGCTCACACATAAGGATCAATAAAGGTGCAAATGGGTTCAGCAAGAGCCATGAATCCTCATGAGCCCCCGCTGGAAGCGGGGGCTCAAGAGGATCTGTGCCTCTTGCAGACGGTACAGTTTGACTTGGCGTGTTCATGAAACCAGACCTGTCAGGTGTAAGGCAAGACAGGTGAGGGAAAACGGCTGCTACCTGCACTCAAAACTCCCATGATATGCAAGACGCGAGATAAGGTTTTGCGCCTGGGACCGCTGTACCCACGTACCCACCCTCCCCCTCCCCCCCCTCCCCCCCCCCACACACACACCTCCCTCCCAAACAGTCAAAATCATGTCCATCGCAACAACCGTACAATGACTCACTAACAGTGTACCGGTCGGACAGATTAGAGGCCCACTACCGCCGTAACTGTTCAAAGATACACTTCTGTAACAGATGGTTCGAAGCGCTACACAGAGGTCTAGTTATGGTTCATTAACTCATTCTACCCCAGACACACCACAGCAAGATAAGGATCGACCATGATAGTTCAAGGGTGATGCCAGAATAGCTTGGCGCCTATGGGCGCCAAGCTATTCTGGCATCACCCTTGAACTATCATAGTCGATCTGTATCCTGCACTACAGTGCTTTTTCAGAGGACAACGGCAACATTTGGGGATTTCGGTGATGGGGTAGAATGAGTTAAGACACAAGAGAATCCAGTTCAGCACACGTCGTCTTTATGTCAAGTAACCTGACAATGACTCCACTCCGTTCAAGAAATACAACGCTACCAGTGCGAAAAACAGCCAAAAATAGATTGACACGCTAACGGCAGCGCAGAATAAATAACTGCGATTACGCGTGTGCTTTTGCTGCGTGTCCAAACTGCTGTTCATTAGGTGTATCGACAAAGCATAACAAACAAAATTGGTGCTGAAATGTGTCTTCAAATTATGCGTAATGTTACATTAACAAACAAACAAACAAACAAACAAAAATTGGTTATGTAAATAGAAACTGTATAAAACGACAAGAAACTGTAAAATTAAAATAAATGACGCCTCTCCTGCATAAAACGTCCAAAAATATATGGCCCACAAGACTTGACCTTACAAAATCATCTTGAATTTCCTGCATGACATCCCCACTCCGACGGCTACTAAACTTGAAGCAGGCATCAGGAGGTTCCCCCAACTTCTGCTACCTGCCTAAAATTCCAAAAACACATGTATATTCCACATGGTGCCACTACAGGGGGTAGGGTCAGAAATCTGATACGAAAAGTGCCTTCCATATGCAAGAGGCATAGATTTTCATGAGCCCCTGCATCCGCTGGAGATCATGAGAATATAAGACTCATACTTATGACGGAGCTATCCTCAGCTCCATTTTTTTCCAGACGGAGGGAGTCGTGAGGGTTTACGTCTGAGCTTGCGTAGGGTCGCAGGTCGGACTCTGGCAAAGGTTCGTCTCGCACGTGCTTATCGGAAGGTCGTGCACTGCGCGCGCGCTCGTGCGTGCGCGTGCAGACTACATGCACACTTGCATGAACGCACAAACGTACGTACACACACACACACATACTGAGCGAGAGAGAGAGAGAGAGAGAGAGAGAGAGAGAGAGAGAGAGAGAGAGAGAGAGAGAGAGAGAGAGAGAGAGCGAGCGATTTCTACCACCTGAATCCGAAATTAAATTCACCAATTTCAAGAAAACGATACGGAGCCGATGTCGATCAACAACAGGCAAGAGTCTCATGGCCACCTGCAGATGCAGGGGCTCAAGAGAATCTACGCCTCTTGCAAACGGAATGGTCTAGCTTTTGAAGGAATGTCCAGAGGGAACAACTCTTTTTCGGGAGGGAACGTTTTTCGTCTGTGTGGAAATTGCTTGCAGTTCGCTGCACGCGCCATATGGAACGTGTCTGAACACTACAAAGGATAGAAGGCAGTTTGAGGCCCATACCCCAACAAACCCCCCTCCCAAGTCATAACCTCATCAGGGAGGGGTGGGGGTTAAAATTGGCGTGAAAAAAACTTGCAAGAGGCATAGATCCTCATGAGCCCCCGCTTGTGGGGGCTCATGAGGATCTATGCCTCTTGCAGACAGGAAAGATCCCCATTTGCACTCAGTGTGGATTGCATTTCCATTCTCTAGGATAACCTGTTGCAGAAACACGAGTAACGACCAGAAAGGTTGTCTTCATATGGGCCAAAGATATGGGCGCACATTCCTCTAAATATCACCTCCCTTGAAGCTGCATAAGAAACCTAGAAACAAATGTGGCCGGCGAGCGACATTGATCCTCATGAGCCCACGCAGACAATGAGGGCTCATGAGGGTCAAAACCCCTTCAGATAAGATGGCGCACGTTGAGTTCATATGACGCAGATTCTGCATCAAACATGACAAACATATGCAGTGTGTCTGGGGTCTATGTGCGCTATGCTTCGCTTTGTACAGCGAAATCCAGCTGTCATTCATACGTGTATGCTGACGAGCAAAACAAGTGCAACATTTTTGGATTCATCTGAAAACACAAAAAGTGTTTCTAATGATTACAAAAATGTTGCATTTCTTTTGCTCAGTATATAATTATGGGCAGTCAGAAAACTATTCTAACAGATCGATTGTGTTCGCACGCAACCTTGCAACTGACAATTTACATTATGTATATGCAGCCCTTGTCCGGTGTCATAGCTGCACGCCCAATTTCTCACCACGCGTACTCTGATGACACGCAGTTGTATGTCAGGCCATGTTGAGCAGGTCGATGCCATCATCCAGGGTATGCAACAGTCGGTTTCTGATGTTAGAACATAGATGATAGCCAACAAACTAAAACTGAATGAAGATAAACCAGAAGCCATGCTAGTTTCCTCTATCAGAATATATTCTTCCTTACCGCAGTCTATCACAATCCTAGATACTGAAGTTATTTTTCTGCTCAGGTGAGAAATCTTGGCGTTACCATTGATTGCAGTCTCTCACTAAAACAACACGTTTTGAATACCTGTAGATCTGCATTTATTGAACTGCGTCGCATTAGCTCCATCAGGCATCTTCTCACACCAGAAGCCACTAAAACGCTGGCCTGCTCCTTTGTCTTGTCCCGACTCGATTACGGCAATGCACTCCTGTGTGGCTGTCCTCAGTACCTTCTGGATCGGCTCTAGAGGGTGCAGAACTCAGCAGGCTGCAGCACGGCTTGTTGTCAAGGCACAGACGTCAGACCACATCACACCCATCTTGCGTTCACTCCATTGGTTGCCTATCACATCTAGAGTATAATACAATGTTCTGTCCATCTGTCATATCTGTCTGTCTCCTTCTACTGGCCCTGTCTATCTTTCTGAGCTTCTTCATTTGTTCACACCTTCAAGACAGCTCCGTTCTTCAGCAGACATTAAACTATTACGCTTTCCGACTGTGAGAACTAAGTCTTTTGGCGAGAGGTCTTTCTCATACCAGGGACCATTTCTTTGGAATAAACTCCCACAGTCCCTCAGACATGTTGAATCAGCCAATAGTTTCCGGCAGTCTTTAAAGACGCATTTATTCCTTTAAACGTGCATTCACCTTTATAATTTTTCAGTGTCAGTGACAGCTGCCTAGTGTATCCGTTATTAGTTTTATGGTACACGTATAATAATATCTTTGGTGTATGTGAGCATTTTTTGTTGGTGTGTTCACTCTGCTAAGCTTATTTTCTTTGTATATCTTGTTGTGTGAGTGAGTATTTTACTGAATATATACGTGTTGTTATGTGTTGTAGGATGCAAGGTGTGTGTATGTTAGTATGTCATGTGGACGGCGCCTAGAGCTTTTCTATTGAAAATATAGGCGCCTTAAAATATACATTATTATTATTATTATGTTAAAGTGAAATCCGAGGGTTTCTTCACAAGGCGTTTATGAGCACTTCCTTTGAGCTCACATTCGAGACTTCGTCAAAAGCTGGGGGGGGGGGGGGGGGGGGGGCAACGCTATGCGACACTTCCGCAGCTATTGATGCGGGCCGGGGGGAATAACGCGCAAAGGGTTAAAGGAGGCAATCAAATCAAAACATGATTTCGAACCAAAATGTCAATTACGAGGTGTCATGCGAGCACCATCGATGTGACTGATTTCTTGCCACTCAGGCAGGGAGCTTCCACATGGCCGGGGCATGTGGCTGTATGGACCAAGCCAGAATCTCAAAGGACATCCTCTATGGCGAGATGAGCACATGCAAGACTGCCTTGTGATGTCAAAAGACATTAAATCCATTTATGTGAAAATCGGCATTTTCACTGTGATACAATAAAAAATATCGCTTTTCACAAATTTTACTTTGCTTTCATAGGGCAGCAGAGAGCTTCTGGGCGCCCCACCTTTTCTAAAACGACGACTGAAAGCGCTACCTCAAAGAACTGCACATCGACACTAGTAGGGAGAGATTGCCAAGGACAGATGCCTGTGGAAGGAGACCGTGAACATTGGCCTCAAGACCAGTTCGGACAAACTACGACAAAACTTCCAGAGGAACTTTTTCTGACTGGGAACACTTGCAGCTTTCATGTTAACTCACTGGAGACGTGCCGCATACGGATACGCGGCAACAGCCGCGTATCGGATGCGGCACGTCTCCAATGAGTTAACGTTTGTGCCTTGTGACTGACTGACTGACAGGATACGTCAACAGATTGTTGAGAAAAAGACAAATAGTGCGTTGGAAGGTTGGTTGCTTGCTTGGTTGCTTGTTTGGCTGGTTGGTTAGCTGGCTGGCTGATTAAGTGGTTGTTTGATTGATTCGGTGGTTGTTGGGCGGTATAGCTAGTCAATGGTTTGATGGCTGGGCGAAGCATTGAAACTTTTCTTTAGGCGACGGACTGACTGCATGATTGACTTTCCTGTCACTGTGATTGTCTGCCAGCAGGTCTAACCAACAAACAAACTATAGCTATGGTCGACTGGTTAGTAAAATTGTCAGGACAAGTCAGAAAGCTTCATTCATCCCAAACGGGAGAAAATTAGATTAAACAGGCTAAAAACAAACAAACAAACAAACAAAAAACAACATAAATACACACACGTAAATACACACATCCTGTTCCTTATTCTGTTTGTATACTAAGCAGCCATATTTGACTGTTCCGATAAAGTATATTCGTCTGCTTGGTCATCTCCCCCTACTTGTCAGTATGCAAAGGTAATCAGACCGACGTCGGCAATAGCTGGCCTGCGCATAGGATTTCTTATTCTTAATTGTATACACGGGAAAAAAAACTTGTTTGAATGGTCAGTAAAATAAGTTTGTTTGGTTATCTGTCATTAAGCAAAATGTCCTCGGGTTGATGTCAGCCGCCGTTTTCCCGCGCACTGTCGTTCTCGGGCCAACGGTGGCTGACGTCGGCCTGAGGATTTTTTTCTTACTGGGTTGCCTGATCACAACTACCAATTCACTCACTCCGCCACTAAAAATAATTGTCCGTTTGCAAGTAGTCAGTTTGTCTGAGTCCACATAATAACAGGACTAGGTTATTAACAAACTAACTAGCAGTTTAAAAGAACAAGCCCCGAGTGACATCCTCAGTGTGTGGATGTAGATAGAGATAAATCTTTAGCCAGCAAGAGGCACAGATAGAGGGGTTGAACGAAGGACTAAACAGCCGACACAAAGAATGTCCAGGGTCATCAGGAGTCCATGGCAATTTTCACCCATCATCGCAGTCCAGAGGGGGTGCCCAGCTCTCCAGGAGATTTAGTCCCGCGATACAGAAGCTTGAAGAGATTTAATGAGCACTCTTGTCAACGAAAAAAACCTTTTGTAATTTAACTCTGTGATGTAAAATAGAAGGAGAAGTGTTTGTTCACAAGTTCTTCAAGTCAAAGTGTCATCGCAGTCCAGTAGACAGTGCAAATATGAAGATGTTCTGATATAGGAAACTTAAACAGATCTTCATAAAAACCTGCCAGCTTGCACGTCTTTTGTCATTTACATCTATGTTGTCAAATGGAAAGAAGGTCCAACACTGTCTGCACACGTCCATAACACCATCACTGAAATTCTGGGTGGAGTCCAATATTAAGATGCAAGACACTTGAACAGAACTTAATGAACACACTTGTCAGTGAACAGGTCCTTTGTAATTTAAGTATGTGCTGTCATATAGGAGGAAGTATGCGGGATCACATGCCAGCTGACGACTAAGAGAAGCCAGACCAATTGAGTGGAATGAAACGATGGTAAGCACGGAGTCCAGTGGTACATGCTGAACCTCAAAGACCTCCTCAGGTTATGGGAGATACGTGAGTCTGACTCTTGCTACCAAGTGACAACAACAACAACAAAAATCCCATTTCCACACTTTGCAAAGGCTCGTGAAGATAATCAGACCGACATCGGCCGCAGTGGGCTGTTGAACAGCCGTGTGCGTATCCACTGCGACTGGTAAAATAAGTACCCAATAGCTCTTGCGATACTTATACAACTCACAAATAAAAATAAATAAAATAATCAAATGCAGAAACTTTGACAGTTCGTTAGATAGGCATATAATAATTATATGTTGTCGTGCTCAAAGCATGTTGCGTTCTTGTTATTGTTATCGTTGTGTTATCAGAATAAGGTTATCGGCAGGGAATGTCGATCTTACCAACCGTCTCGCGAATAATACAACAGTTTAAATACATGAAAATAACTTCAAACAGGCAATCAAGGAAACAGCAAAGTACGCGCTACCCAAACCCACCCACCCGGTTAAGATTGTCCCTACACAGACGCGGTCATGGGTGGAATCCCCAAACGAGTGGGTCCGATTGTGTGTGTCGCTCTCTGAAGAGCAAACGGGACACTGTCCACTAACACAGCAAGTCTGCTGGTCAAGCTCTTCGCATCTGCAAGAGGCATAGATTCTCATGAGCCCCTGCATAGCAGGGGCTCATGAGAATCCATGCCTCTTGCTTATGTATCGCGGGCATCATTCTCTGGTTATTTATATTTCGTCTCATCTGCAGGGAGGACAGAAAGATTTAAATGGGTGACTGACTAACGCAGGGTGGAATGCGTGACCCGCAGGACAATGGCCTGTGACCCTTAAGGGTGGACAAAATATGGGTGTGGAGATGGTCGGTGGATGGGGTGGAGGGAGGGGGAATGGGAAGGGGGAGGGCAGGGGCAAGAAGGAGGCGACGAAGGAGGGTCAGAGGTTGTTATGTCGCAAACATTGGCGACATCGCAAGCAGATTCGGGGGATATAATGCAGTTTATGCGGACAGGGACCACTAGTAGCAAAACGCATGCGGGCCCAGGACGGCCGCAGTGGGCCCGCGTACAGTCGTGCGCGGGGCCACTGCGGCCGTCCTGGGCCCGAGGAACGTTGCTCACTGGGGAGAGGGTCAGGCTAGTGGATGGGGAATGTCTTCACGACCATCAGGTGAAACCTCAAAGAATCTGTCAAGAAACATCGGCCATTCCCGTCAAGTGTTTCAGTAACGCTAAAAGTCACAAGAGTTCACAAAAATGCATTTATAGATCTAACGACATATTCCAAAAGAAAATTCAAGAGATGTGTGCTTCGTGAGGATTTAAACCCCGTGGCTTTTCAGTAGTGCTTTTTGTTGTTGTTGTTGTTGTTGTTAAGGTGATTTCTTCTTTGGTCCAGAACACAATGAAGTTGAAGTTAATAACTTCCTGCTCTGCAAATAGTAAAAAACAATGTCCAGCTCTGAAGTGTGTGTGTGTGTGTGTGTGTGTGTGGGTGAGGGGGGGGGGTGAGTGGAGAGGGGGCGGGGTCGGACGTGGTATAGGGAGGGGGAGGAGAAGTGGGGAGGGGGGGGGGAGGGGCGTCGGACGTGGTATACAGAGGGGGAGGAGAAGTGGGTTGGTAGGGGGCGGGGGGGAGGAACAGGTGAACAGGTGGGCGCGTACCATCATCCTAAGCACGTAAAACAATTCACTAGCGAAACACAATCCCTTCATGGTCCATTACAAGCATCTCGTAACATCCCCTCCGGCTGAGGAAAAAGACCATAAACATCAGCGAAAGGCGTAGATCCTCATGATCTCCCGCAACAGCGTGGGGCTCATGAGGATCTATGCCTCTTGCAAGAGGATGGCGTGAGTTTGCCAGCGCGTGTAGTATTAATACTACGGGTCGAATCTGAAAGGGATGAGGGTGGTTGACGGTCATCTGAGCCTAACCAACCAATTCTGGTTTGGCAATGACAGCAGTATAAAATATGTGTAGTCTATATACAAAGATCCAGAGACAAGACATGACGAGACAAAGGAAGACAGAACGCGATAGGCTAAGACGAGCTTAGACAAGAAGAGAGAGAGAGAGAAAAGAGGACGAAACGAGACAGGACAGAACAAGTCAAGATGAGACAGGGCAAGACGGGACGAGACGAGATAGGACAGAACAAGACAGGACGAGACGGGACGAGACGAAAACAAGATGAGACAGGACGAGACAGAAAAGAGGACGACGACACAGGACAGGACAAGATGGGACGAGACGGAACAAGACGAGACGTAACAAGAACGAGACGAGACGAGACGTGACAAGACGAGACAGGACGAGACAGAAAAGAGGACGAGACGAACAAGACGAGACGAGACGACGAGACGATTAGACGTGACAAGACGAGACAGGACAAGACAGAACAAGACACGAAGGGACGAGATTACATACCCCGTAAGCAGAAGTCCTCGGGTCCGTGACGGCCGCAGTGAACCCGCGCACGGCTGTGCGCGGGTTCACTGCGGCCGTCACGGACCGGCCGAAGACGTGTTGCTACTTGGGTACACACACAAAATAAACAGGATGGTTCACTAACAGACAAGGCAAGCTGGCCAAAAGACGGACAGAAAAAATAACAGGTCAGGTGGCGCTGCTCCTGCTGGACGAGCCTTCTCCGAGAAAGGCAGCTCGACGTTTATCCATCGTCGGACACCAGACAGACAACAACAACAAAAAAGATATCAGGATAGACAGTCAAATGCTGCGGGTGGAAAAAAAATTAACACGAAATACGCAGAAAACAACAACATAAATAACGCACCCTCTGCGGCGGCAGCATCTTCAGCGGCTTGGTCCGAGCTCTCCGCCTCCGATTTGACCTTGGTAGGGCTATCCTCCGCCATTGTGACCTTGACCTCACCTTGACCTCAAGGTTGGTGACCTACATCCATGCTAGCCCATCTGGAGAAAAAAAAAAAAAAAGAAGAACAAAGTTTAGTGGTTGAGAATCATGAGACTGTTACCTTTAAAGATGATTAATCAGTCCGTGTGTCCATCCATCCTTCCATCCACCCACCAACCCATCCATCCATCCATCCATCCATCTTTCTTTTCTTAACGAATTTGAAACGAAAACTACAAAAGCAAATTAGTTTCTAAACTTGGAGATGAGCGAGGACAGAATTTCTCAACAGACGGGTACTTTTATAACACGAATAAATATACGCATAAAAGTGTCGGTTTAGAGTTAACTCATTCGAGACGTGCCGCCTCCGGATGCGCGGCTTCAGCCGCGGATCCGGAGGCGGCACGTTTCGAATGAGTTAATCAGTGTTGTACTTTTGTTCAAGCAGCCAATCCATCAAGAATTCTTGCATTCAGACACAGGAGCAGGAGAAGACAGAAAGATTCCCACATGCCCTTTTCAAACTACTTCTGCAGACTACTAAACCAGTGCTCTAGTGCGCTGTCGCCAGCAAAAGCACAACATAAAACGGAGGCGCTCTTCACCACAATGAAAAAACTTCCTCAGTTCTAGAAACAGCTGGAGCCAATCTCGGTCAGCAAGAGGCATAGATTCTCATGAGCCTCTGCGTTGCAGGGGCTCATGAGAATCTATGCCTCTTGCAGATGGAGGGGGGGCAGGCAAGGGACATGAAATGGTTGCGAAGAAAGGACAAGCACGCGCAAGTACGCAACAAAAATGCACAGAGACTGGTCCTAAATTAACCCTTTGCCTTCCAACATCAACCTCAAGTAGTTGTGAGTCCATCTTCGTGGTTGCTCAGTGTTCCCTGTAGGGTTTTTTCTTCAGAGCGTCAGCATGTTTGTTTGCGGAAATATTTGAGGGTCACCAAGTGAAACAAAGTATACGCAAGAAAATTTCTCTGCGTCATATTCGCCATGTCTGTGCGTTACCGGGAAGACTGGACAGATTAGTCGGTTTAGCAGACGGAAAGGTGCTAAGTTAATTAGCATGAACTACATCTGTTGAATTGTCACAGGCTCCATCTGCAATCATTTGTGTTTTCAACAGTCCCCTGAAAAATATGCGATCAGTGGATTAAAAACCCGGACAAACATACGATATCGCATGTTTGTCCGGGCTTTTAATCAACACTTTTCGCCAAACACGTGCGGTTTTGACATACTTCAGATTTTCGGAAATCGTCTTTCATAATGCTTAACAAACGATTAAACTTGATGATGACGAAAATGATGATGTGCACTTGTTATAAGCCTGTTATATATTATATGCCGCAGTGATCGCAGCGACTAATCGCTACAGTCCCTGTATAAAGCACACTTTATCCTCACTGTCATTAGGCAATACCTAATTTCTTTAACCGGTTCGCTAAAGGATTATGCCATGCAACAGAATCATTGTATGTGCATACAGCCTGCATCGTTCTCTCTTGTACAAGACTCTAATAGACGCTTACCAGAAGTGGGTAAAAACAAACTGCACTTCTTTTGACGCAAACGGTAGATTAAAAGTCCGGCCAAACATGTAATATCGCATGTTTGTCCGGGCTTTTAATCCAGCGTTTGCGTCAAAAGACGTGCAGTTTTTGGCCTACTCCTGATTTCCGGAAATCGTCTGTTAGAAATAACTGCTATTTGCTGCATAGTTCGGCCCTCAGGCGCCTTCTGCAACAGCTGTAAACCGCTAGTCGCTTGACCCTAAAAGTGAAGGCGACAGAAACGGAGACTGAGGTCTTTAAAAACCAGCAGTTAGCGTTCTTGCGCAAAGTTAGCGGTTGCCAGCGCCTCTTAGTGACAAAAGTGGCAAGCACTGGCAGACGACAGCAAGAATTTTCTCCCTTTCTCGCTCACTCTCTATCGTCTCCGGTTTACACTGAGCTTCCGTCTTAATACCCCAACATGTTCTCAGTCTGAGGAGCAGAAATCTAAGAAGGAAAGTTCTATGTCCGCATATCCATGAGGCGAAAATTGCAATGCTGAAAGATGTATGTACAGGGTAGTAAAATTAAAGTTGAACAATGCGGGCTTTACTGTCTTTCATCACCAGAGATGTAGATCTATTGTGTGAGAAAAATATGAAGGTATAAAATTAGCAAAAGGCATAGATTCTATTGAGCCCCTGCAAGATGCAGGGGCTCATGAGAATCTAAGCCTATTGCAGACTAGCGCATGAGACTGTGTGCTTTAAAGACGGAAAGGGCGTGGGTGTGAGACAGTTTAAAGCTTCCCTGTGGAATGCAACAGTTTAGTTCTAAAACCTCTTAGTCTGTTCATGTCGGAGTAAATTAAATCTACGGGAAAAGAAGAGATTATGTAAACGCATGTTAGCTTTTGGGAAAGTTTTTGTTAGAGCGCACTTGTCTTTGTTTTTAGCATACAGCTAGCAATGGGAGCTGGATCAACCGTGACATCTCAAGGTATAGTGCGAGAAATTGTCCGATCCAACTACAGTACCTTTTCCTCAATCAGTTTTATAATAATAATAACAATACCGTGATTATATAGGCGTTTCTTCTCAATTTTTGGGCGAATCGACTCAAAGCGCCGCGAACTGAAACCCAACACGCACACTCACGTAAAAGACACGGATTTACGCCATTTAAGACAAACACAGTACAAGACAGACGAAGGGCCAGTTCAGCTACTGACGTTACAGAGGTTTTTGATAGCTTGTATTTGAAATTTGTAAAGTGGCCTGAAACCGGTACCAAAGTGTGGGGGGGGGGGGTGGGGGTGGCTGGGGGGTGGGGGTGGGGGGGGGGGGTAGGAAGAACCGGAGTACCCGGAGAAAGAACCCCCGACGGTCCGCCCGAATTAACGGTGACACTTACCAGAGGAGAAAGTCCGACGCCGGAACCCGTTTTCGAACCTCGCACCTATTTGGCATTGGTGGCAGGCACCTTAACCACTGCGCCACGGACCCCCCCCCCCCCCCCCCCCCCCTTTGTCGCACAGAACTAAATGGCTTTCATTCTATGGAACTGAAAGTGTTAGCGCGTAGAGGCCTAGCGCTGTGACTGTTGGTCGCGGTTTTTGTCGCGATGATTCCTGCAGGGATCATCCCGACAAAAAGCGCTACCAACAGCCAAAGGGTTAAAATCGAATTTCCAAAATTCAGACTTGTCCTCCGAAGACAACATGACAGTTCAGGAGACAGATCGACAAAGATAGCTCAAGGGAGGTCACTAACAATGCGTTTCACGGTCTAGCTTTTAACTCTTAAACTCCAAGAACTAAATGACTTCCATTCTATAGAATGGAAGTCATTTGTTTCTGGGAGTTTAGGAGTTAAGCGCCGTAAACACAAGGACTGTGCACAGGCGTGAAGTAGTTAACTTGTTTTATTACGATGTGTATGAATTTACGTGTTTTATTATGGTATAAATTATGTATGAATTTGTGTCTTCAATCTGTGACGTCTTCAAAGGAGCCAAGAACAAGACAACTCATCGATAAGCATCACGAAAATGCCTTTCTCCACCCAGGCTATCTGAGGTCAGGAAAATCATGTCTTAAAATCTAGGTTCACCCGCAGGTGAGCTTTCTCCATTTCTGGTGTGACTGGCAGGTTTTATGATAGATATGCAGGGGATACTCGCAAACGCCCCGAGCAAAACAAAATGCAGCACCTCACCTAAACCTTTCCTTCTGCAAGAGACATAGATTGACATGAGCCCCTGCAGTCGCAGGGGCTCATGTGAATTTATGTCTCTTGCTGACGAATATCGTAGTGCAGTAGCTCCTCAAATTAAGGGCCGTCGTTCGAGTTCAGAGAACGTGTGGATTGCGTCACATCAAATTTACCAGTGTATGACCAGGGGCTGAATGACAGTAGAGAGGTAAAGATAATATGTCAAACAGACACTTAAACGGCCATTTAATCATGCTCTAACGACTGCCTGGTCAATTAAAATTTTATCCTTCGGGTGTCGGTAGCTTTGCCTGTCGGTAGCAGGTTTTGGTTGGGGGTGATTCCTGCAGGAATCGCCACGACAAAAAGCGACCCCGCAAGCCGTGAGGTGATACCGACATTTAAAGGGTCAAGCGATACAAAGCGTTACCGACAACCAAGTGGTTAACCCATTTCACCCCACGGCCACAGCTCCCAAATTTTGGAGGTGTCACCTAACGACTGTGTACCAGTTGTAGGAGATGGAATGACCCAAATAATTCAAGGGTTGTGCCAGATTAGCTTGGCGCCATTAGGCACCAAGCTAATCTGGCACTACCCTTGAATTATCATCAAAGTCAATCCGTGTTGTCGGGCGTCGGGGCTAAATGGGTTAAGGATCCCCATCTGTGCAGGGCAATTTTAAATTTAACGTTAACGCATTCAGTCCATAGGGTGGAAAAGCCCAAATTTGGGAGCTGTCTGAGGATTACATTATAAGTTACGAGACAGATCGAGATACCATGATAGTTCAAGGGTGGCGCCAGAGCAGCTTAACACACTGGGCCTCAGAGTTAGTGAAGAATGGTGCCAGAACAGCATTTTGTATAACAGTGACATTCTCGATTTTCAAAAAAATGGACGCACTGTAAAATAGACACATTTTAAGGCAAAATTATACAGTTTGCTAAAATTCCATTAACCGAGTTTAATAATAATAATAATAATAATAATTGTTAATTGTATTATTAATATTAATTATGTTATTATTATTATTGGTGTTGTTGTTATCATTATTATTATATTATTATCATTATCATCATCAAAGCAAATCAGCATTATTCTATCCCTGACGCTCCGGGAAAAAAACCGGGAAACGTTTTGTGTGCAACTGCGAAGCTGGGTACCAAAGACGACGTATCCGTGCGGCAATCAGTACAATTTATGACCCGACCAGTAAACGAATCAGCGACAGGTGAAAATAACTCAGTCCGCCAATAAAACAAGGAGAAGGCTCGCGGCTGTGGGCGTGGCTCTCAAAGTGCGTGCAATTTTCAGCAAATCAGGATACTCGCACAAAGTGAGAAATTGAAATTGCGCCTCCGCGCTGAATTATTAAGGTATAGGTTACAAAAGTTAACATCAAAAGAGCGGGGTGATGTAGAGATACGGTGAACTCTGGGTGGAATAATACAATTAGCTCTTTCGAGACGAACGGCATCCGGACACGCGGCGTCAGCCGAGTACGCGGATGCCTTTCGTCTCGAATGAGTTAATTTCAATGCGTCAATTGAAAGCAAGGATATGTGGTTTCGCCTGATGTGGCAAATTAAAGCGACAGCCATACAATGAGGCAGCAGCATCACCCTCTCCAGACTGGCATACTTAATAAGAGTAAAACCCGTTCTGAGCGACCACCCCTTCAGAGAGGTCAACTATCATTTAGGCTGTAGCCACCCATACAACGGCATTTAACTCCTTCGTTACCGAGAAAAATAATGAACGCTATCTAACTGCGAGAGTCATAGGTCCTCGTAAGCATCCCCGCGACTGCGGGGAGAGAGGGGGGGGGGAGGGGGGAGGGGGGAGGGAGGGGAGGGGGAGGGGGCGCTCATGAGGATCTATGCCTCTTGCTCAGAACACTGTGTGTCCGTGTTCTTTGGACAGTTGCGGCTTTTGGTCGTTCAGTGAACACAGATTTCAGACACACAAAATGTATACAGACCAAGGGGAACTTGTCTGTCCGGCGCTGTGTGATTCCCCTTGGTCTGTATACAATTCTGCCAGCGCTAGCCTCACCTATCTGGTTTGTGAGTACACAAAATGTAGTACTATTGGGAGAGAATGGGTTAAAAACAGGCGACTCTTTTTGCCACTGGAGCCGACTCTTGAGAGAGTACCTGCCTTTTCACTCCATAACTGCCGGAGCAAGGCGAATGATAAGCACAAACCAGATAGGTGAGGCTAGCGCTGGCAGAATTGTCAGTACTCAAACCAAGGGGAATCACAGCGCTGGACAGACAACAGTTAGATCCCCTGCCCCCGCCTATCAGGCACCCAATCGCCAGCCCACAGAGAAATACGGTGCCTGATAGGCGGGGGCAGGGGATCTAACTGTTGTCTGTCCAGCGCTGTGATTCCCCTTGGTTTGAGGAATGATAACCAACTGCAAGAGACATCAATCCTCAAGAGCCCCCGCATTCGCGGGGGCTCTTGAGGATTCATGTCTCTTGCAGGTGTATGTTCTGTATGCCAATTTCTGGTCCCGTTTAGTTTGTGCCCTTTACGCGAACGTCAATCAGCGTGCGGTGGTTTCTGACGCGAAATCAGGGATCACTGGCAGCGAAGGGGTTAACACCACTTCTTTTTAATAATAATAATAATAATAATAATAATAATAATAATAATAATAATAATAATAACAATAATAATAATAATAACAATAATAATAATAATAATAATAACAATAATAATAATAATAACTTGGTTGCCCAAAGCAGCTTCTAATATATATGCCAAGAGGGTATGGTCATGGACTGCTTTCTCATTATGTGAATCGATTTCGGGTACAACTAACCCGGCTTCAGCTAAATATCATGACAGCGTTCAAGAAATCTATTTTCTATAAATGAAAATTGTTTATTTGGAAAATATTAATAAATTGTGTTGTAACTGTCTTTTCTAAGCGTGTTTCTTTCTCCGTTGGCTTCTTCTCTGCATTGCACACGCATGGCAGTCAACATTTTGGTCTGAATAAGAAATCAACAAATTTGTCTTGTGGCACATATCTTGATGGGTATTCGTAATACAGACAATAGCGAGAATTTACTCACTCTGTGAAACTGTAATGTCCACCACTTTCTGTGAGCGTTACACGTTACTCTGTCCGAGGTTGGGCCGGTGACTAGCTCAGAACCCAACAAAGGACAGCCCTTCATAGAACACGAAAATATACAAGAATATCAAATATACCAACTCAGAAACATTTTACTACTAATACTGCAAGAAGATCAAGAACACGTGCTCAGAAAATATATAAGCACCAAATTAGGTCTCTCACATTACATACTATAAAAAAAAAAACAGGCTCCGAAAGTCATTCACTATACATAATATAAAAACACATACTAACAAAGGCCTTTCAAGGTACAAGAATATGAAAACAGGACTACACAAAGGCTGGCATTATAATGAACTGGTGCCAAAAAGCGGGGACAATACAGCTAGCGTTCACGGGGCCACCGACACACACAAAACATCCTTTCAGATCTAAAGATTGATTGATTGATTGTACATTGCTTAACGTCCCGCCAGCAACAAGGCTTTCTCAGGACGTGCCTGCACTGCTTGTGAAAAAAAAAAAAAAAAAAAAAAAAAAAAAAAAAAAAAAAAAAAACACAGAACATTGAATGTATGTCGCCAGCCGGTCAAATACGTTAAATAAACCTAACACATGGGGCCTAAATAAAGCTAAGACCATTTAGCAACACACATCCAATATCAAGAGCTACAGGCAGTGCAGACAGTAGGGAGAGTTTTAAAAAGGCAAATACAGGTGAATGGACAAAGGGTAGACAGAAACACATGCCCCAGAATAGAGAGAAAAACCCACCCTGTGGGGCTGACCAGGGTGACCCTGGGAACTAAAAAATACCTAACCCCACCCAAGTCCCCCAGGGCAGACCCGGGTGGGGGAGATCTAAAGAACCTACAAACAACATTCATCACAAAAGGACTATTCTGAAACGTCCACCCAGCCAAGTCTCCCTCCTTCAAAAGGCATGGATTCTTATAAGCCCCTGCATCCGCAAGGACTCATGAGAATCTATGCCTCCTGCTGGCACAGATTCGTATAATTTAGATCTAAAAAAGTGGAAACGATTTTTATTGCAAAAGCAATCGCTAAACTTCCACCGACAAGAGGCATAGATTCTCATGAGCCCTTGCAGCCGCCGGGCTCGTGAGAATCTATGCCTCTTGAGATGGGCAACATTCACCCTCAGTTTATGGGAGTCGCACGGGCTTAGATCTAAGGCTGCTCTGGCGAAACTGTCACACAAAGGCTGCGCTCCGATCTTCGCAATCTCTACCGCAGTCAGACGAGAGTGAAAAGAAAATTCCTGTAGACTGTAGACCCCACATTTTTTAAGAAAACTACCCATGCATTTTCAAGCCTACATAAAAATTGCACCCTCCGTTTGCGAAGATTGATTGATTGTACATTGCTTAACGTCCCGACAGCAACAAGGCTTTCTCAGGACGTGCCTGCACTGCTTGTGAAAAAAAAAACAAAAACTAAACAGAACATTGAATGTATGTCGCCAGCCGGTCAAATACATTAAATAAACCTAACACAGGGCCTAAATAAAGCTAAGACCATTTAGCAACACACATCCAACATCAAGAGTTACAGGCAGTACAGACAGTAGGGAGAGTTTTAAAAAGGCAAATACAGGTGAATGGACAAAGGGTAGACAGAAAATGCCCCAGAATAGAGAGATAAACCCACCCTGTGGGGCTGACCAGGGTGACCCTGGGAACTAAAAAATACCTAACCCCACCCAAGTCCCCCAGGGCAGACCCAGGTGGGGAAGTGGATGCATATTGTGACTGTACAAACCAGGGTCAATAACTAACCTTGATAAGTGTTGATGCCCATTCAGTATCAGGGATTCATGAGCGTCTATTCCTTACAGATGGGAAGGCGCAGGGAGGTCCCATACCTCCAAGACAATCTCCTCCCCCAAACACACCTTACAAAAGTCACAGCATAAAAACGGAGTCTAAAACTGTCATCCTAGAATTAAAGAAACATCGTCCATTGACCTCATCCACCGGAAGAACACAGACACAGATATTGCCAACAAGAGATATAAACCGTCATAAACCCTTACATACTGCAGCGGACCATGATAATCTATGCCTCTTACGGAGACAGTTCGTTGGTGTGGAGACTGGAGGAAACGTGGCCCAACAAAAGCGTGTAATAACCTCATCCGCCTCAAAGAACCTAGACGCAAATAAATCAGCAACTGAATAATCAAGTAATTTCCACGAACCCCCACAGCCTGCAAGGGTCATGAGGATCAATGACTCTTCCGGATAGACTTCCTCGGTTAGGGAGGTTTGGAGAAAACATGACCCAACAAAAGCACGCAGAATTTACTGGCGTCCCTAAAGTTAAAGTAGTTAATGACTGTAATTAACCCCTCAGGATAAAAGACGGCTTTGCGCCAACGTGATCTCCACTCCCCTGTTAACTCATTCAGCCTGACGGCCGTATTTCCCAAATTTTGGAGGCGTCATCTAATGACTATGCACCTATTTCAGGAGAAGGATCGACCATGCTAATTAAAGAGTAGTGCCAGATTAGCTTGGCACCGACAGGCGCCAAGGTAATCTGGTACTACCCTTGAATTATCATGGTCGATCCATCTCCTGCTGTAGTGCATCAGGGCTGAATGGGTTAACTCTGTTCATCTTAGAGACTCAACTGGAGGTACAATTTTTACCGGTCAGCAAAAGAGCACTGTTCAGAAGTTGCAGAGGACTAAAGGACCGTGGCAGTTCAAGGCAAGTGGTAGAAACTATATGATCCACCAATGTTCACCAAGTCGCTCATTTAGCCGGGCACCTCGAGGCTTCAAACCATTCTGGCACTACCCTTGAACTATCATGGTACATCCCTATCTTGCTACGTGTCAGGGCTGAATAAACCATTGAACTCCCGGCCACATTTCACAAATTTTGGAGGTGTCACCTAACGACTACGCACCAGTTCCAGTAGATGGATCAACCATGATAATTCAAGGGTAGTACCAGATTACCTTGGCGCCCTCAGGCGCCAAGGTAATCTGGCACTACCCTTGAGTTATCATGGTCGATCCATCTTAAGCATAAGCGACACACCAGTTCTCTCAGATTCACATGCGTTGAACTTTCATTTGAAACCACGTTCTACGATTTCATGGCACAACGCTATTACCTTGCACCACCCTTGAACTGTCACGGTCAAAGAATTTCTTCTTGTACTTTCGTAGCATTCCAGGACTGAATTAGTTAAGACCTGAGCCCACTCTGGTTGTCTCTCTCGATTGCTGCGCTGACAAACGCAGCAATCGAGCGCGACAACCAGTGTGACACGTAGCAGAGCTGCAAGGGTTAAACGTGTGACTGTGTGCAATAATTTCACCCCCCGTGTGTCAAGGTACGTGATTTTTGTCTCCCTCACGGCAGGGCGGGAGCCCGTGGGGTGTCGGGTGGCCGGGCTAGTCACCCCGGGTGTAATTTACGATGTCGGAGTCAGCACGGGCACTGCCTCGCGATGGGGTGTCCCGGTATAACCATTCACCTCCGAAAAATGAGCGAGGGGTAGGTGGGGTGGTAGGGGTAGGGGTAGGAGGAGAGGGAGGGGAGAAGGGTAATCGGGACCAGAGGTGGGGGGTGGGGTTTGTGGGGGAGGGGGGGGGGCTACAGGTGATGTGGTGGTGGGGGAGGATGTCCTGGTATAACAATTTTCGGGGGAAAAAAAACTAGAAGGTAGTGCCCTGGATGGAGTGAGGGGATGGGACGAGGTAGAACGAGGGAGGAAGGGTCTGGGGAGGGGCGAAAGTAAGGAAGTGGGGCTCGGGGGCTCGGGGGGGGGGGGGGGGGTGACGGGGGGGGGGGGGGGTGTCAGGAAAGCTATAGTCCAAAAGACGAAGGGTACACCACACTAAGCTCCTGTTTTACGATCTTCGAAAAATGTTAAAGTGTGTATAAAAACAAACAATCCAGACCAAAAAGGTGACTGCCAAGCGTGTAAAATGCAAAGAAGTACCCAACGGAGAAAGAAACACGCTTAGAAAAGACTGGTGTACCCGTCTTTTCTAAGCGTGTTTCTTTCTCTGTTGGGTACTTCTTTGTATAAAAACACAAATGACTTCAAACTCGATTACGGCAAAGTTAAACTGCTTTAGCAAAGAGTTATTTATTTACTGGATCCTCCACTCCCTTACAACTGCAAGAGGCATAGATTCTCATGAGCTCCTGCATTTCAGGGGCTCATGAGAATCTATGCCTCTTGAACCGACTTGGAAACATGTTTTGTGACAGACGAGATTTGCTAGATTGTTATAAGAAAATCGGAAGACCGCATGCATGGAAATTGAAAGTTTCTATCAGTACCGCACACCCGAATGTCTCAGAACCGCACACCACACTATTTACAGTTCAATGGTTCAGAACTTTTACTGAAATGTTTACCATGGTATTAGACAAACACTGAGTGTCTTTATGAGAGGGTTTGATATTTTATTCAGCAGGTTTAAAATTTAAGAGGCACCAGGTATTGTTTCTTCTGCTTGGCTAGTTATGTTTTATAACTGTACATTCGCTTTTGTGCTGCTATGACATAAGAACGGTGCGTCAGACTAGACATCTGTGCGTTGTGAGGGACATTGGTCGACTGTCTATTGGTTGACTGAACAAACAAGATTTTATCTGGGCGAATAGTGTGCAAAATCTTTGCAGAAATCAGTAATCGTGCACAAAAGATATTCGCTTTCAGCCAATGATCGATTACTAAAATTTCATGCAAACTCACAGTCAAACTTTTAACCCCTTCATTACCGAGAAAAAGTGAACAAAATCCAACAGCAAGAGACATAGAGCCTCATGAGCCCCCGCGACTGCGGGGGCTCATGAGGATCTATGCCTCTTACTGAGACCAATTTGTATCCATGTTTCTTGGACGGTATTGACTTTTGGTCGTTGAATGAATCAAGATTTCATAAAAAAAAAAATGTAAAGTACAGTGTACGTATAGTGACATGGGAAAGGGTTAAAATCTTTCTGTGGAGTGTAGTGGAGGTGGAGGTTGATAATGTGTGTGGTTGGAGAGGGGTGGGGAGGGGGGGGGGGGGAAGAGAAGTTTAGCGTGGGAAAGTACAATACCCTAACAGAAGGATTAAGATTAAATCAGTGCAATAAAAATACGAATACTGATCTTCCTTTCTGACAGCGGCCGTGTGTTATTTCATCACTCTTCACTGCCGTTATTATAAATCTCATATACATCTCCCCCACCAGAGCAATATAGAGTGTAAGACAGCTCTACACTGCCAGCAAGAGGTATAGGTCCTCATGAGCCCCTGCAATGCAGGGGCTCATGGGGATCTATGCCTCTTGGAGACCAAAGGGGGTTTCTTGACACGAAAAATCCCAAAACAACAGAATCTGTGAACACCTCACCATTCTGACACGAATAACTTGAACATAACGTATATATCTTCATTGCCACTTGCACGACGCAGGGGTCCATGACAGTCTATGCCTCTATCAGCTGAAAGAAAAGTCTCCGACAGACTCGCGCCTATTTGCCTTCATACCGCGACATACCGACATCTTCACATGCAGTGCTTGTTATTACCTATGTCATGCAACCGTGTGCACTGGTGTGAAATGCGTATTTGCACGAGCAGACATAAGACGAGCTGCGATTGGTTCGTCACTAGCCAGACCGTGGTTTAAATTGCCGTAACACACGCGAGGCGGTTGTTAATTTCACACCACCAGCAGAGCGCAACGATTTGTAAGCTAAAAAGATGCAGTTCACTTGTAAAGGTTGGGTAAGCAGATCAGTGAAATTAAAATGAAAGGGGGTACAAGTAAGGCGGAAGTTTGTACGAGTTTTCTTTTCCTTTGAATTTCTTGATGTCAGTCGAGCCGATTTGCACTTTTTGGCCGAGTCTCATATTCACTGTCTGTACTGCCCTGAGAAGTCAAAATCCAGACCAAAAAAAGGTGACTGCCAAGCGCGTAAAATGCAGAGAATAACCCAACAAAGAAAGAAGAACGCTTAGAAAAGACAGTTACAACACAGTGAAGTCAAAGGCAGCAAGTCAATTTTGTGACAAGCAAGATTTTCATTCAATCATTGTGATATATATTGACAATCTCGCCTGTCACAAAAATATACGCAGCAAACATACGACATTTTCCCCTTATCACACTCTGTGCAATGGGACATCATTAATAGAAATTAGGACATTCGACGGCAGAAAGCAATAACTGAATACATAATTTGCTTTCAAATGAAAAGTTTTAAATTCAAGAGACATAGATCCTCATGAGCCCCCGCAACTGCGGGGGCTCATGAGGATCTATGTCTCTTGCTGAGATATTTGTCCTTTCATGCGCTTAACCCCTGCATTGCCGAGGAAACAATGAACACCACACTACTGCAAAAGGTATAGATCCTCATGATCCCCCGCAATTGCGGGGGCTCATGAGGATCTTTGCCTCTTGCTGAAACCACGTTGCTTGCATTTGTTCATGGGACGGATGAAGCTATTTTCGCGTTGAATTTATACAGATTTCAGAAGTATACGGTACGATCAGTGGCAGTTAAATGGTTAAGCACGGCAGGCAATAAATGCATGGCAAATCCGAGAACCATTTCCAAGGAACCTGCAGGTGACGAAAATGCAAACAGGATTCGCGCTTATTTGATAAAATTTGAGTCCGTTTGATACCAGTTTTTAATATTCAAATTACAGATCACTATAAGACTAAAACTTCTGATTCGGCTTTAGAACGTTTTTCTTTTTCCACTGAAAAATATGTCGAGACATCAAACTTATTTTGTCTTTGTTAGTTAGGTACAAATTCGGACATAAGTGTCAGCGTACCTTCACGGGATAACAAAAGCGGCGTATTTCTTTCTTTGCTAGTCATATCATATAGCAAAAGTAGTCTTTGAAATTTAACTAGCACTGACAACACTTTCAACAGAAGTTGTGTCTTCTGTTCCTAAATTCGCACTTACATTCGAAAGCCCAATTTCATGGTAGAAATGTCCACACTGCGTGACCAGAGAACACAAACATTTACGAGACATAGATGTACACCCCTGTGTGTAAGTCTGTGCAATCGCCACACATCTGCAAGAGGCATAGATCCTCACAAGCCTTTGCACTTGCGGGGTCCATTCAAAACTTTGGCTCTCAGTCCTGGCACAACAAATGACATCTAAGTTTCTAAGAAGCAGATAGTCGAGTGTTCAACATACCCCCAAAAATCTTAGGAGACATAAACCATAAACCCACAAGATACCATGTCCTCATCAGCCCCGCAACTATGGGGGCTCTTGAGGATCTTTACCTCTTGCTGGACCAACTAGCATCTTCCTTTCTCATGGAAAAGCGCTCTATTATTAAAATTGTTGAGTCGCATGGCAACTCTATTGTCAAAAAAAGGCAAATAAAGCGAATGAACTGCCACTGTGGTGTTGACTGTTTTCTTCTTTCAACATAAAAACAAGTTATGAGAAATATAATCGCACTTAAAAGGCAAAGGCTGACACTTAGCCACCAAGTACAGACGTGTGAACTGGGTGAGTCGGTTTACATACCAGTATCTCCTAACCAGGTCCAATTTTACATATTTTTGTATGGTAAATTACCTCATAACCTAGTGTATTCCCTAGATAATATTATCTACTGTCTTGGAGTTTTGAAAAATCCCGTTTTTGTTTCTCCAGGAACCCAAACAGAAGTTGTTCGGAAATCAGGAGTAGGTTAAAATTGCACGCGTTTCGACGAAAAATAGTGAATTAAAAGCCCGGACAAACACGCGAAAATCACCTTCAATTCACTTTTTTTGTCGAAACACGTGCAGTTTTGACCAACGTCTGATTTCCTGAAATCGTCTATTAGATGTAATCATACAGAAAATACAAACTGATCGATTTGGCTTCAAGGCACAAACGCAATCAATAAATGTTCATGAAGTGTCTGAAGGCTATCCTGGATGGTGTGGATAATGACGGCTTGTCCACTTGCATAACGCTACTTCAGGGAAGAAGAAAAAAGAAAATGAGGCAGATATACCAAAGAGGGGGAAAAGGCACTCTTTGGCATTTGAAATATGAAGAGAACAGATGAGTCTTCAACAACTTCGATACATCCATCATACAGTTCACCAAATTTAGCCCATGGGCATACATGTACATGCTTTTTGCAGATTCATCATTTGAGAATGTCTGTCCGTTGCAGACAACTCACGATCATTCAGGGATGAAAAAAAATACTGACAATTTTGACAAAAAATGTCACTTTGATGTCTTGCGGAGTTTGTGCTGGAATGTCACAGCGGAAACATGAAAAGAAATTCAATGTAGTGTGTGCCTGTCTGTGATTTTGAACCTTACGGCCTCAGGCCGTAAGGTTCAAATCACAGACCAGCACACAATTATTGTCGGTGTGCGAGTTCATCATAAAGTGTCTTATTACAGGATATAGGTCACTGATCACAGCATATAACTTGGGGATTAACACATTCTACCCCAGGACCGGAATCCCCAAAGTTTGAAGTCGCCCTCTGAACGACTGTATTACAATTCTAGGGACAGATAGAGCGTGATAGTTCAAGGGTGGTGTCAGAATAGCTTGGCGCCTATTGGCGCCACGCTATTCTGGCACTACCCTTGAACTATCATGCTCAATCCGTATCTCGCTGTGGTGTGTCGGGGCTGAATGAGTTAACGTTCACCGGATGTAGAACTCAAACAGAATCCCTTACAGGTGGAGCAAAGAGAGACTGCATGACTAAAACATGTTTACTACAAAGAGTTTATAGTGGCTGTTGGCAGTACTAACTCAAAACAAACAACAAATACAAGAAACGTTAGAGAAAAAATGATTATCATATGCAGAAAAACAAAACAAAAGGGAAAATGAACCGTCTGATGGATGGACAAATGGATGGATGGGTGGATGGATGGATGGATGGGTGGGTGGGTGGGTCGGTGGGGGGGATGGGTGGATTGTTTGCTTGCTTGCTTGATTGATTAATTGATTGATTGATTTTTTTTTACATATTCACTTTTATTTATTTATTTATTTACTTATTTATTTATTTTGGTCATATGCTAATCGTTTTGTCTCAATAACCTTACAATTTGCAAACTGGCTCGGATAAATGAGAAAGCCAATAGGTCCAAAATCACGGACAAACACACAAATAATATTACACATTAACCCTTGGGTTGTCGGTAGCTCTATTTGTTGAAGTGATTCCTATATGGGAATCACCTCGACAAAAAGGCGGTACTGATAACCAAAGAGATAAAACTGTCGCAGTAAACCCATTATGGTGTTGTTCGTTATACGTACTGCCTTGTTACTGTGAATGTATGCAAAATTCGCGTTTGTTCATGGGAGGAAAAAAGTGCTTCTGGGATAAAAATGATAGGCCTACCTGATAAAGGGCGTATTCACACTGGTGAGGCAATAAGACTAGAAACCGATGCACAATTAACCCCTTCAATACCGATGAAGCAGTGAACACGATCAACTGCAAGAGACATAGATCCTCGTGAGCCCCCGCGACTGCGGGGGCTCATGAGGATCTATGCCTCTTGATGAGGCTAGTATATATCCACGTTTCTTGGACGGTGTTGGCTTTTGGTCGTCGAATGAACAAAGATTTCAGAAACAAAATTTTACGTACAGTGGCAGAGAAGGGGCGAACCTTCGGGCTGTCGGTAGCGCTTTCTGTGGACAGGCGATTCCTGCAGGTTGGTTGGTTAGTTCGGGTTTAACGTCCACAGCACCGAGGTGATCATGGACGGCCCTGACGGGCGGGTTATGGGGACAGGGAAATCTATGGCCTATGGAGTACGACCTGAACACTGATCAACTCAGGCGCACTCCAACTGTGCCACTTTGATTTACCAGGACCTTTCAACGGACATGCTATTGAACAGATCCGTTTTTTCCCCCTGGATTGTGAGTCCAGCTACCAGGGCCGGGACGGGATTCGAACCCACGACCCGGCGATTCCCTTCGCTCTCCTGCTCCGACGTTTAACCGCCTGAGCTATTTCGGACTCTGATTCCTGCAGGATTACCTCCACAAAAAGCGCTACCGACAGCCAAAGGGTTAAGACTGGCTCAGATGCATGAAGCTTTGACGTGTGTGGTACAATTCATACAGATGCATGAAGTTTTGACCTGTGTGGTACAATTCATACAGATGCATGAAGTTTTGACCTGTGTGGTACAATTCATACAGATGCATGAAGTTTTGACGTGTGTGGTACAATTCATACAGATGCATGAAGTTTTGACGTGTGTGGTACAATTCATACAGATGCATGAAGTTTTGACGTGTGTGGTACAATTCATACAGATGCATGAAGTTTTGACGTGTGTGGTACAATTCATACAGATGCATGAAGTTTTGACGTGTGTGGTACAATTCATACAGATGCATGAAGCTTTGACGTGTGTGGTACAATTCATACAGATGCATGAAGCTTTGACGTGTGTGGTACAATTCATACAGATGCATGAAGTTTTGACGTGTGTGGTACATTCATACAGTCACACACTTAATTCGAGTGCGGTAACAAGCTGAACAATAAAATAATACTTTATACATCTGTGCCATGTAATATGATTTTTTTCCCCTCGGGCTAATCACATCGTGCTGATTTTATTGCCATAAGTAGTACGTAACTGCTGATTAGGTAAATAAATTGGTGTTATGAAAGTCATGAACATGTGATCGGCTGTCAATAGCATCATATTCATACCGATAATAAAAAATAATAATAAAAATGATAAAACTTTGCTATCTAATGCCTTACGACAAACCCCTCTGATTGGAATATTCGTCGTTGTTAAGGTTGTTGCTGATGTTGTTCTTACTGTTGCTGCAGGTGTTGTTGTATAGTTGTTAACCCCTTCGTTGCCGCTGTACGTACATTGTTGTTTCTGAAATATTTGTGGAGACGTGGAAGTGGGAATCAGAATCAGGCAATCCATCGGGCCCTATGAAGACCTATTAGCCATTGTGAAAAAAACGCAAACTGAAGTGGTATGGGCATGTCACGCGTTCAGCAGGGCTTGTCAAAACAATCCTGCAAGGCACTGTGCAAGGAGGACGAAGGAGAGGAAGACAGAGGAAAAGATGGGAGGACAATATCTCAGAGTGGACAGGACTGAAGCTGGGTGATACGCTAAGAATGGCAGAGAACAGAGAGGAATGGAGGGAGCTGGTTGCCAAGTCATCAGTGGTGCCCCAACGGTCGGCAAGATTACGGGATATAGATAGATAGATAGAAGATGTCAAAGGACAATTATATGACAACAAATGCAAAGGTCAAATTGTGTACGTACCATCAGTTTAGTAGGGACGAGATTATCCAGGCATTGGCCGCGGATGTCATGTGCAGTGCTTATATGAAGTTCACACGCCCGCAACCCTCACGATCAAATACCAAGCTAATGTTTATTTTCAATCAATATCACCGCATGCTGGGGTTTTCCTTCACACTCACAGAATACAAGTCTGTTTCATAGGACACCATCAGAAATTTCCGGGCCCGTATCAGTAGCGCTGTTGTATCCATAAAACTGAATAATATTAATGTACTAATAATGTACTAACTTCACTTGAGATGCAACATAATCGAAAAAAAAAATCTTCCACGCTTCATTCAGATCTGACACAAGTACATAATGGACCGAGCATGATAGTTCAAGGGTGTTGCCAGAATAGCTTGGCGCCTGTAGGCGCCAAGCTATTCTGGCACCACCCTTAAACTTATAATCCTTTCATCGCACCTTGAGTGCCCATTCTGGCACCACCCTCGAGCTATGGTCGTTGTACAACACAGAACGACACAGTTTACTAGTAGTGATGGCATGTATATTTTAAAAACCCGACAACAACCCACTGTATTCCAGTAGAACAACTTGAATACTGACCATTTTTATGGCTCCACAGGGTCTGGTTCGAATGAACACCACACAAGCCAAAAATCGTGTAAGTGTAATGTGCGAGTCAAAATATACAGATATCATGCCATGACAATCTTTGAAGTCAGTTTCCGCAAAACATCAACACCACTTGACCTTTTTTTTTTCTTTCTTTTGGTGTGTGTGTGTGGGGGGGGGGGGGAGCGGCGGAGATGCGCTGCGTCAGCACATCGGGCAATTAGCTTTTTCCCCCACTTCCAAAAGATACGCTGTATCAACGCAAAAGCGAGTGGGCGGTTCTAGAACGAACTAGCAAAGCAGAAAAACATTAACCCTTTCATCCTCAAGGTTCCATTTTTCAAATTTTAGAGGTGTTGCCTAACGACTATGTACCAGTTGCAGGAGATGGCTTGACCATGATAATTCAAGGGTAGTGCCAGATTAGCTTGGCGCCTTCAGGCGCCGAGCTAATCTGGCACTACCCTTGAATTATCATGGTCAAGCCATCTCCTGCTGTAGGGATCTGGGGTTAAAAGGGTTAACTCGGGTGTCCGGTTCTCTTAGACATTTAAAGTTTCTGCGAGAACTGCACGCCCAGGTACACCCGAGTTTCAGAGTTCAATGGTTTAGAAAACTGTTACTGAACTTTGTATTATGGTTCTGGACTAGTCACTGAGTGCATTTCCAAAAGAATGGATGGCATGCTATTCAACAGGTTTCAAATGTAAAATAATCGCCGCTAACTGATTTTTTCCCCCCTTGGCTAGTTTTGTCCTGGGACCGTCCGCTCGCTGTTGCGTTGACACGACGTGAAAGACGATGGTTCACATTTTATTTCGGTGCACCATACTGCAAAGCTATTCTGGCACTATCGCCGGACTATCACGGTCGTTCTATCTCCTGCTGTTTATCAGGGATGAATGGGTAAAAAATCCATACGGACGTTTATGCAGATGAACAAAAATAAACATCTTACACAGCAGTTTCAAGACGCGTTAGTTTCAACTTATTCAAGGTGCCCCGCATCAATAGCTGCGGAAGTGTCGTATAGCGTTGCCTCCGGCAACGCTATACCACACTTCCGCAGCTATTGGTGCGAGCGCCTTAAATGAATTCAACATTCTTCCACGAGGAAATTCCGTCCCACCATTGTACTACAGTAAAACCATTTTCAAAAGACGATGCCTTTGTATATTCCTTGTATATCTCTTTTGTACTTCGCGTCTCACGGACACATAAAATAGGCCTACTGTATTGTTTGTCGACACATCTACGTGAGGACCCCTTTGTATTACTGACAAAAATTTTTTGACGATTCATGCACCTTACAATTTTCACGTGTCGTGTTCATCACACGAACCTTTTGTTCTGAAATACGCAACCACTCACTGATATGAAGTATTCACTCGCTCAGAACATCTTGCGCAGTAATTTCATAGAGTGTTAGTCAGTTTTCTGCCCAGAACTTCAAACATTTCACATAAGCATCTTCTGAAGTGTTCGCGTATCCGCCATTTGCGCCCAAAAAAAGCGAATAGCTCAGATGGCAAAAGTCAGCACATAAACGACTACAACGATCGTAAAAAAGTCCCCCTATCTGCGCTGAACATTCCAACCGGCCTTACTAACTACTAAGGTCTCTTAAGCAAGCAGCACAATTTTTCGTCTTGCAACGAACGTAGAATCTCATCAGGCCCTGCGTAGAAAAATTCATTACGTCTGCAAGAGGCATAGATTCTCATGCTCCCCTGCAGTCGCAGGGGATCATGAGAATCCATGCCTCTTGGTTAGATCAGAGACGTTGGAAATCTGGTACGATGGAGCGGATAACGAGTACTTACTATCTCTGCTCTACACAGCTACATGGTCTCATGAGAATCCCTTTCCTCTTGCTGGCAGGAATATGAACGTAATCACTTACACCTATGCCCCTCAGATGGTGGAAGTCACCAGTTTTAAGCCTGCAAATGACCAGAGGGCAGACGGAAATCTACCTTTTCCCATCTCACAGTCACCGAGTCGAACAAGCGTGCGAAACTAAGACGCGGTTTCTTCGCTGACTCTGCTTTTCAAAGTCGTCTCTGCTCAAAGGCTCAGTTTCTCCAGCGAAAGACCACAAGTCTTCACAAGGCATAGATCTTAACTCAATGGAGACGTGCCGCCTCCAGATACGCGGCACATGTGTATGCGTATGCGTATCCGGAGACGGCACGTCTTCAACCAGTTAATGAGCAACCGCAAATTGTATTAGGCATAGATCCTCATGCGTGGACTCATGAGGATCTACGTACCTTAGTAGCTCGGAACTTATTCAGATTCGTAAGCGTTTAGTGGCATGGCCAACAGCATACTCGTACGTCCGTGTTATTTTTGTCCAGTTGGGGTGAATAGATCATATTCTTCTTTTTGGGGGAGTGGGGGCTTGAATCACAGTGGCTCATTAATGCGCTCGTAAGGTTCACGGTTGAGTGGATTTAATCCCTTCATAACTGTGGGATCAGCCACACCTTTCCACACAAAAATCTTTCGCACATCCGGTGAAATTCTGAGGGGTCTGTTTTCTCTTGGAAAGGTAAGCCTCCGTCATTGCTTTACCTCTGTGCTTTACCACAAAGTATAAACACAAAATAATGGATGGATGGATGGATGGATGGATGGATGGATGGAATGAGTGGATAGGTGGGTGGGTGAGTGAGTGAGTGAGAGAGTGAGTGAGTTGATGGATGGATGGATGGATGTTTGGATGGATGGACGGATGGATGATGGATAATTGAATGAATAAATGATGGACGGACGGACGGACGGATAGATGGATGGATGGATGATAGGTGTGGGTGGGTGGATGGGTTTGGGTGGGTGGGTGGCTGGATGGATGGACGGACGAACGAACGAATGAATGAATGAGTGAATGAACGAACGAACGAACGAACGAACGGGCAGACGAATGAATAAAAGTCTTGAAACATCACGTCTACACTCTGAATTGAGGAAGCCGTGGAGTAAATGCCTCGCGATCGCCAGCAAGAGACATAGATACCATGAGGATCTATGCCTCTTGCAGATGGATAATGTGCTTGTGCGAGCCCACGAGGACCTACGTCCCTCATCAACAGATAATCCTCTCTGAAAAAAAGTGAACAAAAGGTATTTTACCGGCACTCAACATCTTCATACCTACAGGATCAGGCAACCGACACTTGAAAAGCTATCTTACACCTACTTGGTAAAACGAGTCAGTTTTCCCCCATTTCTTTCCCGTTGGAGGGATTTGCGGCACGGCCCATACTGACTGAAACATTCTGTCCGGACGGTTCATGTTCCCAAAACACTAGTCTTAACCCATTCAGCCCTAACGCCCTACAGCAGGAGATGGACTGACCATGATAATTCAAAGGTGGTGGCCGATGAGCTTGGCGCCGTGATGGATTGACGATAATAATTCAAGGGTAGTGCCAGATAAGCTTGGCGCCTGAAGGCGCCAAGCTCATCTTGCACTACCTTTGAATTATCATGGTCAAGCCATCTCTTGTAACTGGTGCTACATGGTCGTTGGGTAGCACCTTCAAACTTTCGGAAATGCGGCCGTGGTGTTTCATGGGTTCAACTTTGCACGACAGACGATGCCGAGATGTTGTGTATGAGACTCGTGGGCCATTTCAGAGCTGTGTTAAAATAAATAAATAAATAAATAAATAAATAAATAAATAAATAAATGTGCGGGCCAGGGGGAGGGGAGGGGGGGGGGGGAGGGCGGTTGAAACAGGCGTGCTTAAAACAGACGTAGACCAGGGGATCAAATAACGACGTGGATGTAAACAATAAAATCTTCTATAAAGGTTTTCTTTTATTGTTGTTGGTTTTGTTAATTTTTTTGTTAATTTTTTTTTTGGGGGGGGGGGGGGAGGGATTGTTGAAACAGGCGTGCTTAAAACAGACGTAGAGACGTATACCAGGAGATTAAATAACGACGTGGATGCAAACAATAAAATCTTCCATAAAGGTTTTCTTTTCATGGTTGTTGGTTTTGTTAATTGTTGTTTATACCTTTTTTTGTGTGTCTCACGGGCACATATAGTGTCTTTACTGGAAAGTCCACCAGGTGTATCTGTAAGTGACCCTTTGGATAATCCACACAATAAAGGTTGTACAACAACGGCAACAACAACAACAACACCACTAACAATTCAAACAACACAGTGGTTTCCTCAAAGGCAGTACATTAAAATACACTGACTTTGGTTTCTTCTACAAAAATACAGTCAACGTTGCTCATTTACAGACTTATAACATCAATATTTATAATAATATTTACGATAATAAAAAAATAGGTTTAGACGCCTGGCATCTGGCATTTTGTCATGTCCGATGTATACAGTATTTATGAGCAGACGGCGTGTCGGACTGATCTAAAGCACAGTGTGTATTAGCCCATATCATACTGAGGCTAAAAGGTTTAAATTTGTACACTGCCATATATATATATGCAAGCTACAATATAGTACTTACAGATAAGGATATAGACCAATGGCTTTAGTTCAAGGGTCGTGCGAGAATAGCTTGGTGCCTAGAGGCGCAAGCTATTCTAGCACCACCCTTGAACTATTTTAGTCAAACTTATTTCAAACACTGGTGTATTCCGAATGATAAGGATCAAAATCAATATTTATAATAATATTTACCATAATATAAATAGGCTAAGACGACTGACATCTGGTATTTTGTTACATAGATGTATACTGTATTTTATGGCCAGACGGCGTGTCGGACTGACCTAAAGCTAAGGACGTTATGGCACAGTGTGTATTAGTCTTGACAGATTGCAGAGGAGGCGAGGGTCAGGGAAAGGTGCGGACAGACACCTGTGAGACATTACCACGCTAACTCGCTGCAAAGCGCATGTGAAAAACCACAGCAAAAGACATTCTTAATTTAAAGAACAGAACAGGACAGGAAACGTTTAACCCTTTGGCTGTCGGCAGCGGTTTTTGTCACGATGATTCCTGCAGGAAAGGTCGTGACAAAAACCACTGAACGTACCGACAGCCAAAGGGTTAACACGTATTCAGCACTGAGAGTGATACAAAACAACCTGAGATGAATTGACCATGATAATTCAAGGATGGTGCCAGAATAGCTTGGCGCCTGGAGGCGCCAAGCTATTCTGGCACCATCCTTGAATTATCATGTTCGAACAGTCTACCGAACCGTGAATATTATCCCCTGAGGGCTATTCCCAAACTGGCTTTTCGACCTTTGGGTTCAACGCGTGAAACATTATTTTGTAAAGCTCGAAGCGCATGTTTGTATGTTTCTAATATAAGAATGATTTACATCGGCTAGAAATCATAACACTAATATCATCCTTAAATATTAATATCATACGAAACTAATGAGAGATACTCCTCCAACAAAAGGCAGTTGTTAACTTTATATCTTGTTTTTAGCCCTCATAGTTTTTCCTTAACCCTTTAAGTGCTGACACAGACTGTTTCTGGAAACTTCGTTAATACAAGACAAGACAAACAAACAAAAACACCCAACTAAAACCTGGATGTAGGAGGAACTTGGATTCAAAGTGGTATCATCAAGAGGCATAGATCTTCATAAGGCCCCGCAACTGCGGGGGCTCATGAGGATCTATACCTGCTGCAGTTGGATGGTGTTCACCTTTTCTCGGCAATGAACGTTAACACGCAGTAGGCCCTTCCTCTATACAGAGCTTTGACAGAAAAGGCAAAGAAGAAGAAGCACAGGACTTTGGAAGCAAAGTTACGTCCTCTGAAGGGGGGCAATCGAAGAATTTTTGGCCAAGAGTTTCGTCGCATCGTCCATCCCCCCCCCCCCCTTCCCCCCCCCCCCCCCCCCCCGCTTCCGCCCCTCCCCCCCCCCCCCCCTCTGTGGTAGCGCATCCCATTGACGCTCGGAGTCAGGGGCACATAATTCGTGGCTTTCCTCACCCGTGTGGGAGAAGCAAAGGGTGTGCACCAGAGGCACTTATTCTCTGACGGGACTGACTTCTGCCAAGTAGGTGCGAAACACGTGTTGAATTTGTCGCGCCGGCCTGACATGCCGACACCGGGCTTTGTTGTCAAAACTGAAACGTGTCGCCAGGTTAACAGTCGTTTCGTCGGCGCCCAACACTTTCCCTTCAATGGCAGTGACTCTCTCTCTCTCTCTCTCTCTCTCTCTCTCTCTCTCTCTCTCTCTCTCTCTCTCTCTCTCTCTCTCTCTCTCTCTCTCTCTCTCTCTCTCTCTCTCTCTCTCAGAACGCCAGTTTTTTTTTTAATAATAATTATTATTATTATTTTAATTCGCCTATTGTGTTCGTTAATTTTTTCCTTGTTATTTTTTCTTTGTATGGTGCGTTTGGTTCCCTGCTGTGTTTTGTTTTGTGTACAGGACAGCTTGTCAGACAGGCATTGAGTTACCTATTAGCTTTATCCTGCAATCAGATTTATCATCTCTGCCCTGTGACGCCAAAAGCCCTGTGATGCCGTAAGGCGGTAAGGAAGTCGAACGTCGGAGATGAAAGTCGTCTAAGGATCATAGCGTAAGCGTCCATAATCCAGACCAAAAAGGTGACTGCCACGCGTGTAAAATGCGAAAAAAACAACAACAAACAATCCCAACAAAGAAAGAAACACGCTGAGAAAGAACAAGTACAACACATTTTATTACATTTTAGGGTAAAACTGTTGTCAAAATGGACATGCAGACAAGCAAACAAGCCACTACTTATCGTGTCCCTAAATTAGAGAATAACTCTGTGTTTATACATCTGGCTAAAGAACAAGACAAGCTGTGAATTGTTCAGATTAAATTAATGAGCTGTGCTGTACTTGTCCTTTCTAAACGTGTCTTTTTTATAACCTTCTTAAGCGTCGACCCTCTCCCTGACATGAACAAAATACGCATACAGCGCAGAAACAAATTGCAAAGAGGCATGACATAGAGAGGTCTACAATAGGTGTATATGACTGCGCGAAAAAACCGCAAGAGGTATAGATCATCATGAGCCCCCGCATAATTATGCGGGGGCTCATGAGGATCTATGCCTCTTGCAGATGGATAGCAATCGACACAAGAAATTTTCGGGATCTCTTTTGCATTTCTTGGGTCGCGCGCAGGAAGTTCGAGAAGGCGAGGTGGTGGAAGAAAGAGAAGGAAAGAATTGGTGGGGGTGGGGGTGGGGGGTGGTTTGCGAGGTTTTAAGTATTTGTCAGCTGCTGAATCCGGCACTGCACAGACCAGGGGGGGGGGGGACGGGCAGGGGGGGTGGGTGGGGGGAGAGGCCTGGAGGACGGGACGGGAGACGGAGTCAGGAATTTCGAAACCGTTAGCTAGGCATCAGGATTCTAAATCTTCTCCAAATTCGATTTGCACTTTTTCCTGTGCAAGTTTTTGCAACCCGTACATCAACATTCACCTTCTCTCTTTTTTTTTTTTTTTTTTTTTTCTCAAAACTTAGCATTTGCTCGCTGGAGACTTGCCGTCATAGCTGAGTATTCGTATACACGACGTCTCGAAAAAGTTCAGTCAGACACTCTTTCTGTTTAAAAGGAACAATGTTGTAAATTTCTAAATCTCTCTGTCAGCACTCTAAACAACATATAACTTTATATATATAATATTCAGAATTACATGTATAACTGCATTCATCATATTTCGATAAGATGTACATGACATGTATCTTTTTGAGAGTTTCAAGATATTCCTAAACTCCAAAAGGGGGACCCACATTAGTCCACGTTTCTCGCCAGCCACATAGAGAATTTCGAATAATTATAACCCCACCAGCGAGGAGGGGGGGGGGGAGGTAAGGGGGGGGGGTGGGGGGAGGGGGTGTCCGAATTATTGTGTTGTTGTTACCACAAGTAACTGTATGTACGAATTGTGTTAGTGTTAACTCATTCTGCCCGCGTCACGCCACAGCAAAATATGGCTCGACCATGATATTCTACCACCACCCTTGAACTATCATGGTCGATCTGTCTCATGAATTGTAATGCAGTCCTCAGACTATAACTCCAAAATGGGAGTATTTCGTACCTCGGGCACAATGAGTTAAAAGCGGCGATGTACAGGCGACGTGCTTATAACAAGATCGTATATATATATTTGTTTTCATCCCTACGTCACACGACCACTCCACCAGTCGCTTTAGAGCAAACCATACCATGTGACCGTGATAAACCCTTGTAGCAACTTTTTGTAGCCCTCTTTCTGACGCGTCTTAGATGCCAGTTTTGTTCTATAAAAGATCAAACGTCCTAAAGTACAAAGTTACTTAGTGTTGTTCGAAACAGGCGCACTACTGGAGACGGCAACGTCATGGAATATTTTAAAATTACGTCATAAGTCTATTATGTATAAATGTATTTTCCTTTTACGTCAGTCATGTCTGGCGGGATCCAGATCGGAAGATTTCCTTTTGATTTCTTACGAAAATAGTGGATGAATGAAAACAAATACGTTATTGGTAGCAGGGCCTTGCTGCACGGACCCTTGTAGGCCTTCGGGAGGTCAACAGAACCATTGTACCCCGAAGGCGTACCGTACTACGCTAACCGTAATTTTCACAGACAATTATGTGGTCAGGGCCTCTGAAAATGCGCTGTTACAAAGTTTTCTTATGTCCGACCTTTATTTACTAACTGGAGACGTGCGGCATTCGGATACGCGGTTATTCAACCGCGCATCCGAATGCGGCACGTCTCCAAGAAGTTAACCCTTGGGCTGTCGGTAGCGGTTTTTGTCGCGATGATTCCGACAGGAATCTTCGCGACAAAAACCGCTACCGGCAGCCAAAGGTTTCAGCGCGAAGCAGACTGCATGTTTCCCTAACCATATACTTAGGCACAGTGTTCCGTACACGGAAAAAAGCATCAGAAATATGAAATCTACGATGACAAAAACAGTGCCAGTTCTAGATTGCCCGCGTTAGCTTCTCACGCCCCCCCCCCCCCCCCCCCCCCCCCCCCCCCCCCTCCCCCCATCGCTACTCTACTCTCTCTCCTCTCACTCTGGCCAATCCCAATCGCCGGGGGGGGGGGGGGGGGGGGGAAACAAAACAAAAAAACCGACACTCCTTGACACATGATCACTATAATAAGCAAAAATGCCTCCTAATCTTACCCTCCCTAACGGTAACAAGGTCTAACACTTGGTACTTGGTACAGAGTATAGATAGGTTCAATTTATCCGTCGCCTGTTAGTCCGTCTGGCAAACGCATATGAAAAAAAAAAAATCTTTATATTTTCTAGGTCGGATTGCATTAAATGTCTAGCAAACGTACATAAAACAAAAAACTTTACAGTAGCTAGGTCGGATTTTATTATGTGTGATCATTGGTCTTACTCTTAGTTTAGTTTATGGTTGGTATTCTGATCGGTGTGTCAAAACTAAAAGATCGACAGCAAATGCTTGTAATCGAAGAACCAAACAGAGAACATCCCAACGAAGACGGAAAGAAACACCCTTAGAAAAGACAGTTACAAACACAAGTGTGTTATAACTGTCTTTTCTTAGCGTGTTTCTTTCTCCGTCGCCTTTTACTCAGGCTGGCAAATTTACACGAAAACAATCTTTATAGTAACTAGGTCGGATTTTATTATGTGAAATCATTATCGGGGGTTCTTTCTCCGGGTACTCCGGTTCTTCCACCCCCACCCCCCTCCCCCCACCCCCCCCCCCACCCCCACACTTTGGTACCGGTCTCAGGCCACTTTACAAATTTCAAAAATAAGCGATCAAAAAATCTCTGTAACTTCAGTAGCTGAACTGGCCCTTCGTCTGTCTTGTACTGTGTTTGTCTTAAATGGCGTAAATCCGTGTCTGTTACGTGAGTGTGTGTGTTGGGTTTCAGTTCGCGGCGCTTTGAGTCGATTTGCCCAAAAATTGAGAAAAAGCGCCTATATAATAACAGTATTATTATTATTATTATTATTATTTATTACTCTTACACTAGTTTAGCTTATGGTTTGTATTCTGATCGGTGCATCAAAACAAACAGATCGAAAACAAAATACATGTAATCAAGGAACCAGCCAGTGAACATCCCAACGAAGAGAGAACCACGCTTACAAAAGACAGTTACAACACTATTGTGTTGTAACTGTCTTTTTCCTAGGCGTGTTTCTTTCTCCGTTGCGACGTTCTCTGCACTGCACGCGCTTGAAGAACCAAACAGAGTAAGGACACTCCCAAACTCCTAGAGACAACTTCACTCTGTGAAAGCAAAAAATGTTAAGTCCATTTTCATATAAGCGAGATTTTCATATTATTACAATCAAAATCTCGCTTTTCACAAAAATGAACTTACTGCCTTTTGCCTTCTCAGGGCGCAAGCATCCTTTCCGTAACCCATTACATCTGAGGCTTTTTTTTTTTTTTTAAATTGCTACGAAAAATGCAGAATTACAGATCTGAAGATAGATCAACCATTTTAGGACAAGGGTGGTGTCAGAATAGCTTGGCGCCTCAGGCGCCAAGCTATTCTGGCACCACCCTTGTCCTAAAATGGTTGATCTATCTAGGCGCCAAGTTATTCTGGCACCACCATTGAACTATCATAGTCAAATTTATTTCAAGCAATAGTGTAGCAGGATGAAAAAGGGGTAAACAGTGTCGCGGATCAAAAAAGAACATGGAGTGCGGTGCAAACTTTATTGCAGTCTCAGTGGATGTCCCCTGCGGTAATTAGTCAAAATTAACAAAATCAGATGGCGGCAGAGCATAACGACATCATATCTGTGTGCCGGTCTGTGAATTTTAACCTTACCGCTTCGAGCCGTAAGATCCAAAATCACAGACCGGCACAGTCACAGAAAAAAAAATTTTATGCGTCATCTACAAGTCTAGACAGACGACTGGATCGACCATGATAGTTCAAGCGCAGTGCCTGATTGGCTTGGGCCTGGAGAGGCGCCAAGCCAATAAGGCACTGCCCTTGAGCTGTCACGGTGTAGTTTGTCCGCAAAGACTTGAACGCAATGTTTAACGCCGCGATTTTAGACATCGGCATTTGTTGCTGTAACTATCTAAAGACAGAAGAGGCACAACAATGAGACATCACGGTCCATTTTGGTTGCAAATTTACCAATTCCCAACAATAAAATAAACACGCTTAGAAAGGGAAAGCTGATGAAAATTTATCAAATTTTCATGCTAAGCCCCTTTTTAAAAGTTTAAATAGGCCCTGCAGACAAAATGCAATGTTCTACTTATTTTTGTTCGGCGTAAAGCGCACTCCGTACACTGAGAGAGATATTATCTAATAGTGCACTGTCTATATATCTGTCTGTCCTTTTGAAAAGTTTCACCCGTTCAGTGTCAGTTGACGCAGACTACGTTTCTACATTATTTTGTTAATTCGATGCAAAAATGTATTAACTTGTCAGGAACGTGGATTCAAAGTTGTCTCAGGAAGAGGCATAGATCCTCATGAGTCCCCGCAAATGCGGGGGCTCATGAGGATCTATACCTCTTGCACTTGGGTGGTGTTCAGATTTTCTTGGCACTGAACGGGTTAACTCATTCTACCCCAACACCGAAATCCTAAAATTTTGCCGTTGTCCTCTGGTGCAGTGCAGGACGTAGATCGACCATGATAATTCAAGGGTGATGCCAGAATAGCTTGGCGCCCATAGGCGCCAAGCTATTCTGGCATCACCCTTGAATTATCATGGTCGATCCTTATCTTCCTGTGGTGGGTCTGGGGTAGAATGAGTTAATAAAATGTGTTGTACTTGACCTTTCTAAAACTTTTGTTTAATTTTTTTTTAATTAATTTATTTATTTATTTATTTGCTTGGGAGTGGGGGTGGGGTGGGGTTTTTTTTTTTCTTTCCCGTTTACACCCTCGGCAGTCACCTTTTTAATCTGGCTTTTTATTTTTTAAAGACAATTTTGCACGCAGTGTATTGAACGCGATTCTAAAATGTACCATTTGGCGCTGGAGATGGAATGCATTATGAAACACACACACCAAACAAAATAGCGCCCGAGGACTTCACAAAAATATCATATCCATAATTATAAACAAGGCGTCTGTTAACAATGAGGAACTCATTTGAAAATACAGTCAACATTAGCGGCGGAACTGTATCTGTTAAACAATTAACAACAAACATCACAATCGTGGCTGTTATAATACACTTTTATTTCCCTTAACTCATTCTACCACAGGACCAATATCCCCAAATGTGTAAGTTGCCCTCCGGTATTACAATTGTAGAGACAGACCAAGTATGATAATCCAAGGGTGGTGCCAGAATAGCTTGAATTATCATGCTCGACCCATGTCTTGCTGTGGTGTGTCACGGTGCTGAATAAGCTAACACTTAGGGATAAATTAGAATATTTACAACAATCTGATCTGCTGTATCCGAAGTTTGCGATGGATGGATGGATGGATGGATGGATGGATGGATGGATGGATGGATGGACAGACGAACGGTGGGGGTGGGGTGGGTAGGATGGTAGGCGCTTGGGTGGCTGGATTGCTGGATGACTGGATGGGTCGGCATCCGGGCGGACGGACGGACAGATGGGTGGCTGGAAGGATGCATGGATCACCATGAATAACCTTACGGACCTCAAGAGCCGTAAAGTCCAAAATCACAGACCATCATACAATTAACCCTTTGGCTGTATGTAGCGCTACCGACAGTAAAGGGTTAATCACAAACATATCTAGATCACCAGGAGCCGCAAGGTCCAAAATCACAGGCCAGCACGCGTATATATATATATATATATATATATATATATATTATATATATATATATATATATATATATATATATATATATATATATATATAAATCACGGTGGTCGGTCACACACTGGTTGTCTCCCTCGGTTCGCTACCGCGGAGCGGTAGCGAATCAAGAGAGACAACCAGTGTTGAACGGTCAGCGGATGCACCATTGACATTTCAAACAGCTGCCGTGCCCGCGGCCTGCCCTGCCACAGCACCCAATTTGTGGTGGACAGATTTTATCTCTGACTATTCAGTACTGAGAAGCGGGCATCAAGCTTTCTACACCCCAGGCCAACGCCATCCATCTTGAAGCAGCATAGATCTGCAGACAAAGTCACCCCCCCCCCCCCCCACCCACCCCCAAAGCGAGACCATAGGATGACCATTGCACAGAGATTGGAAACTGCAGATTCAGTCTTTCACGGACTGAACTTCCATGAAAGACAATCTGCAGTTTTCAATCTCTGTGCAATCGTCTGGAAGACTCATTTTTCCCCAGGCCTGTGGACACTTCTGTTGACAATGCCAGGCAGCGCTTTCTTTTGTAACTCTGCCTATTTTCTTTCTTTTTTTTTTTGTCTAATATCACCAATGTGTGAAAAGACGTTAAATAAATTCCTTCCTTTCTTTTTTTACTCCCCCTGGTGGGCCACGAGCATGTTCATTTACATGGAAGTAGTTTGCTCTATTAGAGTGGACAAAATTATCATCATTATCGTCTTATATTTCCTCTACCACAAAAAGATGGCGACTAGAAATTTTAAAATGTTTCCCTACCCTGACTTTCTGACGCCATGGCTTCTTTTCTCATCAAACACCTTTTGAGAAAATTCGTCAGTTTCTTAATACTCAGCCTCTCCATACTTTATGGAGAGGCAATACTGCACACCTAACTCGTGTAGCTTTTTGGGGGGATAGGTGTGTTCGGTGTCAGTTCATTCAGTCTGATTCAGTGGCCTGATCGCAGACTTAGTTATAAATGCACGTGTATGATCCTCACTTCGACAAGACGTGCGGCATCCGGATACGCGGCTTACGATCCTCACTTCGACAAGACGTGCTGCATCCAGATACGCGGTTTTGAGGCGCGTATCCGAATGCAGTACGTCTTGTCGAAGTGAGGATCGTACACGTGCATTACAAAATCTGCGACTGATCAGGCCACTGGCGAAAAAAAAAAAAAAAGAAAAAAAAAAAAGGGAAGGCAGAGAGGGAACAGGCCAAAGGTCAGGCGTGGAAACGAGACCCGGCCAGTGCGCCACACCCCGGTGTTTCAGAACACAATAGCGTTCGGCTTCCTACCATTCTTCTTTATTTCTTTCTGGCAATGGAATGTACACCGTGTCACAGGGGGCAGGCATTCTGGCAGCAGAACACCCCAGACAATGTTTCACGACGAACGATGGCAATGAACAAACAAATTAGATACTGGTAACAGGACAGCGAAGGACAATTTTCGCGATGAACGATGGCAAAGAAACAAACAATTAGATACGTGTAATAGAACGGCGCCGGACAATGTTTCACAATGAAAAATGACGACGTAAAAAAAGAAAAAGGCGATTAGGCCGTCCAATACGCCAAGGAAGTCGAATTAACACTTTCACACTTAGTAAAATTAATGTCATGATCATTGGTCTTTGATAAGAAAGTTTCAACGAAGAAAGAAACACGCTTAGAAAAGACAATTACAACGATTTTTTTGTACTTGTCTTTTCTAAGCGCGCTTCTTCCTTCGTTGGGGTGTTCTTTGCATTTTTTTGCACGTTCAGCAGTCACCTTTTGAGTCTGGTTTTAAATGGTATATATGACGCAGAGTTACTAGCGCTTTTTCCTACCTACCTCCCCAGTTCGCAAAGGCCATCGGGCCGAAGTTGGCCTCAATGGGCCCGCGCACGAATGTGCGCGGGCCCACAGCGGCCCACTTCGGCCCGATAGCCTTCAGCGCACTGTTTGGAACATAATTGCTAGCAGCTATCTCCTTTAGTTTCATTTTTCACCCTAAAGCACCTCAGTATGTAAGGCCGACCAGATCGCAATGATCATTTTTTTTTTTCAAAGCGGGATTGGTTTAGGTCTGTACAGCCGGACCATTATAGTGTCCGCAAAGACTAGGGCATGTTGAAATTTCAACTCAAGTCAGTTGCAAGGAATACTGACACTGAAAGTACCTTAGATATGTGGTAGACTATTGCGCCACTCATCAGTTCAATCACATTAATTACGACAGACTTGTAAAAACAGTCGTCAAGAGAAAGAATAAAAATAATATAATATAACCTTTAAGGTTCAAAATTTACACACAACATTAGAAAGAAGGAAGAAGGATTTTCACGTAAGAACACCTTTAGATATTCTCCCTATTAACTTTACCTCCAACATCCTTTTTTTTTTTCTTTTCTTTTCAAAACTGAATAACTCCAAAATCCTCTTTTTTTTTCAAAAACTGAAAATGAACATGAATGAACGTTTTAGTCATACAAGAAATTCATATTTCGTTGGGAGTATCTTAACTTTGATTTTCCTTTTAACTCTACATAAATCTGCAAGGAGCATTGATCGTTATGAGCTCCGATGGGCTTCGGGGACCACAGAAAATCTGTGCAGTCATGTTAGCACAATTTATATCGTAAATCCCCACACGGATGGGCCATCAGTTTTTAATCTACGTCTAGGGGCGCAGGTGTGTTTCGATTACAGTTCTGCGTGCTGTGAGCTGGTCTGTGAGTTTGGACCTTACGGGCCGTAAGGTCCAAACTCAAAGACCAGCACACAACACGCATCTGCGGGCCGGAAAGCTTGTACAGGCGCATGACATCATCATCATCACCCTGACTGACTGGGGTCTCAGCGGTTCACGGATAATTCGGCTAAAAGATAAGGTTGCCTCTTCACATCAGACGAGAGGGAAAGACCTTATGTGAACGTTCGTATGATCTTTTCCAGACGTGGGGTTGGTTGGTTGGTTTCTTGTGTAAGCATACATTGCTTAACACACTTTGAGTGTCGGTAGCGGTTTTAGTCGCGATGATTCCTGTCGACTAAAACCGCTACCGACACCCAAAGGGTTAATGTTCGGACAGCAACGAGACTTTCTCAGGACGTGCGAACGTACAGCTGAAAATCATATACCAGCACTTTTTTTTTTTTTTTTTTAAAGCGCATCGTGGTGTAAAGCAGTCAAAAACTCTACGATTCTCAGGCAGATAATAAAATCCCGGTGCATAAGGGATGCCACAAGGTGCGTCCTTATTAGCATTTCACATTCGTGTATCTGTGGAATCCGTTTGATATGGGATAAGGCTTTCGTGTTCTTGAAGCAATAATGTTTGTTATCATAATCAACATATGTGCCAGCCAGATAAGGAATGGATACCCTGTTTTTTTATTTATTTTTTTTAATTTTTTATTTTTTTTATTTTTAAAGAAGAAATAAATAAATAAATTCACGCATGTATACATGTCTTAAATCAATACTTACATAAACATGAATCCCGTGTCTGCTATTTACGATACCGTTCAGCGGAAAAGACGCGTAACTAAATAAAATCCAGAATCCAGTACAAAGTCTGCGTGATCTGTTACAACATTATCTCTGGTTATGCCCGCCATACCTATCTGATCTAGTCCAGCTTAACCCATACCATTCTGAGGCAAAAAGCTTCTAATCTGTACACTGCCATATGCATGCTACATTATAGTACTTACAGATAAGGATATACACCAATGGCTTTAGTTCAAGGGTAGTGCCAGAATAGCTTGGCGCCTATAGGCGCCAAGCTATTCTGGCACTACCCTTGAGCTATTGTAGTCACACTTATTTCACACACTGGTGTATTTCGAATGATAAGGGTTAACACGCCGTCACGCTCACTACGCTCTGCTTCAGAAACCCGCATCCCAAGACCTAAAAAGAACTCAGGGCTATCGTGCTTTTTTGTGCTCTGGCCGTGTTACATGGAATTCACTCCCAGCTGATGTGCGCCCACGAGCCATAAATTTCTGTTTTTAAATCGAAACTTAAAACTCATTTCTCCCTGGCTTATATCTAAGGACACTTTCCACCTGTTCCACATGACTGCATTACAACCGTGTGTGTGTGTGTGTGTGTGTGTGTGTGTGTGTGTGTGTGTGTGTGTGTGTGTGTGTGTGTGTGTGTGTGTGTATGTGTGTGTGTCTAGCATTAGTTTGTTTTCAGTTGTAATTTGTATCATCTTGTTTTCTGTATAGATTATGTCTTGGTATATTTTAGTGAAACGTGTAAAGCGCCTAGAGCACCTATGGTGATTAGGCGCTATATAAATTGACATTATTATTATTATTATTAACTATGCGTCTTTTTACGCCGAACAGTATAGTCAGCAGCAGTCAAGGGGGTGAAATACACACATCAATACATATACAAAATACTTCTGCAGCACCAAGCGAACTTCAACTCCGTAGTTTTCAATACAAATCACACCATTCTAAAATAAGTTGACATTCTTTATGATGGCGCGATAAGACAGAACAGATTTTCCATAATCCCGCTCAGTTTATCCCAACTGATTGACCCATTACGAACCTGTGGCTGATTTTCACAAATTTGTTTATTGTCCTATGAAGGCTGCAGTACAGATTAGGACATAGATCAAGCATTTTAGTTCAAGGGTGGTGACAGAATAGCTCGGCGCCTCAGGCACCAAGCTATTCTGGCACCACCCGTGAACTATCATGGTCAAATTTATTTCCAGCAATGGGTGTATCACGATGAAAAGGGTTAGCAGAATTCAGAACATGCAAAACCTCAAATCCACAGTTTTGCGTCGCTGGTGTGAACTTGACAGTGACCATACAACAGAACACATTTTGAGCGACCGCCCTTACGGGAGATGGCCTGGCATTACGGACCATCGTTCAGGTGACTGTCGCCACCTAAATGATGTTCCTTAACTCATTCTACCCCAGACACACCACAGCAAGATATGGATCGACCATGATAGTTCAAGGGTGATGCCAGATAGCTTGCGCCCATGGGCGCCAGCTATTCTGGCATCGCCTTGAACTATCATGGTCACTCGGTGTCCTGCACTACAATGCAGTCTTCAGAGGACAACGGCAAAATTTTGGGATTTCGGTGATGGGGTAGAATGAGTTAATGCCAGGCGATACTTTTCGCCCTCAAGACTTCTCTTGTGCGAGCACGGTTGCTCAAAACAGATCCTGCTGTAGGACTAAAATTACGATGAATAATGTTTTACTTTACGGGTGTCGTTTGATCACCGTTTCATATATGCGAGTACATTTTCACGCCAAATTTGTATACTTTTAATTTTAAAGCTTTGTTATATATACAGATTACAGTACCAACACAATGTCAGCAACATGTTACAGTTGTTACTTGTTAACGCTGTTATAATTCATAAAAATTTTTAAACCTTGAAGTGTGTGGTGATTTTGCCATTTGTTTTGTTTTTCAATTTTGGAAAACGGAAAGCATAATTAGTTTGTAGATATAAAATATGTCATCGTAGACATTTAAATGATAGTTCATAATAATACAATTTATGCTTGTGTTTTGCTGCACTGGAATAGCTTGCAAAGAATGACTGTAATAAAATCGACACCAAGAAAAATTCATTGGTTTTAATTTAACAATGACGCGACCAAGCTATTCTGGCATCACCCTTGAACTATCATGGTCGATCTGTGTCCTGCACTGCAATGCACTCTTCAGAGGACAACGGCAACATTTTAGGATTTCGGTGTTGGGGTAGAATGGGTTAACAGAGAAGAACGCAACGGAGAAAGAAACACGCTTAGAAAAGACAGTTACGACACAAGTGTGTGGAACTCGCTGCCAACGGAAATGCGGAATCTGCCCACATTGTCACAGTTCAAGGCTCACTTAAAGACTTTTCTTTTTTGTCGGGCATTTAACACTTAGCTCATATATAGCTAACTGTTGACTGACTGCCACCTATTCTGATCCCAGAGGAAGTGAATGTAAGGTGTGAGGAAGGGATGGGGTGGTTTAAAGTAGTGTATAATTGTGCGTGTGTGTCTGAGAGAGAAAGGGTGTGCTGTTGTGCATGCGCAGTGAGTCCAGTGTTTTCCTGGAGAAGAGCGCTATACAAGAACTATGTATTATTATTATTATTACAATTTATTAATATTTGGGGTAAATATTCTTCTTCAAAATAGACAAATAAACAAGTAGAATTTAGTCGCCACTTATCTAATCAGCGAAAAATAAAAATAAATGTGTTGTAACTGTCTTTTCTAAGCGTGTTTCTTTCTCCGTTGGGTTCTAAAACGCTTGGCAGTCGCCCCTTTTTTTTTTTTTTTTTTTGGGGGGGGGGGGGGGGTTGTGTGTTTGTTTGTCTGGATTTGATATTTTAACGAATTTATATTTATTGTATTTATTGCAAAGTAATGCTTAGAATGATTCTAAGCATTACTTTGCTAGGGTGACTTATCAGACTGATAGTTCTGTAGTTCTGGCACTGTTTCAGGTTTCCTTTCTTGGGGAGCGGGATCACTAGAGACTGTGTCCATTCTACTGGCCATTTCTTTTGCTCCCAGATCTTTTGACAGAGTGTAGTGAGGACCTTCGTTGTTACTTCTCCTCCATGTTTCAACAGTTCAGCAGGTATGTTGTCTACACCTGGAGACTTACCTCCCTTCAGGCTGCGTACGGCTGCTTCCACCTCTTCAGCTAACACTGGCAGGTCTTCAGCCTTCCTGGCCCCAGCCTGGTTGTTTTGGAGGATGCTGGTGTCTGGCTCAGCCTTGTAGTTATACAAGTCTCGGCAGTACTCAGTCCATCTGTTTAGTACAGCAGTGTTTTCCGTAAGGAGTTGGCCGCTGCTGTCTTCGATGACTGTGGCTGTTCGCTGTTGAGTCTTGGTGAGGGTCCTTAGCGTTTCATAAGCCTTCTTGCTGTTGCCGTTTGCCATGCCCTCTTCCACGCTACAACACTGGTCTTCAATCCAATCTTCTTTGGCTTCTTTCATCCTCTTCCTGATCTTCTTGTTGACAAGTCTGTACTTGTTTGCTGATGTGAGGTCTTGGCCTCTCTTTTTCTTCCAGGCTCTCCTCTCATCACAGAGATCGAGGATGTCATCGGTGACCCAGGGCTGTTTGCGCTTCCTCTGCTTCCCCAGCACTTCTTCTGCTGTAGAAAGTAACACCTCTTTTATATTTCCAGCAAGGGTGTCTACGTCGCAGTCCAAAGTAGCCAAGGCTGCAAATCTGCCTCCCACCTGGGCTTGGCTGGAACTGTCATCAGCTGCACCCCCGTGTCAAGCAGACTAATCTCCATCCGCATCTCCGCCCGACCGCACAACATCACTATCATTCAAGTATACGCTCCAACAGCAGATCATGATGATGAAGAATTAGAAGAATTTTACGAACAACTGGACAACATCATCAAGAAAACACCTAAGAAAGACATTCTGACTGTCCTCGGTGACTGGAATGCAAAGATCGGCCCTGACGCCTACCAACAATGGGCAGGAACAGCTGGCAAGTTTGGCCTTGGAGAAACAAACGACAGAGGCCTGCGACTTTTAGAGTTCGCACAGAGTCACCGTCTCACCGTTGCTAATACCCTCCATCCACACAAGAAGTCAAGAACAGTGACATGGCAATCGCCAGGAGGCCTGGTCCATAACCAGATTGACTTCATCTTGCTGCCTCGACGATTCAAATCCAGCATTAACAAAGCACAAACGAGGTCCTTTCCTGGCGCTGATATTGGCAGCGACCACAACCTCGTCCTTACTAGCCTCAAGTTGAAGCTGGCATTGAAACGAGATAGCAAGAGCCCTCGCTGGACAGGATATGGCGAAGTAACTCCATCAGCTTCACCATCAAGTACAGGCTTTACAAGTCCCTCGTAGTGTCTATTCTACTCTACGGCTGTGAGACTTGGACACTGCTTGCAGACTCAGAAAAGAAAATCCAGGCCTTTGAGAACAAGTGCCTGAGGAAGTTGCTCCGCATCTCGTACCGCGAGCACAAAACCAACGAATATGTACGGAGCATCGTCACCTCCCTGGTGGGCCCACATGAACCTCTTCTGGCAACCGTGAAACGGCGCAAGCTTGCTTGGTTTGGCCACGTGACCCGACACAACACCTTGTCCAAGACTATCCTCCAAGGCACTCTCGAAGGAAGTCGTCGGCGAGGTCGTCAGAGAAAGAGTTGGGTCGCAAACATAAAAGAATGGACCGAACTCGAGATGCCAGACTTGCTTGCCACCGCCCAAAATAGAACTCAGTGGAGAGCACTGTCTGTTGCTGCTGCCTTTCAGTCCCCCCAACGCCCAGTTCGGGCAAGGGACTGATGATGATGATGATGAATGCTTAGAATCATTCTCAACCGCCTCAAAACTTTCGCCGAGGAACTGCTGGCAGAAGAACAGGCTGGCTTCAGAGTTGGAAGAAGCACTGTAGAGCAGATTTTCAACTGCCGCGTCCTGATCGAGAAACATCTGCAGCATCAGCGCGAACTCTACCACAACTTCATTGATTTCAGGAAAGCATTTGATCGCGTCTGGCACGACGGACTCTGGCAAGTCATGAGATCGTTCAACATAGAGGAGGGACTGATCCAAATGATAGAAGCGCTTTACAAGAACGCCTGCAGCACGGTTCTACTTAACAATCAGTCAGGCGAGTTCTTCAGGACGACGATCGGTGTCCGTCAAGGATGCCTGCTCTCTCCTGTCCTTTTCAACATATTCCTGGAGAAGATCATGCAGGAAACCCTCCACGACCACCATACTTCAATCTCTATTGGTGGCAGATCCCTGTGCAATCTTCGATTCGCAGACGACATTGACCTCATGGCAGGCAGCAATAGTGAGCTCCAAAACCTGACAGACAAACTTTCAAGTAGCGCAGGGTCTTATGGCATGGAGATCAGTACGGATAAAAGCAAAGTGATGATCAACACCACAAGCGACAGCAGCAGCAACATTCACATGAACGGCCAGAAGCTAGAAGAGGTCAATAGCTTCAAGTACTTGGGAGCCACCCTGTCCAAAGACGGTAGTTGCATAGCAGAGATCCGTATCAGGATAGGTACAGCAACATCCGCAATGGCCAGGCTGGACAGGATATGGCGAAGTAACTCCATCAGCTTCACCATCAAGTACAGGCTTTACAAGTCCCTCGTAGTGTCTATTCTACTCTACGGCTGTGAGACTTGGACACTGCTTGCAGACTCAGAAAAGAAAATCCAGGCCTTTGAGAACAAGTGCCTGAGGAAGTTGCTCCGCATCTCGTACCGCGAGCACAAGACCAACGAATATGTACGGAGCATCGTCACTTCCCTGGTGGGCCCACATGAACCCCTTCTGGCAACCGTGAAACGGCGCAAGCTTGCTTGGTTTGGCCACGTGACCCGACACAACACCTTGTCCAAGACTATCCTCCAAGGCACTCTCGAAGGAAGTCGTCGGCGAGGTCGTCAGAGAAAGAGTTGGGTCGCAAACATAAAAGAATGGACCGAACTCGAGATGCCAGACTTGCTTGCCACCGCCCAAAATAGAACTCAGTGGAGAGCACTGTCTGTTGCTGCTGCCTTTCAGTCCCCCCAACGCCCAGTTCGGGCAAGGGACTGATGATGATGATGATGATATTTATTGTAACTGCTGACGTTTGTCGTTTTGTTTAGAAATTTGTTATGTTTGGAAGAAATCGTCTTTTCCAGGACAAAGAGGTTGACTTGAACATTATAACCCCCTATACCGATTCTGTGCTCTTTCTGTCCTTTTGGGTCTTACGACTCTAAGCCTAGACAGACAAAATCACAGATGAACAAATATCCATCTTAATGAAAACAAATTTTAACTCATTCTGCCCGCGACACACCACAGCAAGATATGGCTCGACCATGGTAGTTCAAGGGTGGTAGCAGAATAGCTTCTGCCACCACCCTTGAACTATCATGGTCGATCTGTCTTCTGAATTGTAATGCCGTCCTCAAGGGATAACTCCAGAATGTGGGTATTTCGTACCTCGGGCACAATGAGGGGACAAAGAAGACTCTAGCTATTAATTAGAAATGAATTTGAGATGCTGTGTTTGTTTGTTTGTTTGTTTACTTAGTGCCTTACTAATAATAATAATAATAATAATAATAATAATATAATAATAATAATAATAATAATAATAATAATAATATAATATAATAATAATAATAATAAATAATAATAATAATACTATTAATAATTATTATTATTATTATTATTATTATTATTATTATTATTATTATTATAGTGATGAGACTGCAAGAAGCCAATGTCGGCATCAATATAAAAGCCTAAATAATAATAATGTAATAATAACAATAACAATGATAACAGCGGTGAGTCTGCAAGAGGCCAATGTCAGCGTCATCAATTTAAAAAGCTTAAAACCCTGTTCTTTTTATCCATGCCAATAATAATAATAATAATAATAATAATAATAATAATAATAATAATAATAATAATAATAATAATAATAATAATAAGGAAACTTCAGGCCGTATTAATATTATTAACCCTGACGTTGAAGGCAAAAGACAATATGTCCATTTTTGTGAAAAGCGAGATTTTCATTGTAATACAACGAAAATCTCGCTTTTAGCAAAAATAGAGTTACTGTCTTTCACCTTCTTTCGGCTTCTGCTTCTATGAGTATGAAGGCGAAAGACAGCTGAATCCATTTCTTGCCCGTTTGGTGCCGAGAACATTTGAACACCACCCGACTGCAAGAGGTATAGATCCTCATGAGCCCCCGCAGTTGCGGGGGCTCATGAGGATCTATACCTCTTGCCGACTCCACTTTGAATCCAAGTTCATGGAACATGTAGGGTTTTGGTCTTAATTCAACGAAGATTGCAGAAACACAGCGGGGCAAAGTTTCGTTGGTGATGTTTACGTCAAAATAGTCAACTAGTTTCAAACTTTCAATACGTATTTCACAAAACTCACTGACAAACCTTCAAGTGTGTAATATACTGACGAGCAAGAGAAACGCGACATTTTGGGGGGAGGGGGGGGGGGGGGGAATCGTCGGAAACACAAAAGAATCGCGACAATTTTGGAAGTGTTTCCGATGATCCCAGAAAGGTTGCATTTCTTTTGCTCGTCGGTATACATGCATTTACTCTCTTCTACCCAACTCCTAAGGCAAAGAAACACATATATACATTGCATTATAAATTGATGCGGAAACAGATCGGACGAGGGGGTGGGGTGGGGGGTGGGGGTGGGTATGAGGGAGGAGAAGCAATAATAGTCAAAGTCAGGCGGTAATAGGAGAAAAATCACTCAAGCGCGGCGCCCCCTTTCGGCGTCGCTTCGCTGAATCGCCATCAAGGCGAACCTGCGCGTCAAGTTTAACAATGCGCGGTACGCAAAATCACACCCCACCGTCAACGTAGCTGTGTCTCCCTCGCTCTTAGGGTCATGTGATCGGAGATGGAACGACCTGGGCAGCTCAAGGGTGGCACTTTATAAGCTCGGATCCTCATAAGCCTACACAAATTCTACCCAACCGTCGAGTTAGAATATATAGTGTCTTCCTCACTTTTAGAGCCGTGTGAGGAGAGATGGATCGACATAGATAAACAATGGTAGCGCCTGGACAGCTTGTCGTCGTCAGGTTCAAGACTAGCACCTGATGGCTCGAAAGTATCCATGGCTAAACGACAGGATGGCGGATATGGCGCGATCACTCAAGAATATGGCTCAATGGCTCAAGTATATGGCTCAATGCCGCGATGGCTTATGGGTATGGCTCAACAACGCAATGGTTAACTCATTCGAGGCGCGCCAACTCTGGATACGCGGCTTATGCCGCGTATCCAGAGGCGGCACGTCTCGAATGTTAATGTGAAGTAGCGCTTGGCGGCTTCATTGTATGGCGCGATGGCTCAAAGGTAGCTCCAGCTCAGTTTGGCGCCTACAGGCTGGCGCTACCTCTTCAGCTGTTTTGATCAACCAGTTCTCTGTGATTTACACAGTATCCAAGCTGTTCAGTTAGGCGCAACCCTTGAACTCCTTTGGTCAACCATGCAATTTTCTGTGATTTGTGTGCGACAAGCTGTTTAGTTAGGCTCTATCTCTTAAGCTGCTTAGGATCAACTGCTTAAAGTTCTGCGGTGACTCAACAGACGACTCTAAATCACAGGCGACGGTTGAGACAAACAGTGAATGAACTAACTGTAGTGCAATGAACCTACATACTTGCTGAGGTATTGAGATGCGAAAGATACTGAGATACGTCATATTTCAAATCCTGCTGATGTAAACCTCTGCATCTGAGTGTGACTCAATGTACGTATAAAATAATTTAAACGTAGAGCTTCACAGATTCAGTCATGACACACTATAACAGAAAACGGGTCGACCATGATAGTTCAAGGGTGATGCCAGGATAGCTTGGCTTTCTAAGATTGTATGATTTTTAACCTGTAGGCGCCAAGCTATCCTGGCACAACCCTTGAACTGTCATTTCAATCACGGTCGATATGTCTCCCGCACGATGATACAGCCTCTAATGGACAACACCAAAATGTGTGAATTTCCTAGCTGAGGGCCATTGATACTCGTTGTTAGGGGCTCGGTGTGTCAACATATCAGTTGACATTAAAATGGGCTACGCTTGGCCCTGGCGCCGAAAGGATTAGTGAAATGAAGTACACCACGCTCCGATCACGTTAGCATCTACATCAAATAAACACGGCTAAAATAAGGGTCGTCGGACCAGGCGTAGGGACGCGTGTTCTATTATACTGAGGGGTGTGTGTGTGTGTGTGTGTGTGGAGGGGCGGGTCGGGGGGGGGGGGGGGGGTCTTCAGTATTTGAGAAAATGAAGAAAATGAAGACGGGGGGTGGGGGGGGGGGGGGTAGGGGAGGGACAGGGCATTAAATGTCTCAAAATAATAATCATAAAACCCAACAACACTGGAACGGGTATCGGTATGTGTCAAGTAAAATTTGCAACTCTGCAGTATCTTCTATTTTACAGAAACCCTCTCTCGCCAATGGACGCAAAGTTTTGCTTGTGGAATCTTTGTTCATACAACGACCAAAAGCAACAACCGTCCAGGAAACACGGATACAAATTGGTCTCAGCAAGAGGCATAGATTCTCATAAGCCCCCGCAGTCGCGGAGGCTCATGAGAATCTATGCCTCTTGCAGCTGAGGTATTTGTTCTTTTTAAATTATTAATATTCTCGACAGTGAGGGGACAGTACTGCTAAACGACCAGCCATTTCCCAGTAAGGTGGACTGACGTCTGCCTTACAGACTGTTGAAGAAAGAATGAGGCAAGACTACACGAAAACATAATCCAGAACAGAAAGATGACTGCCAGACGGGTAAAAAGCAAAGAACCCCCCCCACCACCACCACCACCACCACCACCACCACCACCACACCCTCCCCCCCCCCCCCCAAAAAAAAAAAAAAAAAAAAAAAGGAAAAAGAAATGTGGAATAAAGCAAGACCGGTCCCACCCACGTATGAATCCTGTCACTCTGGTCCCTTGGAAAGGGCGACTACAACGCTGGTTATTCAATTTTCGGATATAAACACAAAAAATTAATAACCAGTGTTGTAGTCGTCCTTTCTAAGATTTTAAGATTTTTAAACTTTGTTTTTAAATTGACGTACAGTGTAGAAAAAAAAAGGCGTTCACCTCAGAAAATGTAACAAGCTCTATTATTCTTGACCTTTATAGTGTTTCTTTATTTGTTGGGCTATTTCTATACACACAGAATGCATAAATGATTTACTGAATAAATGTGCATGACTTACACTCATGCCAGTGTATCTCACAATTTCAGACACCCGCCGTCTCACTGAATTTTAGTGCGAGCTAGTATTTCAAATAAGCTCGAAATGTTGCTTAGCATGCATATTCTATCAATTATGAAGCAAAACATAATTATGCCCTGCAACCGAAATCAATATTCCATTTAGTACATGGGAATTGCTATCATCAGAAACATGAATGTGATGACTTTTTGGGGATCATCTCATAAAGATGGTAAATTGCCACCGAGAAATTTGAGATATCTGAATCTGGAACAGGTACACATACAGACATACAATTGTGGTTTGAGATTGTGGACTTTACGACCAACAGCCGAAAGGTTCCAAATGACAGACCAGCTCAAAATTCACAATCGATACACTTGGGTCAGCGGCAAGTCTGTCAAAACTGGGAGCTCTTCTGATGGTGTGCGGTGGAACGCGAATACTATCTTGGCCGAACCCTAACACTGAACAGAAGTGAAATTATCTGGCGCTTCATTTAGCACCCGACTACAAGAAATGATTATGAGGAATTACTTTGGAATGCGATTTCTCGCACAGCAGAGAGAGAGAGAGAGAGAGAGAGAGAGAGAGAGAGAGAGAGAGAGAGAGGTCCGTGCCCGACTCCCTCAGAGATATCATCGTGAGGCACCAGACAAGGCGGGAATTTATCTGTGCCGGAAAGAGCGCATGCAAGCACAGCATCTGAACAACTGTGCCATATCGCACTCTCTCAGACGTTCCTCGCTCACACCACTTCCTTCCTATAAAACACAAGACATGGGATCGACCATGTGCATGGGTAGAATGCATGTATCGCAGTAAGCAAAACCCTCTCTGGCCAACGGCGGCCGACCTCGGCCCGAGGACCGATTGCTCACGGCATTCGCACACTACAAAAACCTCCTGTGGCATGCGATTACCAAAAAGACAAACTCGACACCATAACTGAGGCAGAGTCTTTCTCTGTGTCTCTGCTCTCGGTATGCGTGTAAAGTTTGTCAGTGGCTTTGTGTGTAGTGTACGGTACATACCTGGCTTGGAACCGTAGCATCTCTTTTCGCGCCGTGTTCTTATTCCATACACCTGAAGTCCTGCAAAGTACCGAAGTAGTACTACAATTCTGCGGCAGCTAGTCAGTACACCACTTTACAAGAACAACACACTACCGACACAGCGCTCCGCATAGCGAATCACGCTTAACTCTCTCTCTCTCTCTTTACTCCTCTTCTTTCTCTAACTTGTTGAGGCCCCGCTAGGGTCAGGGAGGAGGGGTATAACGATACACCCACACACATCACCCAATCACCCAAACTACACACCCCAGCCGCTGAGAAGCACACACACGGAACCCCCCTCGCTCTTTTTTTCCGGCCACGCGAGGGAGAGAAAGAAATCCCCGCTCGTTTGGCCTGACAAGGGGGCTGTACTTGCCTCCGTCACGGCAAGTGTACTGGTGTGGTGAGTAGCCTACGTGGACCCTGCTGTGTAAAAGGCGAGAAGACGGCTGTACTTGCCTCTGTCAGTACAGCACATGGGGATGGTACGTAGCGTATGTTGGCGCTCCTATGTAAGAGGCGGAATTGAGAGGCCGAGTCGGTTTCAAGGTTGGTTGGCTAACTGAGAGGAGCTGCTGCCCCGCGTAGGTTGATTATACATTGCTTAACGTCCCGACAGCAACAAGACTTTCTCAGGACGTGCCCCCCGCGTAGGCAAAACGGGCAGCGAGTCAATTTTGAAGAAAAGCGAGATTTTCATTGCAATACAATACGAATCTTGCTTTCCACAAGACAAACCAAAAAATGATTTGCTGTTTTTTTTTTACTTCACAAACGAGGACAGTGATATTCGCAGAGGTGAAACTCGAAAGTTGCCCTTTGTTGGAGGAGAAGAGATGTGAATGAATGGGACCGATAGCAACAGCAGCAACAAGTATGAATTTAGAGAGGACCAGATGAGGTCTCAACGAAATGCATATCCCCAGTGCGCAAAAGGCCATTGGGCTGACAGCGGCCGACGTCGGCCCGATGGCCTTTTGCGCATCGGGACTCTCTCTCTCTCTCTCTCTAGAACGGCAAGTTCAAAAAATGGTTGTGCCAGCCAAAACTTTCACCGTTGTAAAATAAAGAATCTCTCTCAATCGCATGCTTGTAAATCCCACAAAAACAAAAAGCATGCTTATCACAACCCGCCAGAAACATCAGCTCAAACCTCCATCACTCAACCTTTCTTTGGACTCCATCCCAATTGAGCAGGTCAGTCAACACCGCCTGCTTGGAGTAATAATAGATGATGATCTAAGCTGGCATAACCACCTATACTATATGAGAAAACAGTTGTCCAAAAAGTTGTTTTTACTTTCCAAACTTAAAACGATCATTGACCTTAAGACGCGCAAACTATTTTTTAATGCCTACATTAAACCACACATTGATTATGCCTCAACAATATGGGATGGCTGCAGTGAAAATCACTTTAAGAAGATAAACTCATTATACAAGCGCGCTGCTAAGCTTATCCTCCCTGATCCGTCTTTATCCACTGATGCCAAGCTGCAGGCCATCGGACTTCTCCCTCTGGTTAAGCACCTCGCACTAAACAAATGTGTACTGATGCACAAAATTCTTAACGAGAAAGCTCCACCTTACTTATCTAGGCTCTTTTCGCCAACTGCCGGAAAAAAAAAATACAGCACCTCCAGGAACAGTCTCTCTATAAAAAGGCCCTGTTCACCTGTTCAAATCTAGCCTGTCTTATTCAGGTGCTCTTTTATGGAATTCACTTCCTCCCAATATTCAACAAACCACGTCCCTCTCTCTGTTTAAAAGTAGAGTACATGATTACCTTTCGTAGACCGTTATGCTGATCCTTTCTTCTTCTTTTTTTCTCGACATAATACGCTTCATGTTTTTTAATTTTTGCTATTTTTTTCCCATCTAGCCTCCAAATTGTTTGTTCTGTTTTCTAACTTGCTTCTTATAGTACACAAAATATCATACCTACTTATATGTTAGATAATTACTGATGTGCGCACGTACGTGTGTATGTGGATGTACAAAAGTGCGCATGTGCACGAGTACATGTATATGTATGTATGTGTGCGTGTGTGTGTCCTTTATTATTAGTTAGTTTTTGTTGTTTTGGTTGGTGTTCTTTTTTCTTTTCTTTTTTTAAGTAGCTTAGCAAGGACAGATTGTAAGAAAGGCCTGCGCGCCTAATATCTCAATCCTTGGAAAATAAAGTTTCGTTCGTTCGTTCGTTCGTTCTCTCTCTCTCTCTCTCTCTCTCTCTCTCTCTCTCTCTCTCTCTCTCTCTCTCTCTCTCTCTCTCTCTCTCTCTCTCTCTCTCTCTCTCTCTCTCTCTCTCGGGTTGTGAAGTCTCCCTCGATTCGCCGCTGCAAATCGACGAAGACAGCCAGTGTCTCTCTCTGACATGCCACCGCTGAAATACTATTCACCCGAATTGCTTTCGGTCTAATCACCAAGAATCGAACTTTCATGACACACAGATTTATATCAGTAAAATGCATTTTTGCAAGAGATGTACATTTACAGGGGCCGTTGCTTCTGCAACGGCTAATGTAAATCTGTGCCTCTTGCAGACCGGAGACGCCTGAGTGAAGGAATGCGTGAACAGTGTTGGGCTGGTCCCTGGTTACTTCGGGCTTAACGACCACGGCACCGAAGTGATAATGGGCGGCCCTGACGGGCGGGTTATACATGAGGGGACAGGAAAATCTATTGCCTATGGAGTACGACCTGAACACTGATCAACTCAGGCGCACTCTAACTGTGCCACTTTGATTTTCCAGGACCTTTTAACGGACAAGCCCCGTCTTTTCCCCCTGGATTGCGAGTCCAGCTACCAGGGCGGGACGGGGATTCGAACCCACGACCCGGCGATTCCCTTCGCTCTCCTGCTCAGTCCGACGCTTAACCGCCTGAGCTATTTCGGACTCTATATTGTTGGGCCTGATGAGGTCGAGTTTATATGTACAGTCTCTTGCCGAACTCCTCTGACCTGCAAGAGCCACAGAATCTCACACGCCCATGCAGTGGAGAATCTTTCACGTTAATCCCTTCCACCTAAAAGCGGCACAGATGCTCATGAGCACCCTGCAGCTGCACAGTTTGCCGTTGTGTTGAAAACGTGCCACTGTAACATGCCGATGCTTGTCAGTACCGACGTGAAATGGCGGTCTTAGTCTCGGCATGAGGCGTAGATCTTCATGAGCCTCCGCGACCGCGGGGCTCATAAAGATCTATACCTCTTGTAGAGTTGGATCGTGTTCTTTTTCCCCCGGCAGTTAAAGGGTTGATCTAGATCGCAGACCCTACACACCTTCGCGATCTGCACCGCGCAGGTCAGTAAGCTATACTTGAAAGAGCGACTGTAAGGGCATCTTGACGATTTGCACACGATTGATTGTAGGCTACTCATAGTCTTAGGATTATGATGCAAATGTGGCCGACCTCGACCAGCAAGAGACATAGATTATCATGAGCCCCTGCGGGACGCAGGGGATCGTGATAATCTATGCCTCTTGAGATGAAAGGGCTGCCCGGATTAGCAATTGCTCGAGGCCGGTCCTACTTCGTCTACTCTAAAGTAGGCTATCAGTTCCTTTAGCACCGGCGAAAGAGTAGCCTAGATTATCATGACCAGTGCTGAATGCAGGGGGCGCATGAGGATAAATGCATCTTCTGTTTTGCTTTCTGTTAGCGGCACACGCATCTGTGTTCCTTGGGAAAGGGGGGGGGGGGGGGGTCGGGATTTAATTTGAAGACGACAGGGCGTTCATGATTTAGTTAGTCTCTGGTTCTGGCTCTGGTTCTGGCCACGATGGCTGGCATTGCATACTGCTCGATGATTTTGATATCCATGACTAAAGTTAAGCAAGTACTACTACCACAGATAAACTATGGCGTGTTATACCAGAGATCTGTCATGTGCGGGCAAAAGACACTGAGTGAAATGATTTTGTGAAAATCATAATACGAGGAAAATCTCGCTTTTCACAAAATGGACAATGTTTTTCGCCTTCATATTCGAGCAGAGTGTTTAGGATGCTAAAAAAAAATCTTTTTCAGAAAGTGTCAGACGACCAAAATTTCTGGAGCATCCATTGAACTGTAATTCTTCGTACTTCAGCCTCCCCTCGGCCAACCCCCTCCCCGGGAGTGCGCAAAAAGCCATAGGGCCGATGTCGACCCGACGGCCTTTGCGCATTGGGCACGTCTCTTCACTGTCGTCTTTGTAAAAATAAAAATTATATTAAAAAAAAAACTGACAAAAACAACAACAAACACAAACTACAACAAACCAACAACGACAATAATGAGCTTTATTCTACAATCGCGGTGAGGCAAAATTAGCTTGCAAGGTTTTGTCCACTCTTTCTGTCGCTAGCGCGTTAACTCATTCTACCCCAACACCGAAATCCTTAAATTTTCCCGTTGTCCTCTGAAGACTGCATTGCAGTGCAGGACACAGAACGACCATGATAGTTCAAGGGTGATGCCAGAATAGCTTGGCGCCTATGGGCGCCAAGCGGCTATTCTGGCATCACCCTTGAACTATCATGGTCGATCCTTATCTTCCTGTGGTGTGTCTGGGGTAAAATGAGTTAAAATACGATACTGACAGGTTGATTGAAGGCATGCGGCATCGTAGTCACTAGCAAACAGTTTGCTTTGTGGAACACTTTCCAATGCGACCCGTTAGGTTTGCGGTGGGTGGATCAATCCGGCTTAATCACGCATTGACGACCGCACTTGTCCCTCACTTGACATTGATTTATATCCGTGCCATTTATCAATCATATCAGATTCATTTTTTTTTTACATCTGATGGACTGAACCGAACTTGAAAGTAAAAATAACATTACTGTGTGGCCAGGCCATGCTGGCCAGTCGAAACCGGGCTCACTTTGGAGAAACAAGCAATGCGGGTGATCTAAGACAGCAAGAGGCATAGATTCTCATGAGCCCCTGCGACTACAGGGGCTCACGAGAATCTACGCCTCTTGCAGACATAGTGGCGGCTGCACAGGCCCATGAGAATCATTTGTCTCTTACTAGCGACAGGACTAAAAAGTCACAACCGTGACCATTTGATATTGAAAGTTCCACTCCGCAATGTCACACTGAATCTCAAAACACCCCCTCCGTTTCAGATGACACTGATGTAAATCTGGCAATCAAGAGGCATAGATCCTCATGAGCCCCTGTAGCCTGCGGGGGCTCACGAGGATCTATGTCTCCTGCAGGTGGAGCTGAGGCAGTTTATGGTGGACGCAGTTTTCTTTCACTTGCCCCCATGGTGTGAAGGTGGCATTACGCTTCAACGAATCAGCTGAATTTGTCGAGTCCCTTCGCTGAATATTCATGAACATTAATGTTCATGAATATTCAGTGAGGGCACACACTTATGCAATGCACTTCGGATGTAAGAAAAATGCCAGGGTGGCATTTATTTTGTTGGTTTGCAAGTTTTGGAAAAAGTATAGTGTTAACCCGTTCAGCCCTGGCGCACTACAGCAGGAGATGGGTCGACCATGATAATTCAAGGGTAGTGCCAGATTAGCTTGGCGCCTGTCGGCGCCAAGCTAATCTGGCACTGCCCTTGAATTATCATGGTCGATCCATCTCTTGCAACTGGTGCACAGTCATTAGATGACGCCTCCAAAATGTTGGGAAATACGGCCGACGGGCTGAATGAGTTAATCTCTGAAAAAAATATCAAATCTGCACCGACTTATCGTTTTAAAATAAATTATTTATTTATTTGTTTATTTATGTATATTTATGTATAAACGGGCTTGTTTTAGGCGAAGTCGACTGTGCATTTCTTGTACTCGTCAGTGAGGCAGCGTATTCAGTGTACCGTGTAAAATAAAATGTCTGTTTCATTTTAACACATTCAGCCCGACGCACGTATTTCCCAAATTTTGGAGGCGTCATCTAACGACCATGCACCTGTTGCAGGAGATGGATCGACCATGATAATTTAAGGGCAAAGCCAGATTAGCTTGGCGCCGACAGGCGCCAAGCTAATCTGGCACTACCCTTGAATTACCCTACCCTTGAATTATCATGGTCGATCCGTCTCGGCCTGCTGTAGTGCGTCAGGGATGAATGGATTAATTGTCCAGTGTTTGTGCACCTGTTGCAGGAGAAGGGTCGACTATGATAATTTAAGGGCAAAGCCAGATTAGCTCATATATGTTGGCGCCGACAGGCGCCAAGCTAATCTGGCACTACCCTTGAATTACCCTACCCTTGAATTATCATGGTCGATCCGTCTCGGCCTGCTGTAGTGTGTCAGGGATGAATGGGTTAATTGTCCAGTGTTTGTGCTCCGCCTTTGATAAATCTACAAAACAAAACAAAACAAAACAAAACAAAATCAAACAAAACAAAACAAAACAAAACAAAATCAAATCAAATAAAGCAAAACAACACATATCTGGACTAAATAATTTTCCAGGCGAAAACAGCCCAAACAACCGCAGGACACAAAGGGAGATAAGTGAGAGCACGCTTGACGTCACACACGACACGACACTGAAGGAACTCTTCTGACAGATGGAGTGGGGCGCGCATGGACCTTTCCCAGCGCAGAGATGCTGCTTTGAACGCACTAACCCATGATCTGTTGCCGGTAGCGGCTTTTGTCGCGATGATTCCTGCAGGAATCATCGCGGCAAACTAACCGCAACCGACAGCCAAAGGACTAAAACCGAACCCTCAAAACTGAACTGCTTGCACATGACTGCCGTGCGATTAGAACCTCTGCCCTGTATTACAATGAAACTCTCGCTTTATACTTACTGTCTTTCCCCTTCACGGTCCAGCCCAGCTAATCAGGCGCTACCCTTGAGCAGTAACGTTTGATGAATCCATCTCCTGCCTGCAGGAAGTTTGTGCCAGATGGAAGACAGCCAGGATAAGCCAGCAATGGCGTCAGTCTGGTGAAGATTTCATGGCGTCAGGTAAATTGCAGAACGATTATTTATTCGTTAGTCAGCGTCTGTCCAATTTCAAAGGCATCTTCTCAGCCCCTTCTACCCAAACACTTCCATATGCAAGGGGCATAGATTCTCATGAGCCCCCGCAGATGCAGGGGCGCTCATGAGAATCTATACCTCTTGCTGGCATGGTGGAATCGTCATTTATATTTTAATTTCCAATTTCGTGTCTGCATTCTTGTGTCAAAGGTTTCTTCAGTCTCAGTTATTCTATTCACACTCATCCATCTGTAAGAGACATAGATTCTCATGAGCCCCTGCAGTTGCAGGGGCTCATGAGAATCGATGTCTCTTGTTTTTTAGGTCGGAAGGATGAGTCATTTAATTCCAAGCCTGCCATGAGAGTCGATGTTTCTCGCTAGAACCATGGATGCGTCGTTCAATCTAATGTGATGTCTGTCTGCGTGTTTCAAACTGATTTGTTTTCTGCAAGAGGTATAGATGCACATGAGACCCTGCATCCCGCTGGGTAACATACGGTTCTGTCTCTTGGCGGAGGAAAGCCTTGCACCATTTACTTCCATGTCTGCCACGAGAATCAGTAAAGTTTTGGTGGGATGCGTCACTTACAATGGTGTCTGCCTTCTTGTTTCAGAGGTATCTGTCCGTCTTGCTCGCCCATACTTTTCCATTTGCAAGAGGCACAGATTCTCATGAGCCCCTGCAGTTGCATGGGCTCACGCGAATCTGTGCCTCTTGCAAGCAGACAATATGCCTCATGTACTTCTATGTATGTTGGACTTTCCTCCCATGAGGAGTACGCCATGGTTTAAGCGTGAGGTTGTTTTCAGGAAATACCATCACACAAACAAGTCCTTTAGATTGGAAGATCCACCCCCTGCTAGACATTACCTCGAAATCCCCCACCCCTTTCTACTGACTGAGCACTCGCTAGATCCACCCCGAATGGTTTAGTCACTGCAACCCAATCCCCATCCCCGATTGTACCCCTCTGCTCTTACGATTTGTTTTCATGGGCAACCAGTGTTGCAATGCGGTACCATCAGGTACACGGAGAAGAACGTGTGCCGGAAGTACGTTTCCAGCCGTATTTCGTACGTGCAACGATTCGATTTTATTTTTGGCTTCTTAGCTTGCACCTATTGAAGGTCCCTGTGATCACAAATATAGCCATTCTTTGCATTCCAATTAAAACATTGGCATATCAGGTCATAGATTTATCGACATTTGCGTTAGGCGTGTGCAGCAAGAGTAAAGCTATAGCATGTTGTACAATGTTCAAGCATTCCGTACGATGTTCAAGCTTGAGGTACGAAGTGCTAAAAAAAAATATTAGCACTACAACGTTTCTGTCTCGTGTTATCAATGCAGACTAAATGGTACTGCTCGGTTATCCAATGTGGTGCCTAAAATATTATGGATCTCATTTAGGTCAACATTTTGCAATCAAATTTGTAAAGACAGTGGAACCTGTTTTGAGCAACCGCCTTTTTTCTGCAAGGAAAAACAGCGATCTTAATAGACAAGTATCAAGAGAAACTTAAAGAACATGAAGTGTCACTTGTCATCAAAGTCCATCATTTAGGTGGCTTTAGTCACCTATATGATGATCTTTAAAAACAGGTGATCTATCATAGGGCCGGGAGGTTGCTCAATGCTGTTGCTTAACACATTAAGTTAGTGTGCCCACCTTCTTTAACCCATTTGGCCCCAAAGCCATACAGCAGGAGATGGATGGACCATGATAATTCAAAGGTAGTGCCAGATTAGCTTGGCGCCTTAAGGCGCCAAGCTGATCTGGGCCTACCTTTGAATTATCCATCTCCTGCAACTGGTGCATATTCGTTAAGTGACACCTCCAGAATTTTGGAAAGGTGGCCTTGGCGCTAAATGAGTTAACCCTTTGGCTGTCGGTAGCGTGTTTGGTCAAGGTGACTCCTGCAGAAAACCCAAACCCTTTGTTAAGCCCAAACGCCTAAATTTCTATTCCTTTTTCTAGGAACCACATTATGCCAGTGTCGCACCGTGTTGCATTACCTTTTCTCGTCACATCCAGTCATTTTTGTCCCCTCTGACCGGGAGTTCCTTTGTAGTGACCCAGTGAAGCAGAATGGGGCGTTTTCTCTCCTTTTTGACGACGCACGATTAGGAACCGGCTGTCGCCTATAGGTGACTCTGGTGTATTTGGGACACGACTTTTCCATGCAGACGGCGAAGAATGGGGGTATATGCTGGGGTAGGGAAATAAGTTTTCACGATTTGTATCAATGTACAGTATTTATTTCTTCCGACTCCCTGTAAAACAAGACTTCGTCTTGTTTTACAGTGACTCGAAGAAATAAATACTGTACATTGATGCATAGTGTGAAAACGCATTTATCTGAACCACCATGTGAAAAGCGGGTCAATAGTGGATTTTGGTAGAGAAGTCCTATAACGTCTAAGGCTTTACTTGTTTGGAGAGCAGATTTGATGAAAAGGATGAATATTTAGGCAACAGCTGTGGACGACACAGCCTTAGTCTGGTATTGACTTTCGTACGAAATCAGATGCGCACAGAAAAAGGTGATAACAATAGTTAGAAATAGAGTTTTACCTGAGATTTCGTTTGACGTCTGACGAAAAGTCCGTTTCGAATAAGCTACTGTTGTTCATACGGTTGGTGTAGTAACATGAAACGTTTATGTCTTAACGTACTTTTTCACTGTGATTTTAAAAGATAACACTAAATGAAAAAAAAAATAACCCAGCTGAAAAATTCTAAACCGGCCTAAAACTGATTATGAAGCCGTAACGACGACAACAACAACACGTGTAACAACAACAGCAAACACTAAGCAAAGAAGGAAGTAGAGAAACAAGCAAGCAAGCAAGCAAAATAAACAAACAAACAAACAAGCGAACAGACAAACATGCAGAAAAAGACAGACAGGCAGACCACACACAAAAAAAGCAGTGGCGGAAGAGACCCTTCTCATGAAAAAAGTCTGGCCACCCTATGAGGTCTGAGAAGGGTCGCGGGCAATTGAAGACGGAATGGTTCGCGGCTGGGCTGTTTAGGATAGTTCTTGTTTTCTAACTGACTGAGCACTCAGGGTGGGAATCTATTGAGTGGCCCCACTACCCCAGGGGTGAATTTGGCTCCCACAATGACATGCCCGACCCCCACCCCAGCAAACGAAACGTCCTCGGGCCGACGTCAGTCGCAGTTGGCCCGCGCACGTCTGTGCGCGGGCCAACTGCGGCGGACGTCGGCCCGAAGACCTTTTGTGTGTTGGGACCCCACCCCTTCGCCTCAGTAGTCAAACTGTTTGGAAGATCAAGCTTTTGTAGAGACCTCTTTTGAAAGGTTTGAATGTCCAATGGTCCTTTCCTCAAGCCTCAATTAAAAACATTGATGTAAATGTAGAAAGTAAGAGGCATAGATCCTCAAAAGCCCCCGCAATCTGCTAGGGTACATGAGGATCTATGCCTTGCAGATGGTGGAGGAGGGGGGGGGGTGGTTGCCGGCTTTCCCAAAGAAAAATTTAAATCAGTATCTACTGGTCCATTCGTCATAAAAAACCTGGATACACAAAAGGCAAGCAAGAGGAAAAGATACTCACGGGTCCCCTCTGTCTGCGGGGAGCATGGGGATCTATGCCTCTTGCAGATGGAAGGCTTTGTGGTAGGATTTCAAGGATTGAAAGACGAACAAGGAGGGGTGACCTTCTGGACCTCCTAAAACATCAGTGAAGGACCTCCTCACGTCCATAGTGAATCCCACTCCCACATCTCAACCACACCCCAAGCAACCCGTTCGTCTCCCCCCCCCCCCCCCACACCCCGCCAACCAACACACATACACAGATGACTCCATCCTGGCTCAAACTCGCAAATCCACATCCTCCTTCACCCCCGCCCCTCCCTCCCCCCCCCCCCCCCCCCATCTCCATCTTCCGTTGCAACCAGAGCCCACCGAACAGTTTAGTCAGCATCTTCGCCAATGAACAAACACATAAAAAGATGGACGTGGAGGTTGGCTGGATTAAACCCCTTCAATTTTGAGAAAGAAATGAACACGATCTAACTGCAAGAGGCATAGACCCTCATGAGCCTCCGCCTCTGCGGGGGCTCATGAGGGTCTACGCCTCTTGCTGACACGACTTTGTGTCCATGTTGTCTGGACAGTCGTGGCTTTTGGTCGTTCAGTGAACACAGAGTTCAGAAGCGAAATGGACCTACGTCGGCAAGGAAGATTGACTGCAGACGGCCCTAGGGGGCGAGTTATGGCGAGACATCTGGATGGTCAGCTATTGCCTATGGAGCACGACCAGACAACTTTGATGTGACTCAGGTCCACTGCAACTGTCACTGAATTTGATTTCTCAGGATCTTTCAAGGAGAACGGCAACGGAGGCCTTACACGTCAACCAGAAGCGGCGTCTCCTATCCCATTCAGCCCAGACACACCACAGCAAGACATGGATCGAGCATGATGGTTCAAGGGTGGTGCCAGAATAGCTTGGCGCCCATAGGCGCCAAGCTATTCTGGCACCACCCTTGAACTACCATGCTCGATCTGTCTCTTGAATTGTAATACAATCCTTCAGAGGGCAACTTCAAAATTTGGGGATTTCGGTCCTTGGTGTAGAATGTGTTAACCTAACCTAGTTCCTATTAACGTCCCATTGCACAGTTGTGATGAAGGACGAAGAGGCGTTGTCAGGAGATTTGGCAAAAGCCCGAAACTGCTAACGTGGCTGCAAAACTTGTAACCTTACTCTGATCACCTCACACTCGTATAATGCCTCCAACTGTTCCTTGGCTTCTTTTGTATTGTCAACGCGGCGCCACGCCGCTGTACCTAAACGACCAAACCGAGATGGGAAACCTATGCAAACTTTATCTTCTTTCTGCAAGAGGCATAGATTTTCATGAGCCCCTGCAGGATGCAGGGCCTCATGAAAATCTATGCCTCTTGCTTAAAGAGATCATGATCTGTGTCCGTCAAAGGTGGAACCCTTTTTCAAATTGTATCATATTTTAGGACCTGCAAGACGCACAGATTTTCATGAGCTCCTGCAGGATGCAGGGGCTCATGAAAATGTATGCCACTATGACTCTTACTGAAAGGGACTATCAACATCTTTGTTTCTTAAATGGAAGAGGACCGCGAGGAGATGAATTTTATCTTTTTGTACCAGGCCTGTTAGTGTCGTTTTTGCACGCTGGGCGCGTCCCCTCTCGCCCATAAACACTGCCGGAGAACGTTGAGGGGTTGGTTTCACTAAAGGATGTATCAGATAGGGGCGGATCTGTAAGTGGCATGGGAAGGGGATAGCTGAATGGTTATGTTCATCCTTAATTCTCCCTCCCCACCGCACCCCACCCCCACCCCCCGCCACTCTCAACCCCCACTCCCACCCCCACTCCCCGCCCCCCAAAACAAACAAACTAACAACAACAACAACAACAACAACAACAACAACAACAACAAGTAGGAACAGACAAACAAGGACTGATTGTGACAGAATAATGGCATGTAATGATATCTAATGAAGTCGAAAATGTTTCGTGATGTCTGACGCTTGGCCATGGGTAATGTACAGCGTTCATTTCTGATTTAACGAAACGCCAGGGGACCCAAATTTGTCAGGTGCTATAGCCAACGTTTGTTACATGCGAAGTGATTTAGATTCAAAACTGCAGTCGGCACATCTGACAAAGGGTTCTTACATGGGAATTGTGTTATATCCGGCCTTGTTAGAGAGGAAATTTACTGTAATTGTCTTTCTTATCCCCCTCCCCACCCCCTCTCCCCCCACTCTGCAATTCCGTCCTCACCCCAATCCAACCTCTCTCCCCGCCCCCCCTCCACAGATAACCGATCTACCTCTTGGAGTGGTAGACATATAAACCCCTTTTATTCCATCTGCTAAACCTCTGCAACTTATCTACATCTGTGCTCCTTTGACATCGGAAGGCACCAGGGCTGAGTGTGGCCACACTGGCTGTCTCCCGCTGATCAGATGTAGCGAATCGAGGGAGACAACCAGTGTTGGGTGCGTCCAGGAAAAGTCATTCCCAGGGCACCGCCGCGCAATCAGTTGACCCCATCTCTTTACAGACGCCTCTACGCGTCACACTACTGCAAGAAGCACATATAGATCCTCATGAGCCAATAAATTTAATACAAGGAATGAACGGGTTTGTCCTATAACTCATTGTACCCCAAGACCGAAATCCCCAAATTTTGCCATTGTCCTCTGAAGACTGCATTGCAGTGCAGGACACAGATTGACCATGACAGTTCAAGGGTGATGCCAGAATAGCTTGGCGCCCATAGGCGCCAAGCTATTCTGGCATCACCCTTGAACTATCATGGTGGATCCATATCTTGCTGTGGTGTGTCTGGGGTAGAATGAGATAATGAACATGTTCGTTGAAAGGTGCGCCTGAACTGATCAGTGTTCAGGGGGTGTTCCATACAAGTATGCAATAAACAAACACGTACAATGTGACACATAATTAACCCATTCAGCCCTGACGCACTACAGCAGGAGATGAGTCGACCATGTTAATTCAAGGGTAGTGCCAAATTACCCTGTCGGCGCGAAGCTAATCTGGCACTGCGCTTGAATTATCATGGTCGATCCATCTCCTCCAACTGGTGCATAGTCGTTAGATGACGCCTCCAAAATTTGGGAAATACGGCCGTCGGGCTGAATGAGTTAAAACAACTACGTTTGATATTTTTTGATACGTTTTATATTCTTGATTCCATTCATGTGATTTCAAAACAGTGGACAAACGCAAGACGATCCCAGTGCAGCAGGATCTATTGTGAGCAACCACATTTTGGCAAGAAAAGAAAAAAAATGAAGTGCTCTCTCAACAGAAGTCTTGAAGGGCACAACGTGTCCCTTGTCATTAACTCTTTCGAGACGTGACGCATACGAATACGCGGCGAATAGCCGCGTATCCGTACGCGGCACGTCTCGAATGAGTTGAAGAAAATCATTTAGGTGGCTGCAGCCACAGCCACAGTCACAGCTGCAGCCACCTAAATGATGGTCTTTAATGACAGGTGACCTCTCATAAGGGTGGTCGCTCAAATCCAGTAAGCAAAAGTCCTCGGGCCTACGATGGCTGCCGTGCGTGGGCCCATTGCGGCCGTCGTGGGCCCGAGACGTTTTGCCACTGGGGAACAGGTATATATACTGCTTGCAGTATCCTCGCTATTGTTCTCTTTATTGTCTACCCTATTGAAAATACGGTAGACTTTGAAATGGGGATGGTCGGAGAGCATTCCGGAGCATGCACATGACGTTTTTGGCGTGCAGGGCAGAAATTCTAGCAAAGAAGTAATAATAATAATAATAATAATAATAATAATAATAATAATAATAATAATAATAATAACAGTAATAATAATAATAATAATAATAATAATAATAATAATAATAATAATAATAATAATAATAATAATAATAATACCAATTATTATATAGGCGCTTTTCCCAATTCTGCGAATCGGCTCAAAGCGCCGTGAACTGAACCCAACACGCACGCTCACGTAACACACACACACACACACACACACACACACACACACACACACACACACACACACACACACACACACACACACACCATCACACACACACATACATTCTGAAGACAAACACTGTACAAGACAAACACAGGACATTCACGTGGTGCGAAGGGTCAGCTCAGCTACTGAGGCCCCGTTTCGGAAATTTTGATCGCTTGTATTTGCAATTTTATAAAATGGCCTGAAACCGGTACCACAGTGGAGGGGAGGAAGAGCCGGAGTACCCGGAAAAAGAACCCCCGACGATCCGCCCAAATTAACCGTGACACTTACTACTGAGAGGAGAAAAGTCCGACGCCGGAACCCGTAATCGAACCTCGCACCTTTAGCATTTTTGTGGCAGGCGCCTTAACCACTGCACCACACGGACCGCAGATATAAAAAAAAATACAGATAAAAATGACGACACGTCTAGCTACGCAAACCTTGCTAGAGAACGCCTATTTGGCTTCAAAGCGCCGTATGTGTGCGTGTGTGTGTGCGTGTGCGTGTGCGTGCGTGTGCGTGCGTGTGCGTGTGCGTGTGCGCGCGCGCGCGCGTGTGTGTGTGTGTGTGTGTGTGTGTGTGTGTGTGTGTGTGTGTGTGTGTGTGTGGCCGTTTCACAAAAACCGGTTGATCCACACTGGAGTCCGTAATGTTTCTTATTTTTACTAGATATGTTGCGTATAGCTAGATTAAAAGGACCATATTGAATGAGTTCGTTAACCAGCATTACCTCTAGAACTCTTTGAGTGATAATTAAATTATATATATATATATATATATATATATATATATATATATATATATATATATATATATATATATATATATATATATATATATATATATATATATATATATATATATATATATATATATATATATATTCACGAATTACATGGGTTAACCTTAAACAAATGAATTCTTTTTTTTACGAAAAATAAAATCTTCTCATTAATAATCGCATGATTTTTCAAATACGGTATTTACATAAGCCTACAGTTTGTCTCGGCTGTCGGGTACGATTAGGTCAATTGTGACCTGTAAACCCCAAGTGTGAAAATCAGACATTTTTCTGCACCACTTTTTCGGAGTCATTTGTAAAACAGCTAACATAACTTTAATTTTTCTTTTGCGAAAAAAACTATCTTCTCATTAATACCCGCATGATTTTTCGTAAACAGTGTTTGCATAAGCCAGCTGTTTGTCCAGGCCCTGGGGGTACGATTAGGTCAAATTGTGACCTGTAAGCCCTAGGCGTGAAAATCAGCAAGAGAATTGCAAAATTGATCCTCTGATACGTCAAATGTTAGCACGCCGATGAGTGACGTATAACATCGAGTCGTCACTATGAACACGGCGTCGTGGAACTAATGATGCCGTGACGTGAGGCTTAAAGTGACGTCATTTCGCTGCGCGTTCTATTATTCTTCTTCAAAATAGCTATGCTACGCCAGACCACAGAGCTTACGAATGGCGGAAATCGGCGCGTGTCCGTCTTTATTTCTGTGTTCCAGTGTGTGTGGATCAGAAGGTGAGTTAGAGTAAAAGGAGATGGATTCCTGTCGCTACACGAGCCCACAGAGCGTACTAATGGCGGGAAGCGCAGTGTGTCCGTCTTTATTTGCGTGCTCCGACGTGTGTGTTGATCAGAGGTTGGCTTAGAGAGGAGGGAAACGGATCAGCATAATAAGCCTAAAAATATGAACAACTCTGAATGTTGCTAAAAGATAAACGCATGTGAGCTCCAAACAATACGGTAGACTTTGGGATGGAATCCTCATCTTGTTATTTTTTGGGCGGTCCGTGGCGCGCGGTAAAAGCGCCTGCCACCAATGCTAGAGGTGCGAGGTTCGATACCCAGTTCCGGCGTCGGACTTTTCTCCTCTAGGAAGTGTCACCGTTAATTCGGGCGGACCGTCGGGGGTTCTTTCTCCGGGTACTCCCGGCTCTTCCTCCCCCACGACTTTGGTATCAATTTCAGCCCACTTCATCAAATTTCATATATAAAGATTTAAATTTCCAAAACTTCATTAGCTCGCTTGAGCTTGCCCTTAGCACCACGTAAATGTTCTGTGTTTGTGTACAGTGTGTGAGTGAATGCGCGTGATTCACGTGAGCGTGCTTGTTGGTTCAGTTCGCGGCGGCGCTTTGAGCCGATTTTCAATTGGGATAAAGCGCCTATTTAATGCGCTGATTTATTTATTTATTTATTATGTAGTTTAGGACTGAATTACATGTAATTCTTTCATAAAACAAGCTGCGCACGATCGCTGTGTGTGATTAGCCAGTACCTGTATCACTTCTCCCGCCAAATGTTCGGGGCTGACTGGCCGCACAGGTGAAAAACTAACAACGTTTTCCGCACTGCCAGTGACATCAGCATCTATTTGACTAGGCCTCAGGCGGCGCGGGGTTGGATGGCTAATACGACAGGTAAACCAAAGTACAGGTGCGCAAGGTGCAACTGGGGGGCTTAACCAAAGAGTGTTGGTTTAACCTCACCTGTAATGTGGTAGTCCAAGTCTAAAATCTGTATAGCGTCCTCTGTCTAAAGAGGGAGATGTAACTTAAAGCGACTTGCGCACCCCCCCCCCCCCAACTCCCCTGGCCCACCCCCCCCCCCCCCCCCCCTGGACGAAATCAGCGAGAGCTGGAAGTCCCTATCCCTTTTAAACATCATCATCATCATAAAGCGACTTGCTCCATGCAAAAAAGGGTTAGTAGGTTGCAAAATCCTATTCATTTATCCATTCAGCCATGACGCACAACAACAGGAGATGGGTCGACCATGATAATTCAAGGGCAGTGCCAGATTAGATTGGCGCCTGTCGGCGCCCCAGCTAATCTGGCGCTGCCCTTGAAGTGTCACCGTTAATTCGGGCGGACCGTCGGGAGTTCTTTCTCCGGGTACTCCGGCTCTTCCTCCCCCACGACTTTGGTATCAGATTCAGCCCACTTAATCAAATTTCAAATACAAACGATTTTGAATTTTCAAAAACTACAGTAGCTCGCTTGAGCTTGCCCTTAGCACCACGTGAATGTTCTGTGTTTATGTACAGTGTGTGAGTGAATGCGCGTGATTCACGTGAGTGTGCTTGTTGGGTTCAGTTCGCGGCGGCGCTTTGAGCCGATTTTCAATTGGGATAAAGCGCCTATTTAATGCGCTTATTATTATTATTAATTATCATGGTCGATCCATCTCCTGCAACTGGTGCAATAGTCATTAGATGACGCCTCCAAAATTCGGGAAATACGGCCGTCGGGCTGAATGAGTTAATGTCTTCAATAGTATGTCCCACAAATAATGCTGGACAAAAGAGAGAACTTATTTTATGAAGCTTGAATGTGAAATTGAAGACATCGCACTTGTCTTTTCAAGTCAGCGTACTAGTAGGTACGACAGTTTCACACAGGGTGCGATAGAAACCTCTGTTGACGCGCGTGTATGGATTGTGAACAGAATGTTAGAAAAGTCGTAGTTGAGGCAAGACAGTTTTTGAATCGGCACACTTTAGCAATCACAGCCAACCCTAGAGCAGATGGCTTCATTATTCATTTTTTAAATTTTATTTATTTATTTATTTATTTACTTACTTACTTATTGTTGGTGGGACCGTGGATGGTCAATGACTTTTGTAGTGAATGTGTGGAAAACACAAGCCAGGACGAAAGAAAGAAGGTAGTTATTAATTTATTTATTTATTTATTATTATTTTTTTTATTTACTTATTTACTTATTTATTTACCTATTTACTTATTTATTTACTTATTTACTTACTTATTGTGGGTGGGGGCGGGCGTGGTCAATGACTTTTGTAGTGCATGTGTGGAAAACACCTACAAACGAGAACGAAAGAAGGGCCAATGCTGCTGTTATTTGCCAAAAGGCAGTCTATCCAATTCGGAGAAACGAGATTTTTGTTGTTATACAATAGAAAATCTCGCTTTTTTTTTTCAGAAATGGACAAACTGGCTTTTGCCATATAATGGCATAGTAACTGAGGTCGATTATCACTGATGAGCCGCCTTTCTGCATAACCCCACAACTGCACCCCACCCTATTTTACGCTTCAAAACTCAGCTGAACAGAACTTGCAAGAGAAATAGAGGAAGAGAGGACGAAAAAAGCTGGACTAGCATGTCCACGGTAGATAACCGAGCACCTCGATGTATCCTGCATTTATAGAACACATACCACAAAAACATCATACCACTACCGCATGCGGAAACACGGTACAGAATGCTGAAACATTGTACCGCATGCTAAAACGTCGTGACTATCTGCATACTTCCAATGCAGACTTCACTAAAACCAGGTCTTGATGTGTGTCAAGTTGTCAATAAAGAACGTAAAGACTGCCTATAGTTGTGATCGCAGAGAATATGCATATCAGTCAGTTCTTCTTTGACAGTTTTATGCAAACCAAGAAGCTAAAATGAAATTAAGCTTTTGCATGTCGGTAGCGTTTTTTCTCGCGATGATTCCTACAGGAATCCGGCATCGCGACACGCTGAATCGCTACCGACACGCAAAGGGTTAAAATCGATACACATACGAAAGTACAGCTCTAACTATGCTTCCTGCAGGCTGCAGGAGGTTTTCTACCGTGTGCCTACTCTGAATTTATCAACACAAGCCATTCCAGAAATTCTGTGGCGTTTCCGATAACAAAACAGCGTGTTACCTATCAAGTTCCGTTTCCTGTGCGCTTGCGCAGTCCCTCGTCTATGCCTTTCATCTGCAAGTGGTACAGATTTTCATGAGCCACTGCAACTGCAGGGGTTCATGAGAATCTATGCCACTTGCTGACAAGAACTGGTCCCAATGGATCCTCACGCTGAGACTGAGTCAGTGTTAATATTTCGGATCAAGCCGGCCGCAGAAAGCGTGCCTGCAGTATCAGTCTATTCAGCTCAGAATCTTCAGTCGGTTTGCATGCCGTCCTGAACAGGTCGAGTCAGTTATTCCTAAATGGGAATCAGGCCAAAGACAGTAGGCGGAGCCCCTTTATAGTAAGAAAAGACGATACGCTGAGCCCTATTACATAATTTTGGAGGCGTCACCTAATGACTATGCACCAGTTGCAGGAGATGGATCGACCATGATAATTCAAGGGCAGTGCCAGATTAGCTTGGCGCCGACAGGCGCCAAGCTAATCTGGCACTACCCTTGAATAAGTTATCATGGTCGACCCATCTCCTGATAGTGCGTCAGGGCTGCATGGGTTAAAGGGATTGCGGTTTTGCTGGTAGTGCTGGGTTTCTGACTCAGATGGTAAGGACTGACTGAAGTGATTGAGGCACTTCAGTAGATTGTTCAATCAGTAGCTCTTTGGCTGTCGGAAGCGGTTTTTGTCGCGATGATTCCTGCAGAAAAAGCGCCACCGGCAGCCAAAGGGTTAAAAAGGAAAAGATGACATCTACTTTACGAAATGTCAAACTACAACCACCCCGCCCCCCCCCCCCCCCCCCCACCCCACCCCCCTCTCTCTCTCTTTAGTCCCTCCTGCCCCCCCCCCCCCCCCCCCACTGACTTCCCACGAAGACCATGCACGGAATTAGTTAACCTACACAGCTTCCGGCCAATCCTCTGCTAGTCCCTTATCATTTCATGCAATAGGGACACTGAGGAAACAAGAAAAAAAAAAATTGAATTGACTACTTTACGAACATCCGCTTGATGGCTGATTAGGATTATTAAGTCATTCAGCCCGACTGCCGCCCCAAATGTTTGGAGGCGTCATCTAATGAGCTGGTTTGGCCTTGAGCTGCGCAGAATTTCTTCCCAGTCAGATCGTATCTCTTCGAAAGTGCGGCGTCAAGACTTGTAAATGCATTCATTACGTCCAGGCTCGATTATTGCAATTCTGTACTGGCAGGTTTACCGTTTATCGAACCTCGCACCTTTAGCATTGGTGGCCGCAGGCGCCTTAACCACTGCGCCACGGACCGCCCCACAACACATATATTCCCTAGCATACACACACAGATTTCACGCTTGCGGGGCACTGAGATGATTCAAAACAATGCGGCGCGTCTCATCTTTCAAGTGAAGAAAAGAAAGAGACTGAGACCACGTAACGCCTCTGGGGCTGAAGCAGCGGCTGCACTGGCTGACCGTAAAAAGTTCCGCTGCGGCCAGTCAGAGTGTACAAAATTGCAATTTTCGCCTATCAGTATATTGACGGATCTCTCCCGCCTTACCTTTCTGCCAAGCTGTCTGTTTATCATCATGCACCCTCCGTTCCTCCAGTGAAAAACTTAAAAAAATCCCGAAGCCGCTTAACATGAAAACTGTCGGGGAGCGTTCTTTCATCTTTTTAGCCCCAAGTTTGTGCAATTCAAGGGCAGTGCCAGATTAGCTTGGCGACGACAGGCGCCAAGCTAATCTGACACTACCCTTAAATTATCATGGTCGACCCATCTCCTGCTGTAGTCAGTGCGGCAGGGCTGAATGGGTTAATGAAAAAAGGAAGTACCGTCAAACACGAGGAACATGGCCGACGCGTAGTATACACACTATTTAATGTACTGAACCAAATACAGCAGAACCTGGTTTGAACAATCACTTTTTAGGGAGACTAAATGGTCCTAATTAAAGAGGTGTTCGACTCACAAAAAAAGTCTTGAAGGGCCAATAGTACCACCTAGTGTCACTGATTAAAGACCACCATTTAGCCTGGTCGGGTCGGCTGTAGCCGCCTAAAAGATCCGCCTTTAATGACAAGTTAACTATTTTATCCCATTTAATCCCAAGGCTGCATTTCCAAAATTTTGGAGGTGTTTCCTTACGTCTGAGTGGCGCATGAGATGGATCGACTATGAGAATTCAAGGGTAGCGCCAGATTAGCTTGGCACCGTCAGGCGCCAAGCTAATCTCGTGGCCGCGCGGCCCGCCTTGAATTTTCATGGTCGATCCATCTCATGTTGTTGCATGACGGGGTGTTCGCTCAGCTTCGTACAGGTCCTGATGCAGGCCGTCAAAGGCAAGGTGAATGGACGAGTTTACACACTATTCATTAAAAGTACTCACTCAACCAAATATATCCCGATGGGGCGCTGTCGCCATGGCGGAAAAAGCGCCGACTTGAGTACTTGAAATCCTCCTTCAAAGCCGAGAACTTGAACAAAGCCAGTGTGAATTTACCGGAAATTCCCTCTCTCGTTCTCTCTACTCTCCGATGGTAGGGGAAGGGACCCATAAATAAATAAAACTCCGGAAAGAACAAATCACCAATACAAGGGACCCAGTTTTTCTTTTTGCTATATGCAAAGTTTGTTATTTATAAGCGAAGTAATTTAGTGAGCTAGTTGTACTTACTTACTTACTTACGCCTGTCACTCCTACCCCGCCGGGTATAGGCCGTCGACGAGAGACCTCCAGCGACTCCTGTCCTGTGCTTCTCCTTCTATTTTACTCCAGGTGGTTCCCAGTCTCTTAATGTCTGCTTGGAGGTCTCGACGCCAGGAGTTTCTCGGCCTACCTCTTTTCCTCTTTCCCTGGGGGTTCCATGACAATGCCTGCCTAGTGATACTGGAAGCTGGCTTTCTCAGACTGGAGCTAGTTGTGGGGACCTTTTAAAAAAAATGTGTTGTCATATCCGAATCTGTTATATCTGACCTTGTTATAAACGGAGTAGAAATAAATAAACAAATAAATAATAAATAAATAAATTTAAAGAGGAAAATTAAAGAAAGAAAAGAGAAAAAGATGAAGAAAAAAGTAAATGGAGATGAAAATGCTTTCAGGTGTTGATGTCCGACACATTGCTGCCCTGTGTTGAAAGCAAAAGACAGTAAGTCCATATTCTACAATGTCAATGAAAATTTTGCCTTTCATACCAAAATTTGATTTAGTCTTTTATCTTTAACTCATTCAGCCCGACGCAGGTAATTTCCAAATTTTGGACTGAGGGGTCATCAAATGATTATGCACCAGTGCAGGAGATGGATCGACCATGATAATTAAGGGCAGTGCCAGATTAGCTTGGCGCCGACAGATATAATAATAATAATAATAATAATAATAATACTGTTTATTGCCATTTGCCTTAAGACATAAAGCATAGGAATGTATGTTGGTGTCGTTACAATTATCACAAACATCTCAGTCGACTCTATCACACAATTCAATGCTCTACACACACTGTCAAAACTTTAAAACTGAACAAATAATCTGACAACCCGATGCGTACCCATTCACACACCCACGCTCATTTCCCACACACACTGACACAACACTCCACACGCCTGTTGATCTAAGAAGTCTAAATTAATTAAAGGTATATCGTTTAAAATGAAAACAGACTGTCATAGAGTAAATATGTCACTAATTTAGTGATCACAGTCGGGTGTAAACTAGTTAATATATATCGTAAGACTAGGCTAATACTGATATGCACTATTCTCTCAACCGTCGGGGGCGCGCCCTGCCGGGGAGGGGACTCATGGAGTCAACTCGACCAAAAGCACCACCAATAACCAAGGGGATAGCACAAGGGATGGGCGAGGGCGAAGTGCTCTGTAGGCCGGCCACACAATTCCATACACATACGCACACTTACTCAGTTATTCACAAAAACATCAGTCCTCGGCAATGAAACTATGATCGGCCCACAGAGCACATCATCGCACGCTTATAGCACTGAAAGGGCTCGGACAGCACTAGGGCAAAAACTGTTACTAAAACGGTTTGTCCGTGCTTTGAGAGCAGAGTAGCGGCGACCAGACGGAAGCACTGAGGTTAAAGAGACAGTTAGCCGGGTGTGTAGTGTCGCCGGCGTGCAATAAGACCTGCACGTCTAAGCAGCCGCTGTTAGTATACACTGTCAAGACTTGGCATGTCTCTGCCGACTATTTTAGATGCCGTCCTGACAAAACGGTTCAGTCTGTGTTTGTCCCGTGCAGACGCACTGCCATACCAGACCGCGATCGAGAATGTCAACACACTCTCGATCGCGGCCCGGTAGAAGTGCAGCATGCCAGTTCTGCTCACACCAAAAGCCCTCATCCTTCTAAAAAAATAAAGGCGCTGCTGTGCTTTCTCTCTGTGTTTTGTTCCCATTTAAGATCATCGGAGATGGTGGTTCCCAGAAATTTGAAATGCTGAACAGTTTCTACGGTTTGATCGTGAACTACGAGAGGGGGGAGGACAGTTTTGTTGCGTCTAAAGTCCACTATGAGCTCTTTTGTCTTATACTTACCGACATTGAGTTCCAGATTGTTCTGGTCACTCCACTGCACAAGCTGATCGACCTGCTCCCGGTACTGGGATTCATCACAGTTTTTTATCATTCCCTCCACTGTGGTATCGTCAGCAAACTTAAACATTTGCGTGCCCTCACGACTCGCTCTACAGTCGTAAGTGAAGAGTGAGTACAGCAAAGAGGACAAAACGCACCCCTGTGGGGTGCCCGTGGACAGGGAAATGCAGGAAGGCACACGGACACCCGTATATTATGAGTTATATTATAAATATGAGAAATGCGCCATATAAATACCATGTAATAATAATAATAATAATAATGATGATGATAATAATAATAATAATAATAATAATAATAATAATCTTGGACTACCCTTGAATTATCAAGGTCGACCCGTCTCCTGCTGTAGTGCGTCAGTGCTGAATGGGTTAAAGACATATTTATTCGTTTAAACATGCATTCATTTTAAGAATTCTTCTTTTTGTCCACATTTCGTTGTCAGAGTTGTCTAGTGTATCTTTTATTAGTTTAACTTTTTGTGTGTGAGCATTTTTTGTTGGTGTGTCCATTTTATTATTTTTAATTTTTGTGTGTGTATCTTGTTGCGTGAGTGTGTATGCTAGGGAATATATGTGTTGTGGGGCGGTCCGTGGCGCAGTGGTTAAGGCGCCTGCCACCAATGCTAAAGGTGCGAGGTTCGATAAACGGTAAACCTGCCAGTACAGAATTGCAATAATCGAGCCTGGACGTAATGAATGCATTTACAAGTCTTGACGCCGCACTTTCGAAGAGATACGATCTGACTGGGAAGAAATTCTGCGCAGCTCAAGGCCAAACCAGCTCATTAGATGACGCCTCCAAACATTTGGGGCGGCAGTCGGGCTGAATGACTTAATAATCCTAATCAGCCATCAAGCGGATGTTCGTAAAGTAGTCAATTCAATTTTTTTTTTCTTGTTCGATTACGGGTCCCGGCGTCGGATTTTTCTCCTCTAGTAAGTGTCACCGTTAATTCGGGCGGACCGTCGGGGGTTCTTTCTCCGGGTACTCCGGCTCTTCCTCCCCCTCCACTTTGGTATCAGTTTCAGTCCACTTAATCAAATTTCAAATACAAACGATTTTGAATTTCCAAAAACTACAGTAGCTCGCTTGAGCTTGCCCTTAGCACCACGTGAAAGTTCTGTGTTTACGTTCAGTGTGTGAGTGAATGCGCGTGATTCACGTGAGCGTGCTTGTTGGGTTCAGTTCGCGGCGGCGCTTTGAGCCGATTTTCAATTGGGATAAAGCGCCTATTTAATGCGCTTATTATTATTATTATTATTATTATTGTAGGATGCAAGGTGTATGTATGTTAATATGTCATTTGTACTGCGCATAGAGCTTTTCATCGAACTGAAGTATAGACGCCTTAAAAATATACATTATCATCATCATCATCATCATCATCATCATTATTATTATCTTCGCATGGCAGATTTGGTGACTGAGTCAACTATTTATTTTATTCATTCTGCTGTCGGTAGTAGTTTTCGTCGCGATGAATAATATAAGAATTGTCGCGACAAAGACCGCTAGCGACACGCAAAGGCTTAACTCATTCAGCTCCGATGCACCACAGCAAGATATGAATTGAGCATGGTAGTTCAAGGGTGGCGCCAGAATAGCTTGGCGCCCATAGGCGCCAAGCTATTCTGGCACCACCCTTGAACTATCATGCTCGATCTGTCTCAATAAGTGTAATACAGTCTTTCAGAGGGCAACTTCAAAATTCTGAGTGGGGGATTTCGGTCCTGGGGTAGAATGTGTTAATCGTGTGTTCGATTAGTTTCCCTTCGAGTTGTACACTTTCCACAAAAACGTCAGTGCACGCCTACTCACCTTAATTGCAATGCCGAACAGAATTCTCGTTGAACAGTAACATATCTGAACTGGCATTGGCACTGAAATCATGGTTGGAGGCCAAAAACTGGAAACAAGAAATTAAAATACTTAGGAGCCATTGTGACAGATGAGGGATCAAAACGGCCAGAAATACTGTCCAGGATTGCCCAGACAACAACAGCACTGACAAGATTGAAGACCATATGGAAGGACAGAAACATCACACTCTGCTCCAAGATCAGACTGATGCGCTCCTTAGTCATCTCAGTGTTCTTGTATGCCTGCGAGTCATGGACCCTCACAGCAGACCTTGAAAGGATACAAGCCACTGAAATGAGATGTTTTCGAAGGCTGCTTGGCGTCTCATACAGAGATCACATCACAAACGAGGCAGTGGGAAGCAGAATCAGGCAAGCCATCGGGCCCTATGAAGACTTATTAGCCATTGTGAGAAAACGCAAACTGAAGTGGTATGGGCATGTCACGCGTTCAGCATGGCTTGCCAAAACAATCCTGCAAGGCACTGTGCAAGGAGGACGAAGGAGAGGAAGACAGAGGAAAAGATTACTTACTTACTTACGCCTGTCACCCCTACCCGCGAATAGGCCGTCGACGAGAGACCTCCAGCAACTCCTGTCCTGTGCTTCTCCTTCGATTCTACTCCAGGTGGTTCCCAGTCTCTTGATGTCTGCTTGGAGGTCTCGACGCCAGGAGTTTCTCGGCCTGCCTCTTTTCCTCTTTCCCTGGGGGTTCCATGACAATGCCTGCCTAGTGATACTGGAAGAGGAAAAGATGGGAGGACAATATCTCAGAGTGGACAGGACTGAAGCTGGGCGATACGCTGAGATTGGCAGAGAACAGAGAGGATTGGAGGGAGCTGGTTGCCAAGTCATCAGTGGTGCCCCAACGGTCGGCAAGACTACGGCATATAGATAGAATAGATAGATATCTGAACTCTGAATTCAATCCATACCAGTACATTTCCCAGTGCACAAAGGCTATCGGGCCGACGTCGGCCGCCGTTGGCTGCGTGGGCCAACAGCGGCCGACTTTGGCCCGACTGATGGCCGTTTACGCAATGGGATATTGTCCATCCAGTCCTCTCCCGTGCCACGCTGGTTGTCCGCTACCGCCGGCGAGGGAGACAACCAGAATCAGCGGTTGAGAATCGAGAGTGTTACACCCCCAATCATTCCATGTCCCAAACTTCCGAAAGAAAACACACACACGCACGCACACACGCACGCACACATTCACACACACACACACACATTCACACACACACACACACATACACGCGCGCGCGCGCGCGCACACACACACACACACACACACACACACACACACACACACACACACACACAGGACACACACACTGACACTAACACGCACACACCCAAACCGGAATTTTCATTTATCGGCTTCCTAATGACCGCAGTTGTTGTATTCAGTCGTGAGACAACTCATTCAAAGTATCCCTTCTTTTGAAAATGAAGGCGATAGTCCAACCGAATTTTTAACACACCAGAGAAAACGGTTAGAGGTGTAGATTCAAATCATTGTTAGATTTTAGAGACCGAAACTAGCGTGTACTGAAGTGGCCTTCTCACTTAGGACGAGGAAGATGTTTGGGATGCAACTAGAGACAGTCAGAATCAGCGGTAGTGAATGGGAACAATGAACCTTTATTTTACAGTGATAAAAGTATTTGGTAACAAAAAACGATTTTCAACTGAATTTGCCTTGGCTGTCATTAATCTATAAATGTATGTAAACGCGTTCAGCCCAAATGCCATTTTTCCGGCCCAAATTTTGTAGGCGCCATCTAACGACTACGCACCAGTTGCAGGATTGATCGACCATGATAATTCAAGGGTAGTGCCAGATTAGCTTGGCGCCGACAGGCGCCAAGCTAATCTGGCACTACCCTTGATTTATCATGGTCGAATCATCCCTTGCTGTAGTGCGTCAGGGCTGAATGGGTTAAACTGACGTGACCACAAACAAGAATCAGTCGAGGGAGATAACTCGGCGGTGGTGTGCTCCTGCAATCTGCATCCATGCACCCAAACATCCCCTCCCCCCCCCCCCCACCCTTCCTTTCCCCAACTCAAAGTCTCTCGACTTCTTCGCCCTTCTTTTCACGGACACAAAAAAATCACACCGTAAGCCCATATTTTTTTACGCTATAGGACCCCGGTCTTCATTGCAGTACATTACATGGCAGGTAACCTGCTGGGGTTAGCGTGAATTTTCACAAACTTTTCTTTACACTCAATGCTTCAGTGAACTCCCTTCTGTCTGCGACAGGCACAGATTCGCACGAGCCCCTGCAGCGTGCTGGGGCTCGTGAACTGAACTAGTTTATAACTCTACCTCGCTCGGCCGGAGATCGTACTTATTTGCATTCCTTAGATTTAGGAAGCTGTCCGTGTTTAAATTTACGACTGCATTAGGATTCCACGATTTTTTTTTTCCCCAACCATTTTACCTGAAAGAGACACAACGTCAGCCCCTGCAGCAGCACTCAGGGCTTCATGAGAATGTATACCTCTTGGCCAGTCAGATAGATATTTTACATCCTCAAATCGAGGGAGTCAAGTATTACATTTACGAGAGCAATGAGGATTGCTTCCTATGTAGTTTTTAATTTTTATTTTTAAAATCTGCAAGAGGCATAGATTTTCATGAGCGACTGCAGCCGCCGCAGGCGCTCATGAAAATCTGTCTCTTGATCGACAACAGATCGGCTTTATTACTCGAGTCCTCACGTCGAAGAAGGTATGTGGCTTGAAGTCTATAACTGCGTCGGGGTGTTTGCTTCCTTTCTTTTCACGTCGGGTATAATCGAGTCGCTGACTCAACTGACTGAGACGCCGCCGGCTCGCCGCGCTATAAAAACGGCATTTAAAATTGTGATTTTCAGCGCCAACTGCGTGTAGTGCAGCTTACCTCAACCCGCCTGTGCTCAAGTTCAGTTGTCTCAAGTTCCTCGATTCGCCACAGCTCAGTTACCGAATCGAGGGAGACAACACATGTGATATGATAGGCAATAGTCAAGGTGAACTTACTGAAAACAAGAAACTCAACTCAGTCAGAAGACGCATAATCAGTGGCGGCGGAACCGTGCCTGTCCGACTAAGATCTTCTAGGTCTGATGATCATTGATTATGTTTGAAAACTTCAAACGAACATAATAATTTGAGTACTTAAAAACGTACTTAGAACATAAATGTATGCAAAATAAATTACTGAATAGACTTCATGTTTCACTTTTGTCTCGCCAAAGCCGCGAGGTTTAACAGTCCGGCCGACACACCACAGTAAGATATGGCTCGACCATGATAGTTCAAGGGTGGTGCCAGAATAGCTTGGCGCCTACAGTCTCCTGAATTGTAATGCAGTCCTCAGAGGACAAATCCAAAATGTGGGGATTTCGTACCTAGGATGCAATGAGTTAACTCGGCTCTGTGACTACAGAACGGACTGCCGCGAAGTTCGACAATGAAAGCCAATTAGTAAAATATACATGTACGAAATCACTGTTGGTCCGCATAGAGTCTCTGTCTCCTGTGTCCCAGGTCATAGTATTCAGCTTAAATTTAACTACATTCGCTCTTCTGCCACTTTGCACTATTATGGTCGATCTGTCTCCTGACTGAGTGTTACGTAGTCACTAAAGGACAATTTCAAGACTTCGGAATATCGACCTTGGTCTAGCCGCCAAACTATTTTGAACTTTATGAACTTCAACTTTCATGGTCGATCTGTCTCTAAAACCTGTCTGTGTTCTTCAGAATAAAACTAACAAATTTTCGAATTTGGACCGTACGGCTCAAGGTATTACTATTAACTCTTTGGCTGTCGGTAGCGCTTTCTGTCGCGATGATTTCTGCATCATCGCGACAAAAAGCCCTACCACAGGTAAAGTGTTAATTCGGCCAGCTATTGGCTCTGCAGATGAAAAAAGCCATTGAAAACTTCACTCCGTCTCAGTCACAGTTTCGAGCACGCAAAAATCACCCCCGTGAAATTGTGAAGGCCTTAAAATGTAATTGAACTGAGGAGGGACTGCACGTAAAATACCCAAAAGAAAGGATCAAGAAGAAAGGGGAGATTTTCCCCATTGCTAGCATTGTTGATGTCACTTTCAATTAAATCGCATTTTCATTTTTTCACTGAAGTGCAAACCTAGCCCCCCCCCCCCCCCCCCCCCCACACACACACACACCCCGCCTCCCTCAACCAAAAAAGTCAACTAATTTGCATTTTGATTACAGCAGAAGCTGTTTTGAGAGAAAGATCTTATGAGAGATCACCTGTCATGGATGTATATATGTGTGTGTGTGTGTGTGTCTGTGTGTGTCTGTGTGTGATCGTGTATGTGCACATACACACTGCAGTGTGTTTTTGGCTGTTTAGTTTTTTCTCTTATTTTATTAATATTTATTTATTTGTATATTTTTGATTGCATGATGTTTTTAAAAAAAAAAAAAACAACAACAACAACAACAAAAAAAAACCAACAACAACAACAACAAAAAAAAAAACCACAACCACATTGTAAAGCGCCTAGTACTCCGTCAGGAGGTTAGGCGCTATATAAATACCAATTATTATTATTATTATGAAAGACGGTCATTTGGGCGACTGCAGCGCACTGCATGATGTGTGGGCTGGAGAGGGGAGGGGGGTGAGGGGGGAGGGGTGGGCTCAGGTGGTAGAGGGTTCCACCTTCATGCGGAAAGGTCCTGGGTACGAACCGAGCTGGGGTCAAATTTGTATAGACCTCTTTTTGGTGCCCCGTCTGTGAAATCACCTTCGTGGTAAACAAATCTGACAAAAGACGCTAACCCTTTCAGCCCCAAGGTCCCATTTCTCAAATTTTGGAGCTGTTGCCTAATGACTAGGTACCAGTTGCAGGAGATGGGTTGTTCTTGGTAATTCAAGGGTAGTGCCAGATTAGCTTGGCGCCTTCAAGGGTAGTGTCAGATTAGCTTGGCGCCTGAAGGCGCCAAGCTAATCTGGCACTACCCTTGAATTATCATGGTCAATCCATCTCCCGCTGTAGGGATCCGGGGGCAAATGGGTTAAGCCTAAACATTTTACTAAGTGGTGGTCTTTAATGACAGGTGACACGAGGGCTGCAAGACCCATTATTTGATGAGATGGGGACTGAGCTGACAAAAGTACCATCATTTTTCCAGACGATCTACATGCTTTATGCTTTCAGATTTTGATATGTTCCAAGGTAGCACAGCAATAGGTGCCGCGAGAAACAGACTATTTAATTCGCCGCCAAGCGTGGCGAACGCGGCGCGAGCAAATTATTGTTTGCGATTGAAAGAGCACCTGCTTTCAAGATCACATTTTCTTTCCCTTGCCTAAAACAAAATGTGGTCGATTCAACAGGTTCAACTGTAATTAACCCCCTCCCGGCCACTGGAAGCACATTTTTGGTATCTGAAGTCAACTTGTTCATTCAACGACCGAAAAAGCCGCACCCATCCAAGCAACATGATTGGATACACTTGGGTCCCAGCAAGAGGCATAGATCCTCATGAGCCCCCGCAGTCGCGGGGGCTCATGAGGATCTATGTCTCGTGCAGTTGGATCGTGAATCACGTTTTCTCGCCAGTGAGGAGCGGATGTTAATATCAACACCCACCCCTCCCCTCGCCGCCTGGAGCGAATGTAACAGTGACAGCCCTTCAGCTATCACGCTTGAAAACTTTGGGCCCATAAAGAAGAATTCCTTGATGACAGTGATCGGCGAGTTTAAAACCCTCAGATGGAAAATAGCACCTGACCAATAGTTATCTCACTCGAGGCGTGCCGCATACGGATACGCGGCAAGAAGCCGCGCATCCGTATGCGGCAAGCCTCCAATGAGATAACACTATCTGCGCTCTTTTATTTATTTATTTTTTTTTTTTTGGGGGGGGGATGGGGGGGGGATGGGGGGTGGGGGTGGAGGGAAGTGTGTGTGTGTGTATGTGTGTGTGTGTGTGTGTGTGTGTGTGTGTGTGTGTGTGTGTGTGTGTGTGTGCGGGGGGGTGGGGTGGGGGGTGGGATGTTGGGAGGGTGGGGTGGGGGGTGGGGGTGGGGGTGGAATTCTTATTTTCGGCTGAAAGCAGCAATTTGTCACAGTGGCTGAGCACGCAGATGCATTCGATGGTACTCAGTGTCATTTAATTTTTTTCAACAAGGTATTTGATTAGAAATTGCACATCGAAAAAAAAAAACCCACTAAAAAGCGCAAACAAAAAGAAAAAGAATTAAAAAAGCAATAGCGTGCTTATCCAGCAGTTGCGGAGATGTTTGCTATATAAAAAGGTGTTGTCATAAAATCACAGGCAGTAATCCACCCAGACCCTTTTTATTTCAAAAGGTGCCCATCTACAACCACTTTTATTTTTAAAGGCAAGCCCAGGTTTTGGGAACATGAAGCACACGGCTTTACAGTAGAGAGCATAACAAAAATATGGGGAGGCAATCTACAGCCCTTTATTTTATTTTTAACTCATTCAACCCCACGCCCGTATTTCCCAAATTTTGGAGGCGTCATCTAACGACTATGCACCAGTTGCAGGAGATTGATCGACCATGATAACTCAAGGGTAGTGCCAGATTAGCTTGGCGCCTGTCGGCGCCAAGCTAAGCTGGCACTACCCTTGAATTATCATGGTCGATCCATCTCCTGCTGTAGTGCGTCAGGGCTGAATGGGTTAAGGGCGAGCCCGGGTTTTGCGAACATGAAGGACCCTTTAATAATAATAATAATAATAATAATAATAATAATAATAATAAAGAGGATTTATAAGGCGCCTATACATGGTAATATGCCCTAGGCACCGTACATATAAACAAGAAAAATATTACACAAAAAGTAACAAAACCAAAACCACATGTACAATTACACAAAACCGAAAATGACTAAATACATGAAGTACTGATAATCACGATGGGAAAAGATGGGTTTTAAGACGGTGTTAAAAACTGGCACTAGACTCACTGTGTCTCAAGGACTTTGGAAGATCATTCCAGACTGATGGACCCTCAGTTGTAAGGAAAAGATATCTGCCCAAATCGTTTAGTCCTTACTGTGAACCCGAAGCATTTTATTGTCAGACGAACTGCGCAACTGCCTGGAAGGGATATAACAGTCAAGAAGCTCTGAGCGATAAGTGGGTCCTGTGCCAGAAAGGGCTAAAACATGACAAATGGACAAGACCTTGTGTTTAACTCTCTCCTTCACTGGCAACTACTGGAAAGCGTGCAGGGGGGGGGGGGGAGGGGGGGGGGGAAGACATGGTCTGACTTTTTCGCTTTCATGACCAGACGTGCAGCCGCTGAATTTTGGACTCTGTGGAGCCGATCAAATAGATGCTGCGGGCATCCAGATACGAGTGAGTTGGCTTAGTCAATCGGCGAGACAGAACAAAATTAATGAACAAATCAGAGTTTTTGTAGCCTCGGAGGTAAGGAACTGTCTAATGGAGCTAATACGACGCATCTCCAAATAGGCTGCCCTGCAAATGTTTATCACCTGTTTATCCATGGACAAGTCATGCTCAATTGCAACACCCAGGTTCTTCACTGACTGAGAGAAGCTGATGGTGGTGTTCTCAATCATGATATGCTGAGGCAAAGCGGTAGAAGAAGACATTCTGGGTGATGCAATGAGCATGCCTTCCGTTTTTCCTTCGTTCAGTTTGAGCTTGTTTTCCGACATTAACATCCTCACATCAAGAATGAAATGTGACAAGGTCTGGATGATCTCGTTGGCCTGACTCACACTACCTGACTTATACAGCTGTGTATCATCACTGTAAGCGTGATGTGAAACAGAGTGTCCAGCAATAATACTAGACAAAGGCTATACATACAGTAAGAACAGCACTGGGCCTAATACTGAGCCTTGTGGGACCCCAAAACGGAGGCTGGCAGGAGAGAGCAAAACAAAAATACACAAAAAGAAAAAAGAAAAAAAAAGCACACATTCATCTGATGCAAAGGAAGGCCGAGGCGTTTTTGCTTCTTGTTTGGTGGTTGCTTCTCTGCATCAGATTTTGCACGCTAGGCAGTCACCCTTTTGTCCTATCAACACTTATTATATATGTTGGAACGCGCTTTGTAACAACTTAACAATTGTTAAAAAGCTTGTTACAATTTGTTTCAAAGCTCCTGGAGCCTCTATGAGCTGCAGTTACAAACATTTGTTACAAAGCACAACTAATTCAAGATGCCCCGCATCAATAGCTGCGAAAGTGTCGTATAGCGTTGCCGACTGGCAACGCTATACGACACTTTCGCAGCTATTGATGCGGGGCGTCCTGAATGAGTTCTTCCCTTTTCCTTCTACTTCTAGTTTGTGCGACCAACGTAAGGGAACGAGGTAGTGTCTATGTATACTGACGAGCAAAAGAAATGCGACATTTTTGGAACGATCGGAAACACTGGTTCTAAAAATGTCGCATTTCTTTTGCTCGTCAGTATGCTTTGTAACAATTGCTATGTTGTCACAAAGCGCGTTACGACAAGTACGCCTGTTTCTTCTTGTTGTTTATTCGTTATTTTTTCCGTTCCTTTTACTGATGGCACTGGGGTAGGCCTTCGCATGTATTGATGTACAGTGCAATATCAGTTGGTAGTCATTTCCGGTCGACTTGCGATCACAGGTTTCCTCGACCAAATCTTGATGTCACCCTCTGTTGGAGGGAGCAGATGTGCATGTGAACACTGCTGATTTCTTCAAGTAATCAAAACCACACGCATAAGCATTAGGAAATTGTTGCGGCGTACGAACGTGCCGCGTTCAATGTTAAGAACAATACATACAACTAATAAACATCACCGTCAAGCAAAACTCAAACCTACCGGACCACATGTATGTACAGCATGTATACCATGTACATAGTGTCATGAGCCTCTGCGACTGCAAGGGTTCATGAGAATCTGTGCCTGCGGCAGACTGAAGGTATGGACTGAGATAAAAGACGGTTGCAACAAAAGGGTACAGGGAATGCTTTCGACTTGTGTTTCAAAGTTGTGTAGCAAGCAAATGCCACAATATTTGCACCAAAGTCAGATTCCAAACACCCTTCCGTCTGCAAGAAGCATAGATTCTCATGAGCCCCTGCGACAGCAGGGGCTCATGAGAATCTCTGCCTCTTGCTGTCTATATGTAAAACATACCTCATATGTAAAAGAGAGAAAAAACTTTATGAAACTTTATTTCTGAACGGAAGACAAGCCATTTTTCACGCTTGCCGTTGCTAATCTACAAAGGTACAACTCTGCTAAAGGTACAAAGCTACTAACATACAAGTGCACATAATATAACAAGTCATTCAAAAAAAGATGAATAAGGCAAAATGGAGGGCACCAATTACGATTGCTAACAACGTGAACGGAGTGAGAGAGAGAGAGAGAGAGAGAGAGAGAGAGAGAGAGAGAGAGAGAGAGAGAGAGAGAGAGAGAGAGAGAGAGAGAGAGAGAGAGATTGATTGTAATTGATTGTATATTGCTTAACGTCCCGACAGCAACAAGGCTTTCTCAGGACGTGCCTGCACTGCTTGTTAAAAAATAAAAAATAAACAGAACATTGAATGTATGTCGCCAGCCGGTCAAATACGTTAAATAAACCTAACACATGGGGCCTAAATAAAGCTAAGACCATTTAGCAACACACATCCAACATCAAGAGCTACAGGCAGTGCAGACAGTAGGGAGAGTTTTAAAAAGGCAAATACAGGTGAATGGACAAAGGGTAGACAGAAACACATGCCCCAGAATAGAGAGAAAAACCCACCCTGTGGGGCTAACCAGGGTGACCCTGGGAACTAAAAAATACCTAACCCCACCCAAGTCCCCCAGGGCAGACCCGGTTGGGGGGGGGAGAGAGAGAGAGAGAGAGAGAGAGAGAGAGAGAGAGAGAGAGAGAGAGAGAGAGAGAGAGAGAGAGAGAGAGAGAGAGAGAGAGAGAGACAGACAGACAGACAGACAGACAGACAGACAGACAGACAGACAGAGACAGAGACAGAGACAGAGAGAGAGAGAGAGAGAAATTAGGGACAAGACATGCATATTCGCCTGACGGAATGTGCATTATACAGCAGAACTTGTTTTGAGCGACCGCCTTTCCTGTCATTGTGAAAGACCACCAGCTACAGCCACCTACATCGTGGTCTTTAATGACAGGTGACACTTTCTGCCCTTCAGGCCTTCTCGTGTGTTTCAAAACCATTTTTTCTTGCAAAAATGTTGTTGCCGTGCTCAAAAACCGGTTCTACTGTCACACCTTTTAAATGTATGGCCTAACACTATACATGACTGTTTCTTAGACGTGGAAAGCTATTGGTGCTTAAGCCTGTGACTTACGACGCCTCTCGACCTTTGATGCAAAATGTCGACACCACATCAAGCTGTAGCTCATGAGAATGACAAAGACGATACAGGATGGCGAGACAAAGATCAAAGACAAACAGACAAGAAGAGTCGGAAGGAAGGTAGGGAAGGAAGGAAGGACGGATCTTGTGTAACAGCCAACGCCATGATCACCCCCAGCCTGCAAGAGATTTTCTGTCAAGATTCCTTGCCGAGGGTTTAGGCATCCGAACATTGTTCAAAAACTATTTACAACACACGATACACACACTGTGTATGAAACTCTTGTACGCCGGCGTCTTCGAGCGGCTTTCGAAGAAAATCGTTGAACTGAATATGCTAGTAGACATAAGAATTAAGTACGGCGCGGGCACCCACAAATCATTCTTTTATGGCGCCTTACGACGCAAAAAAGGATTCAGTTGTGGGTGCCTGCGCCGTACATGATTCTGATGGACGGACAGAAGAATACACACACTGTGTTTGTTGGCACATCTATCTGAAGTTTCTCGAAGTGAGTGATCATTTCCACGTCTGAAAAGCCGTGCAAAACAATGGGACAGTATCCTTAAATCTGGGTGATTCTCCCTAAACGGCGAGTGTTCATATAGATCTGTGTGCTGATATTTGATTTTAAACCCCCACACATACAGCCCTAACACAGTACAGCAGAATATTAATCGACCTTGACAGTTGAATGGTGGTGTCATTTTCTTTTCTTGACTGGCATGTAAACTTCAGAAGACAACTCCCAAATTTGTGTGTTCTGCTCTTATATTAGGGCTCCATGTGTTAAGGCCGTAATGTGTCAAAAAAAAAAAAAAAAAAAAAAAATGGGGGAAACAAAAGCTAGCAACGACGAGGACAAGAAGATTGTATTGTACATTGCTTAACGTCCCGACAGCAACAAGGCTTTCTCAGGACGTGATTGCACTGCTTGTGAAAAAAAAAAACAAAAAACCCAGAATATTGAATGTATGTCGCCAGCCGGTCCAATACGTTAAATAAACCTATGACATGGGGCCTAAATAAAGCTAAGACCATTTAGCAACACATATCCAATATCAAGAGCTACAGGCAGCGCAGACAGAAGGGAGAGTTTTTAAAAGGAAAATACAGGTGAATGGACCAAGGGTAGACAGAAGCACAAGCCCCAGAATAGAGGGGAAAACCCACCCTGTGGGGCTGACCAGGGTGACCCTGGGAACTAAAAAGTAGTTAACCCCACCCAAGTCCCCCAGGGCAGACACGGGTGTGTGTGTGGGGGGGTGGGGACAAGAAGAAGTAACAACAAGAAGAACAACAACAAAACAATGTTCATGAGAATCTACGCCTCTCTCAAGTGCGTTCCGTTCGTTCAGATTTGATAACAAATTTCCTGCTTGTGCGCCCGGCTGGACATCCGAAAGACTATAATAAAATAAATGTGTTCTCGTCTGTGATTTTGGAGCTTACGGCTCGTCTGAATCAGTAATTAGAAACTTACAGACCAACATATACTATTAATGTGTGCTGGTCTGTAATTTTGGACCTTACGGCTGGAAGCCGTAAGGTCCAAAATCACAGACCAGCACGCCGATAATTTCTGCGGGACAACATAGCGTGAAGAACTACCAGCCTATAACCTACTGTGCAGTAATCAAAGACAGGTTTGCGTACCAATATTACCCTTCGTGTGTCTCAATTAGTCCTGCAGGGATTTTGAACCGTCCCTTGCTTTTGATGTTCAAGAGAAAAAAATTGTTTTCCTCTGTGATAAGTTATTAGGGTTAAGGAACTGATTTCCACGCACAACTTGGGGCACATTAAAAAGATGCTGTCCTATCTATTTACCCTGTCGGCAAATTTCCAAATTGTGGACTTGCCGTTTTTCTGAAGACTGCATTACATTCCAGAGGACACGTCAACTACGACAGTTCACGGGTGGAGCCGGTATATCTCAAATATGGGTCAGCTCTCCCGCGTTCTCGCAAAATGCCGTGAAAGTGAGCCGGGTGTACAGGCGATGTGGACTTAGTCCGGTCGCTCAAAATGTTATAATGTATTGACCTCTTTCAGTCTCTTTACATTTTTTCTCATTGGCCTGGCTCTGTTCGATTTTTTTCCCTGGTCGCCCTTTCTCAAGGCAACGTGAGTCCCCTTGTCACATATTACCTAGGTAACATGTGATAAGCTGATTCCCTTATTACATGTTACGATGACAACGTTACTCGCTGAGCAAAGCGTTCTCCCCCAAATAAATCTTTGGCCAATCACATTTCTCAGTACAAACATACCCTAATCGTCATTCAGTCAAACCTCTAAACACAAATATGTCAATAAATAAATACTTTAGGGGGCTACACAACAAAAAGAACTATATGTAGGTGTTTTGTGATGCCGCTGGTACAAGTTTTATACAAAACATAACTGAATAGTTGGATAAGTTAGATAAAATCAACGACAGGAAAATTCAACTGAAGCGAAACGCGAAAGAAGCATTAAGCTGGATAAATAAAAATTGAGGGGGTTACGCAACAAAATAGCAATATGCTCGCGTTGTACTCGGCCTGTATTACCAATTTCATACGAAAGAATGATTGAAAATGTGTTAAATTAAAAAATACCTGAGAGAGAAATTCCAGGTGAATGCGCGAGAGTTCGCGCGAGGTTGTTGACTGATAGTCGGAAGTATGGAGATTTACGTCCCCTGAATCTCTACGTCACACGTAAAGTTTGGGGTCCTTTCAATGGCATACTTCATGCTTATACTTTTTACAGTTTAAGACAAAATCGTTGTATTGCGAGTTAGGCTTTGCGAGTGGTTCTTGCCGCCTCGAGGGTCCGGTCGGGGAGAGGGGGGGGGAGGGGGAGGAGGGAGCAGGGGGTGGGAGGGGTGGAGGGGAGGGGGAGGGGGGACGGGGGGAGGGGGGTGTCAATGTCGGTGGTCTGAGTCGAGGGCTTTAGCCCGAGATTCTTAACCCATATACTGAGGCTAAAAGCTTCAAATGTGTACACTGCCATATGCAAGCTACATTATAGTACTTCATGGCTTGACTTCGCGAACGAAGATTCTATAGGGCTTGCCCACGTCGTCTGCAGGCATTTTCGTGACTGCGGAGGCCAATCCGGGACAGGCAGGTTCGACCGCAGTGGCTGCAGGGGAAGGTCTGGTCAGGGTTCTGAGTTGCGACAACTCTGTTTTTTCTCCTGAGCCGCTTGTCCTTGAGGTTAGCTCTGCGAGAGTCCTCAAAGGAGACGGCTGCCTTGTGAATGGTGGAGCGCCAGGTGTCACGGTCCGCAGCAAGCGAAGACCACTGGCGGTGGTCGATTTGGCAGACACTAAGTGACTTCTTGAGACCGTCTTTGTATCTCTTCTTTGGTGCCCCTCTGTCTCGGTGTCCAGTGGCGAGCTCGCCGAACAGAGTGATCTTGGGTAGGCGATGATCCTCCATCCTGGAGACGTGCCCCGCCCAGCGAAGCTGTGTCCGCAGCAGCAAAGCCTCGATGCTCAAAGTTTCCGCCTGTTCAAGGACCTCGACGTTGGTGACATAGTCACTCCAGTGAATGCTGAGGATGGTACGCAGGCAGCGCTGGTGAAAGCGTTCGAGGAGTCGTAGTTGGCTGCGGTAGAGGGCCCAGGACTCGGAACCGTACAGCAGGGTGGTGAGGACGACAGCTCTGTACACGCTGATCTTGGTGCCTTTTTTCAGCTGTTGATTGTGCCACACCCGCTTGAATAGTCGCCCGAAAGCACTGTTCGCTTTTGCCAGCCTGTTGTCCAGCTCCTTGTCCAGCTTGGCGTCTGACGTGATGATGCAGCCGAGGTAGGTAAACTGGTGTACAGACTTCAGTTCGGACTCGCCGATGGTGATGTGGAGAGGGCGATGCTCTTCCTTGGGTGCTGGCTGATGAAGGACCTCTGTCTTTTTCAGACTGTCCTCAAGTCCAAAGAGCTGGGCGGCATCTGCGAAGCAGGACGTAATGCGCTGCAAGGCTCTCTCTGTGTGTGCAACGAGGGCAGCGTCATCAGCAAAGAGCAGCTCACGAATCAGTTGGTCTAGGGTTTTCGTGTGGGCCTGCAGTCGTCTGAGGTTGAACAGGCTGCCATCGAGACGATACCTGATGTACACTGCGTCGTCATCGTCGAGGTCCACTGTGGCCTGCTTCAACATCATGCTGAAGAAGATGGTGAAGAGGGTCGGTGCCAGCACGCAGCCTTGCTTCACGCCGTTGCGAATGGGGAATGGTTCTGAGAGGTCACTGTTTAGTCTGACCTGGCCTTACAGATAAGGATGTAGACAAATGGCTTTCGTTCAAGGGTGGTGACAGAATAGCTTGGCGCCACTAGGCGCCAAGCTATTCTGGCACTACCCTTGAACTATTTTAGTCAAACTTATTTCACAAACTGGTGTATTCCGAATGATATGGGTTAACTCCGACATTTATCCAGCCTCTCGGGTCCGGTCAAGGGGGTCAGTGTCGGAGGTAAGAGTCTCAGGCTAAAGCCCTCGACTGTTACCACCGACATTGACCCCCCCCCCCCCCCCCCCCCCCCGACCGGACCCTTGAGGCGACAAAAACCACTGGCAAAGCCTAACTCGTATTACAAATAATAATGATTAAAATGAAAAGTAAAATGATGATCGATAAGAGTTTTAACACACGCTTCATAAAACGGTTTAGTATTGTAGACGAACGTAACTTTAGATTAGTTAGTTATTTGGAATTAACGCCGGGCAGGCCACTATAAGGCCATCTCACGGCGGTCTATCTTTAACTCATTGAGCTCGAGGTATGAAATACCCACATTTTGGAGTTATCTTCTGAGGACTGCTTCACATTTGAGGAGACAGATCGACCATGATAGTTCAAGGGTGGTGGCAGAATAGCTTGCCGCCTTTAGGCGCCAAGCTATTCTGCTACCACCCTTGAACTATCATTGTCGAGCCATATCTTGCTGTAGTGTGTCGTGGCGGGCAGAATGAGTTAAGAAAGGGGACTAGTTTGAGTCCGGCCTCCTGACGCCGATTTCACAGGTCACATCGCTAACGAGAAATACTAGTAGAAAAATTTGAGATGTGGAAACGTATAGGGCGGGTGTGAACGACTCAAGTTGTTCCTGACTGACCTCCACAGCTACACCCGGCTGCAGCTTTCTAGACCATAAAAGAGGCTACATCATACCATGAAGGACACACCGATTTCCATCCGGCCCCGCCGCAGAAAATGGCACCAAGGGCAAGTAATTACTATCGTTCCAGACAGATTTCTCTCCCTTTCGGACGACCTGGCAAACTTCAAAAGCGCCTGCAAAAAAGTCTATCATCAAAGCTATGTGCATAAAATGCTTCCTGAGGCTTACCTTCAACCAGGCCCTTTCATCTGCAAGAGGGATAGATTCTCATGCGCCCCTGCGAATGCAGGGGCTCATGAAAATCTATGCCTCTTGCTAGTAGACATTTGGCTCCATTTAAACTCAGAAATTGAGGACTCTTTTGAGGTAACTTCTGACTCTGAGAAGTGTTTTCTCGCTCCAAGAGGTTTTGGGGTTAACTGGGTTAGTTCCTCTTGTTGCAAAAATAAGAAACGTTCTTTCGAGGGTAAGTGGCGTAATTAGGAAATACTGAAAAAGATCATAAAGAAAATGCAATGATATAACGTTACGACGTTAAATGTATCTATCGCAACCGACAAAACGCACATTTCTGCGGCATTGCTCATGTATAAGATATCAAAGTTTCTGTCGTGTATTGCTAACAAAGAAAACACAACAACACGACTACAACGGCAACAGCAACAGAAAACAACAACTAAACAACGACAGCATCGACAACTCACAGTGATAAGTTTGAAGACAAGATACCGGAGATTTCATCCCAAAGTCTACGTATTGTTTCAAGTTGAGCTCACATGCGATTTTCTTTAGGAACATCAAGAGTTGTTATTCATTTTTAAGCTTAGAGTCCTTCTGATCCATCGCTCTCCACCCTAACCCCCGCACAAACACTGAGTTGACACACACTCAGATGGCGCCAGTTGCACGTTCTGTGGCGGCATAGCCACAGACTGTCTCCCTATTGTCGGAAACAGCCGGAGAGCATTGTTTCTACCCAGACACACGAATAACACTGACTTTTTGTGCTTTGCTTTATTTAAGAACATTGTACAACACTCAAGGACGTGTTACGTCACTCTCATTGTCTGAGTCGTGAAAGGCACGCAAGGGTCTCTTCCACTCAGGCAGCCTCTTCCAGAGTGACTCGTTGGTGGGAGTGAAACGTGGTTCGAAAATTTTGAAAAATGAATGAATTATCATTCAAAATGTTGAAGATACAATGCTGGCTAATGAACTCATACCATGTGCAATGTATTCCTTTAATCTAGATATATGCAAAATATCTAGTAAGAATAGGACAAATTACGGACTCTAGTGCGGATCAACCGGTTTTTGTGAAACGGTCATTTTCTCAGTCAAAAAGGTGTGAAGTAATTAAAAAAAATTTAAACAAGATGGGATGAACCATAACCCACTAAGTCCCTTCTATATAAAAGCTGTCCTCGCTGTTAATGGTCTGTACCTTTTGTCTTTGACCTGATTCTGATATTGAATTATCTCCTATTCAAAAAGTCGCAGATCTGAGAATGCGTCTGTGAGCTCCATAAGGGGCGCAGGACATACGCGTCATTGATTTGTCAAACGTCATTTGTCATGACGTTAGTTTTATTTTTTACGTAATTTTATATTTTACCTGATGTGAGTTTTCCTTTCGCTTCATAGGCTTGAGAAAAAGGTGACAAAACTAGAACTTTACGGTACAATTTCAGTCTTGCTATAATTTGTGTGAAAGCAGGTTGACTTTACCTAGATACATGATATACTAAGTGCACGGGGTCACCTGCATGCCCTTCTGAAAGCGCGTCGATGTGTGTGCGCGTTAGTGTGTGCGCGCTCCAAACATCTCCTAGAGGCATAGATCCTCATGCGCCTGGATCTATTCCTTCTGGAGAAACGCGCGAGAGAGAGAGAGAGAGAGAGAGAGAGAGAGAGAGAGAGAGAGAGAGAGAGAGAGAGAGAGAGAGAGAGAGAGAGAGAGAGAGAGAGAAAGGTCATATTTAGAGTATCATTTATATCAATGTCTGCGTGGTGACGGCGTCTTTTACGTCACCGCAACTGTCTGATTTTCTCTAGAAGTAAAGGGGTTTTAGTGTTTTAATTCTTTTCTAAAAAGAATTAATTTTTACTAAGAAGTTGAAAGGATACAACGATGGCTAACGAACTCATTAAATGTCTTTCTCCAAACAATCTATATACAAAAGTTCAATTAAATATGACAAAAATTACGGACTGTAATCTGGGTCAACGGATTTCCTATAAACGGCTGTTTATGTCTTCAATGAGACATTCAGTTACAATATGCTCGAAGGCTCTTGGCCACCCACTTAAAAAAGTCTTTCGCAAAGTTTCAAGCTTGTGGGTACAGAATTCGGAGATTCTCTTGTTTACATACATACGCACACACATACATACATACGCACATGCATACACACATACATACGGCGCTTCGCGCCTGTCACGACCCCGCTTCTGGGACGCGAACTATGAGCGCTAACACTCGAGATACACCCAACCCACACTAACACAAACCTAACACAAACACCAGAGGAACAATGACGACGACATTTATTACATGTAACCCTAACAATCAATCAACTAGCTATCTCACTCAGACCCACGCACTCACGCATCACATTCACTCACACACGTCCAAACTCCCCACCCAGAATATCCGTTACACAATACAAAATAAAATATATAATAAACTAAATATCACTAAAATGCAAAAGATTGAGAAAAACCAATATATGATAAGCAAATATCTCTAATAAAATACGAAAACAGATTTAATTAAACTAATATATAATAATGACTAACCTTAATAACACAACAGAAAACTCAAACTGAAAAGCTTAAATCAACAGCCACTGGACCCCGCCGGAAGCATAAGCGTCAAGCGCTAACGCCAACAGACCTACGCCTTTGCGTCCGCGAAGAGTCCCTTACAGCACATGGCTCCTTAAGTAACAGTACATCAAACAGCACAATATCAACTATATGATGAACCAAATATGCGTACGAAAACACAAGGGAAGATCGAGAAAAATGAATATAATCCGTAAGCTACTGAAATTCCCCAGCGGGATCACGAACGACAAGTTCGAATCAAACTAATGCCTTCGCAAACTAGACATTCACAGCACAAGGCTCCTTTAACTAACAATGTTTCAAAACAAACAAGGCTCCTTTAACTAGCAACGTTTCAGAATGAACAATATCACATATACAAGTGGAACATATGTCCTTAATTTAACATGACTGAAAGTTAAATAAACTCAATATAGTTCACGTCACTGGACCTTCTCGCCGGAAGCACAACCGTTAAGCTCAGCTCAGCTCGACGCTCTTGCTTCCGCGACAAGGTCTTCCGTAACACAGGCTGCTTTAAATAATA